>WBNH01010243.1:88864-121571 GCA_013401255.1 Urocolius indicus
CGGGTCACGCTCCTCGAGAGCGCGGCCGCCGCCAACGGGCCCTGTCCGCGGCGGGGTGGGCCGCCCGGCCGCAGGAGCGCCCGCCCGCCCGCGGTGCCCGTTACCTGGCCGGCGTCAAGCGGGCCGCGGCCGCCGCGCTCCTCACCACAAGGTGCCTCAGAGCCGCTGACATTGAGAGAGCCGCCGCCATGACGCTCGCCGCAGGCCGCTGCGAGACGGTGGCGCCGTAGGGACAAACTTCCTCCGCCCAGACAGGAAACGCGAAGGCGAGGGCGGAAACGGGGGGCGAGAGGGAGCGGGAGGGGCGGCGGATGGGGTCCCGTGAGAGGGGGCAAGGGAAAGGGGTGAGGGAAGGGGTAGAGGGGCTGCCGATANNNCCCCCCCCCCCACCCCCGCCAGCACTGAGGAAAGGTGGGCCCAGTGGCTGGAGCCTCGTGGAGAAAGCACGCACGCGTTCGGGGCACAGCTGCGCCTTTGTCCTCGCTACGCCTTGGCCCCAGGAATGCTTTCTGGCGTCTGCGGGGGCGGCGCCACCCACCTTCTCGGTGGCCCCAGGAGGGAGGGCGCCCGGCTCCAGGCCCAGCTCCGCCGGCATGGCTGGGCTGGGTGAGCGGAGTGCGTGCGACGGCCTACAGGGCAAGGAAGGGCATGGCTGCCCCACAGCCCTGGTGTCCCTGCCACCTGCACCCTGTCCTCTGTGGACACGGAAGCCGTTGGAGGCATGCAGTTGGCTTTGGACTTTTACCAGTATGCTTTGTGGGTTTTTTTTTTTTTTTGGGGAAAACTCTGCGTATGGAGACATCAAAACTTAGATGTATCTTCCTGCATGTTTTTAGCCTGTTTCTTAGTTTTCGCTGCTTAAAATGGATTAAAGTTCTTGTTTCGCCGAGGTCCTCAAATATTGTAACATACTGTGACACTTTTAGGACTTTTGGTTTTTGAACCGATTTCCACCTTGTTTCCCATGATCAGTCGGAGAAGACTGGCAAGATCCATGTTTGCTTAAAACTGAGTCAAATTTTTAATGCAGTAGGTGTAAACAGGAAGTAAGTATGGGTACTTACACCTTAGAGTCATTATGATGCTGTGTTCCATGACTAAAGAAGACAAACTGCTATAAATCAAGAGTTAAATACAACTGTGTTCAGTGCCAAACCCTCAAATGATGGTTTCCAAACATACATGGTGCAAAAGCACACTGTTAGAGTCTTCAATATGGTGAAGGACTGAAAAGATTGTGGTTTGAGGGGGCAGTGGTATTCTTAAAAATAATTAATTTTAAGTTAAAATATCTGTTAACATTTTGAAAAAAAAAAAGCACACTAAATTTTTACATTTAGTTTTACTGAAAACTTGAGAAAATATTTAGAAGTTTGTTAAAATGTGATGACATTCCTACAGGAAGAGATGTTGGTTTTGATTAGCTGCTTCTGCATTGCTGCAGGAGAAGCCAGTCTTGTTCTCAATTTTGAAGGCACAGTTTGACACAGATACAAAATTTCTTCACAAGCAAGTACATTCAGTATTTTCCTACCTCAAATAAAGGAAGATGGAAAAAGAATAGTTCTAGCGAAATGTTAAACAAACTCTCAATGAATATCTTCTGCCGTTCTCAAATCAACAGAGCATTAATTTCTGGTTGAGAACAAACAAGCAACACTCTTGTATTATATAATCTTGATTCAATGTCTGACCTAGAGCCATTATTTCATAGTCTTTGTCTTGGGCAAAGGTTGCAAAATACTTTCTGTTGTAAATCATCCTGTTAGAACTTTCCACTCTTTAATATGCAATATTCTATGCTTTCTTTCCATTCAATATTTCTGAATTGTGGGAAAATGAAAATTCAGGTTTTCCCTTTCAAAGCAGCAACAATGCTTCAGCAAAGGAAGAAAAGTGAAGAATCTTTCTGTGCAGCATCATAGAGAGACACAGTAAAGACAGTGATTTACAGATTTGCTGGTCTTAATAGATAGGAGTGTTAAAAATATTTTAATCAGTGAATATGTTCAGAGTCAGATATAATAAAACAGACAGCAGGAGTAATTTTGTAGCAGTGATGAACTGAAATGGCTAATACGGGGGTGATATCCTTTGTTAGATGCAGGTGTCAAAACATCCCAGACTTTTGAACTCAGCAGTTTTTCTTCAGGGATTTTGGAAGAAAGCCTTGAAAAGATCTGTTCACCAAAGTTTTGGGGGTTTTGTGGGGGGATTTTCTGGGGGGGTTTTCTTTGCCAACTGTGTGAGTTACCAGCCTAATAATGCATGGTATCTCTTGCACTGAATCCTCAGTCACACGCAGATTGACATAGTAAGAATATCTGTATCTCAAGAAATTCATTAATTATTATCTCTCTAGAATCTTTTTTCTCATGCATGAGTGATAGTAGGTTAGAGGAAGCAATCACACCAACTCAGATTTGCTTCAGCTCATCTAAACTTGTCCCATTTATGGTACTTCAGCTAGGAGAAAAGTCCTGTCATTCTGGAAGCAGGCGAAGGTTTACAGCTGTTCAAAGGCACTAGTGGTTTGGTGAGGCAAGTTGCCCTTGAGAGCTCCATTGTAAACTGAGGCAAGTTGTTTGAGTCTGTCTACTTTGCATCAGCTGGCACATCATCATAGCTCAGCCAAAGACCTCTGGGTTCGATCCAGCTTTGTATCTGGTGTCTTCTTTCAGTGTCAGAGGTGCAGCTGGTGGCTTGGGCAGCACATGGATATTCCTGTGCTTCTCATGGGTCAGTTCTTTCAACTCCTGCTCTCCTTGCCACCTCTTCTTTGGGTGAGGGAAGGACAGAGGCAGCACAGGGCAGCTGGAATTTGGAGCTGCCACCTTATTTACTGAATCTGTCAAAGAAGGGTGACAAATTCAGGAGCTGTCTTTGGCAGTTGCAGAGACAGAACTATCTTGTGCTAGATCACAGCAACTGATGAGCTTGAGCATGTGTGCAAGTGAACGTGCTGCTAATTGCTAGCACAGCCACTGGAACCATTTTGGCCCTGGTCAATTAGCAGTGTCCCAAACAATGTCTGAGCACAGTCTGGGAACTAGCATGGGGCTGGGACTGTTCCCAATAAGCTGCTTGGATGAGGCCATTCTGGTTTTTGGATTGTTTTTTTGGGAGCAAGGGAGAAGAGAGGAAAGAGTTTAGCTCCATGGATGTGAACTGTGCCACGTAAGCTGAGCTGCGTCAGGGATATAAAAGGGTCTTTGGACTGTTTATTTACTAATATAAATGTAACCATAGCATTTGTTGCTGAAGTATTATTGTATAGTAGTCACAAACATATGAGAGACTATTTCAAGACAAATAACCATAGCTCTCCAGAGACACCATGTGTGGCAATTCCAAGTACAGAGTTTACCGTGAAATTAATATACACCAACAATACTTTGCAGTCTGCTGCCTGAGAAAGGGAGAGATGTGAGTTTTTTGTCTCCCACTGTTTCTCTGAGCTTGTAAGTAGACCTGTAAGATACTCTTACATAGGTTTAAGTTAAATGTGTACTATTTTATCAGATTGGCTGACATTTCTGTAAATGTATTCCTGCACATAATACATCACCTTTTATGGTCACCATGTCTTAATGTTAAACTAATTTGTGTGCATAACAGTCTTCGAAAATGAATTGTTTAATGCAGTATTTCCCAAAATAGTTCAATGCATCAGTTGTTGAGGTGACTTCAGAAGAATCATTCTAAGTCCATAATTTCGTGAAGGCTTAAACTTTTCATTCATAAGTCTGGCTGCAAGCTGATCTTCTGTCACTGATATACTGTGAAACACTGTCCCTCAAGACTGAAGCAGTTCATGTGCCAGCACTTATTGTGCTTTACAGTATGCTCACAGCTCCTATTGTCTCAATCTATGAGAAAGCTTATTAGCTTAACTATGTGGAGTTAGAGTCATATTTTCTCTTCACATATGTGAGCACATTGAAAGAATTGGAGAAGAAAAGTCAACCTTTCACTTTTTCCCTGAAATTCTGGGTTTGTACAGTTTTACTGCATGCCCAAGCAAATCCGTTATAGTGTGAATAATTTTGTAGTCTCAAATAAGCCACAGTTAACAGTTACAAGCAGAATTCTAGAGCTATCCCTTAATGTATTGTTACTTTGAATTGGTTTGTTTTCTTCTGGGTGGCACAGAGGAACTCTGGAGGAAACAATGGCATCAGTCTCAAAGATCTTGACAAGTCTAATGCAGCAAAGAACTGGTAGAAAAGGGGTACATCATACAAGCAGATTAATTTTACTGTCTATAGCTGCATTCATTCCCAGATTCATTTTATTTGAGAGTTGCATTGCTTTTACATACAGAAGCTATGATTTCAGTATTGGATAACTCAGATTTTGACCCTTCAGACATCTAAACATGACAGCTTAGCTTACACTGAGTAATTCACATTAACTAAGTTTTATGTGACTGGAACTTAGTTTAAAAAATACTAATTTTTAATTGGAAATTTTCTTCTTTGTAAATGCTTACTCTGTAAGTAGTGACTCTTTTGGTTCCATTCTGTCCAAAATAATTTATTTTGCTGATGGAATATCAGGTGCCGTTTTCTTTGAGTATTTGCAGTGGGACAAAGACTATTCCTCCTATACGGTCCTTTGAAAATCTTACTGTGCTTTAGGTGTCAGGATAAATTTAATGGGAGAATTTGTACTAGATGTCAATTTCTGCATTAAAAGATGAATTACAATAAGAACGTGATGTTTAGGAACTTTAGTATTTATTTACATTCTCTACGTGGCAGCCAGGTTGGTAAGGAAGCTGACAACATAGCCAAAGTCTGTTTGATTGCATATGAGATTTAAAGTGCAGTTGGAGCTGTCTGGATTTAATTTCTCCCCCCTCTTTGGTATGGGAAAATAAAACATCTCAGCTCATACAGGAGAAAAAAATTAAAACCAGGCAGAGCCAGCCCCATTGTAAGCTTCACATGCAATCAAACAGCCTTGCAAGGAAACTCCCCTTCCTGGCTGCACTGCTGCCACTGGTGAACCACAATTAAAAAAAAAACACAAAAAACAACAAAACAAACCAAAACAAAATCACTTTTTATACTCCCTGCTTTCAAGCTAGACATTGACATGTGAACCAAAATCTTCTTTTTAACTATTGCCCGGGAGGCCACCAAAGAATCCCAGCTGACCCCCTGCCATCAGAGTGAGTGATGGTCGGCTGCTGGTGTTGCAGCTCACTTCCCCCAGGCTGCCACCCTGAGAGATCCCACCGTCTACCGTCGGTGGGAGTGACATTAGCCCACTGGGCTTTGAAAACACTTTTCAGGTCGGTCATCTTGGAGAGATAGCTTCCTACACACACACCATCAGGGTGAGTGACGTCAGGCCACTGGAGTTTAAAATACAGACCCTCAGGCTTGCAAAGCTGACACTGCTGAGAAAACTGCTTTTATTGTTTTACATCAGCAGGGACCTCTTTGTCTCTTTTTGCATTGTTTACTTAGAAGCCAGCCTCCTCCTTCACTGACTCCCACTCCAGACAATTATTAACATCTGTAGGGTAATTTCTACTTCTCTTTTTGTTTGACTTGTTTAGTTAGGGTGGTGTGGGTTTTTTTTGGTTTTTGGTGTTTTGGTTTTTTTTGGTTTTTTTTTTTTGTTAATTAAGCTGGAGGTAAAACAGATTTTAGTCTTTGAATTTTTATAGCCATCTGCTCTCTCCTATGATTTTTGAAAGATCCTGGGTGTGCCTGAGTGTTTGTTAGTAGGAGAGTCTTAGAATAATAAAAAGACAGCAATTCTTAGAAATTCTAGTCCTTTTAGCTGTCCAGGTCAGACACTCCTTGATTGATAATGCTAACAATACTCATTCTTCCTTCTTAGCTTTTCTCAAGGTTCCTGGAAAACTAAGAGTTCGGAAAATGTTTCTCTGCAGTCTTGACAGAGTACAACTCTACCTGGTGCTTGATCTTCCAATTCATGCTACAAAAATTAAAAGGCTTCTCTCTAGACAACCATTGTAGAAATCTATACCTGACATTTTTGATAGATTTTGGACTCTAAACTCAGACGCTAAGAGTTTAGGAGCTTTGTGAAAAAATACATGGTGTTTAGGATAAAAAATTTGGTTAATATGGAATAAATTTGTCATTCTGTATTACCAGTGAAAAAATTGTATCATATAATAACATTTAGTGCAGCGGAAGTACCATTTTCCTGATCTCTATTTCCCTTTAATTCAAAATTAGGGCATGTTTATTGATATATTACTGAAAAGTAGTGATTTTTTCCCAAATATTTAGTCTAAAGGATGTTAACTCCTTACGAAAAGAGCAAACATAGATACACTAAAATAAATACAGGCATTTGAGAATTTAGGAAAATTAATTCTGAGGAATGTTACTTGGTTTATTGTTAGGTATTTAAAGGTATAGAATAGCATTGAAACTAACATTTTTTGTCTGATTTGCCACTTTATTTTCTTTTTCTTTGCTGTGTGCAATCTGAAGCTTTTCTTTCACTCATCTAATCTTCATTTGGATGCATAAACTCATTCTGCAGTCAGAATTCAAAAGAAGTACTGTGCAGACTACCAATGCTCTTTAAGGGAAATTTGCTTAAAATAGTCTCTCATTTCTTCAGCTTGCCTGTATTTTTAGTGGTATCAACTACTGAATGGCAACAAATTTATTGAAGGAAGAGGCTTTTTAATGTTTTTGAAAGATTAGCAAGAAATTATTGAAGTTATGTAATAAAGATTTTGATGAAGCAACTGGACTGTCCAGTAAAATTAATTTAGAAAGAATTTGCTTTAGCCTTATGAAAACTGAAATAAAGAACAGAAATGTACTAACAGTTCAATGCTGGATCAGGCTGAGGTCTTTTCATGTTAGCATGAAAGTAGCCACTATTAGTAGTTATCACTACAAGATGCTTCTGAGGACACTGTAGGCAAGGATGACACTGAGTCTTCCACACTGAAGTTCTCATCCTAAGTAATGTCCTTAAACATTAATGTGTTTTCTACTCATAAGCATTCTTTTAAAGCTGATACAGAAAAACTTAAACATAAGGAAAGGAGTGAGGGAGCCCTAGCATACCTGGATGAGTTCTTAGTGGACCTGCTTTAACCGCGGGGTTAGACTAGATGATGTCTATAGGTCCCTTCCAACTCAAACCATTCTGTCATTCTGTTATTTATTCCATGGTAGTAAACAGCACAAGCCAGTTATGTATCGTGTGAGGTATTTTAAGCTTTGTCCTAAGTTTTGTATTGGCTTTCACATAATTGAGACTTTGTTGTGAGGCCAACTTCTTGTTGCCATCCCATACAAACATGAAGCAAGCAGTAGACCTTGGACTTCTGTGCCAGATTGGCACAGACCAGATTGGTGATCTAACTGCTGTGCTATAAAATTTGCAAGGGATATTAAAGAATGTTTTAAAGAATGCCATTGTGCTCCTGTTGTCCTGCAGACTGGAGAAGGAGCTAGTTCTAGCTCTCTTTGTTCTCTTTGCAGGAGTTCGTGTGTTGCTCCAAGCACGCTGGTGTGCAGGCTGTTGTTCTAGCAGCACATTTCAACCATCTGCCCCACCTAGTGTGACCTGGGAAAGGGCAGTGGATATTCAGTGCTGTGCAGTTTTGGGAAATACCCAGGTCTCCATCTGGTCAAAAGGTTGACCAGAGTGTGCTTCTGTGAGGATTGATTTGTTTGCCACAGATCTAGCATTGCAAAACCAGTCCAGAAATGAGAAGTTGGCTCCAAATATCCTGAGTTTATTAAAAATGTAAAAAAAAACCCAAACCCCATATATGGATTGCCTCAAGACGTTTGAGCCTATTTGGTTTACTCAGTTTGCATATTCAAATTATCCTGCAGAACCATGGACATTATTATTGATTCTTTTTGTAAAATGAAAATTAAGTTTTCTCTTAAACATACAGCTTGAGAGTTTAAGATTCATGAGAGCTGCCAAAAAAGTCTGCAATATCTGTCAGTGTCCATACAGAAATGAAAGATGGATGTCCCTATAGCAACTGGAATCTGAAACCAAGAGACTGCAAAAAGGAAGGCAACAACCCAGTTAGGATATACTTGCTTTGGCTCTGAGTACTTTGGATAAGGAATTACAAGTCCTATATCTGTCTGCTTTATAAAATGGCATGCTTGATCTGGAAGAGACCACAAATGTATTTCTGCAACTTCTATATCTGGGTAGAAGACATCAAAATCTGCTAAAATGCAACATGCTATATAGTACTTCAAGTTTTGGTGGTGACCATCACTGTATTAATGGCACCAGGAATGTTGGTTTTGGTGACACAGTTTCTGTGAAAGGGATTGTGGTGGCAGGAAAACAATACAATTTGTGTAAAACAGCTGTTGGAATTCTTAAGGATTAATGGTTCTGTTTCCATGGGAGTAAATTACTGACATATATATTGGCAGTATACTGTCTAAATAGAATAGAATATTTAGAAAATGTCCAGGGAAGAAAAAAAAAAAGGATTCTGAGTGATTTATAAGAAAAGATGTTGAAGAATGTGCTGGTTTTGCTCAATACACTGGTGAAGGAACACTGTGCCCTCCTCAAATTAAAAACCGGTCAGGTTACATGCTACAGGAATGAACTGTTTTAATACACATGCTTGGCAATGGCAGCTTTCCCACAATTTCTTTCCCAAAATGTGCTGTTATTTTTAATAATTAGTGCACTTGATGGCTTATTCACAGTAATTCTCTCTTTTATCTTCTTCTGTAAATGACTTTCATAAATTCTTTTTTTACTAGTTAAACCATAGTGACACCAGTGATGCACATTATTTTCCTGCTTGCTTAGATACCATAGCCTGCATAGAACTATTCACAAAAATGAAATTCTGGAAAAGCTTGTCTGCTTGCCCATGTTTCTCAGTATAGTTTTGTTCTAAAGGCTGCAACTATGCTTTTTTGTTAGTAGTATGCACAGTTACTTATGAGATTATCATTCTGATAGTTATGCCATTTTTATTGCATACCATAATTTGTCTGGACAATTTTTTTCAAAGTGCTGTAAATGAGTAATTTGACTCCATTCACATCATCTAATTAAATGAAGACTACAAATGCCACAAGATTTCTACTTACAGGAAATAGTTATGGTCCTGAAATGATAAGTTTTACGGCCTATTTCAGCATCTGAGGAGAAGGAAATGGTTCTGCCCTATGCCACTAAAAGGATCAGCATATTAGTATGCTTGCCACTATCAGCATTCAGCTGCAGGACACTGTCATACTAAGGAACAGATGACTTAGATTGAACAAGAAAGTGGCAAAGCCAAAGGGGCATTAATTTCCCATCAAATGAAAATGAACTATTAGTTTTCAATGGACCATTAAAGTCAAAACAATTCTCTAAACATTTAATTGAAATGTAATGATAATAGAAAGTAGTTAATGTAGCCCGTTTTTAGTTTATGTTCACTTTTAATTTCATTTTCTAGAGTCAATTGTTGTGGTTTTGGTTTTGTATCAGATTTAGTTTTCACCAAAGGCGGTTATATTGCAACACAACAAGAAAACCACAGAAATAAATTTCTGTTTCATTTGCAACAGGAACTGTTAGACACAAATAAGTCTTTTCCCCTCAGTTCAGTATTCCTGGTGAGTTTAATTTTAGCTAATACAAATAGTGAAGTTTCTCATACTTGTGTTTTTTCCCTCAGATATTAACATGTCAAGAATGAATTGGGGATGATATAATATCTATATGTTGTGAGGGCAAGCCTTTCATACAAAAGGATGTATGATCATTCCTTTTTCTCTTCCTGCTCTTCAGTGAAACATTTAAATATTTAGTAGATAATTGGCTTGTGAAATTACCTCATATTGATCCTTTTCAAATATTATCTATATATTTATCTCCTTACCTCTCTTCTCAAATTTGTTCTGACCTCTAAGCCTTTCATGAACAATTACCTTTTCTTGAGTATTTTTTTCAAAAAAATATTTATTTTTGAGAGACTATCTCATTCCATGAAGAAAGCAGAAAAAAGTTTAAATTACAGAGACTTCCTCAAAGAGACTTATAGTCTCTGTTGTGTCTGTGTATTCTTGTAAATTTGGAAAGTATCATAAAACCCCATATCTGAGTCTACTTTTTTCATATATTTTCCATTTTATACTCTTGAAGCAGAGTAGAAAAACAGACAGAAAACTAATACTATAGTTTATTTTTACCCCCACATTTCATAAACAACAGGCTAAATACTATTATAACTCTCATATTTCTTTCTTTGTACTTTATTTGCCATGTGAGATGTTGGACTTTCTCATTTTCTATTTTCATCACAAAAAGGTGAAAGGTAGTAATATTACAACAGTGTAATAAATTCCCTGTACACATGTACATGTCAGTAGTCACAGAAATTGTGACAAAAATGACAGATACAGTGAGTATTCTTCAGGGTCTTTTGTTGGTTTACATTTAGGTCACAAAGTGTATTTCCCAGGTTACCATTCTAAGATGAGCTAGTCTGACAATGTCAGTGTTATTTTAGCTTTTCCAGAGCATTGGCTTTATAGTAGCATTGAATTAAGTGTTTTCAGAATTTCTGCAATGTTCATAATGATCCACATTAAGCTATAAAAAGTAGTTTTCCTGCTCTGCCCATGTTTCCATATGATTTCATTTTAATGCCCATGAATCCATACTTCTATTATTGCTTGCCTCCTTTTACTGGAACTCACTGGAGGAAAGTACTATTAGAGTTTTCATTTTTGCAGAAAGGGATAGTTGTTCTGAAAAGAGAGCACAAGATTAAATAAAAGAGTACATTTGTGAACAAAATGGATGTAATGATCACGATTTTCTACTGAATCTTTGTGGTCTAAAGAGCATTGGTGGCATTCTGAATGAGAACAAAGGTTCTCAGAAAAAAAAAAAATTAACAAAATTTTCTGGAAGCTTAAATTTTATCTTGTGTCTTTCCAATTCTGGTAAATCTTAGAAATGGAAATAATATTTTTTATCCATGCACAAAGATTATTTTTTTTTGTTAAGGTGCACAATAACTTTATGATTAGCATCTGATAGGTTCTGACAATTTAAAGGGAACTCTAGCCTCAGGTTTAGATAATCAATGTATTACTAATTTACACTATGTGATTAGAAATGTGTATTCAAAGACAAATGCATTTTGAGCACATTTTAACCTGAAGTACTTTATAAGATTTCCTCAGCTGTGTTTAAAACCCAGCTGCAATTTTCACATTCATGTAATGTAGAGTCCTGCATGCATTCAGGAATTAAGGGATCTAAAGAAACCTGGAACATTCTAATACACTTTGCTGAATTGAAATCTCCAATTGGAATGAACTGAAGAAAAATCCCTCAAATAACTAGGAAACAACTACAAAAAAAACAATGCAAAACTTTGCAGTGACTTGAAATATCTTTAGTCACAACTTGGAATTTGTTCTTCAGAGGAGAAATTAGAATGATAAAATATAGTAAGCATAGAAAAAGAATCTTCCCTTTTGTTAATTTTCTGTCTTTAATAACACAGACAACAATGTTGAACCTTGTTTTTACATGTTTCTGAGTTTAAACTTTGAAGGGTATTTCTTGAAAAATGTCCAAGTTGTGAACTCCATACACCATCAGTTAGAATTTCTGTAGTCAAATAATGAGCACTGTTCAATTTGCCAACGTTGCTACTGATTTGCTACCAAATGAAAGGGAATTTCAGGAATGCTTATGTAAATGATTTTGAACTTAGCCTCGAATAATTATGACCTTCTCCATCACCACAACTTTCAGCCTTAAAGGTCTCCCTACAGAGGCAAAGACTGTGATTTTCCCCCGTATTTACTATGGATTTCCATCATAACTTCGATTTCTGTATACAGCTTCTTTTCTTGAATGCTTAATAGGTTTTGCAATGGTAATTTCTCAACATGAGAAACTGAAATAAGAAATTTTAGGAGAAAATGGATGAATGCAGATTTTTGTGTTTAAATCTGGAAATAGTGGCAAGGTGGTTTAGTCTTTTTAACTGAAAGGGAATTTCTGGCTCATCCAGTCCTCTATTTCAAGCAACCACATGACATAAACCTCTTTAAGAAATTTGTAGCTTTCCATCTTAAGGTGATCTAGGCAGATTTTGCCTCACTGCACCTCCTGGAAGACTGTTGAAGAGCTTCATTGCTTTCTATCCTGTCCTGAGACTATGGTTGACTTGTATGTCCATATCACACAATTGCCATATGTCGTTGTTAGTAGTACCTCAGCCTGGAGTGTCTTTCTTTTTTAAAAAAAAAATTAATTTTTTTTCTAATTAACTGATTATCAATGTAATCTAGTTCTTTCAGGGTGGTATCTGTGTCTTCATCTGTACTGGCCATATATCCTAATGTTTGTTATCGACATGTATGTACCTGGATTTTGGCTCAAGCTTACATATTAAATTAGATGTTTAAGGAGCACTCTGGGTAGATACTTCATTTCTCAGAACTACTTGTGGTCATCTCCTTTTTCATCTTTTGGCCATTTGTTTTACCTGTCTTACCATTCTTCCAGTAATCTCTACCTTTTTCTAGCATAACTAAGAATTTCCTTTACGATGTCATAGGACAGTTTTGGCTGATGCCCAAGTGGATAATCTCATTTGCATTTTCTTTGTCTAAAAATATGTTCTCTGATCAAAGAACGTCAGCATCTGGCCACACAATGTGAATATGACATCACTTTTTTTCCCCCACACCCTCATTTATTCTTGTCTTCAGGTATGAACTTTCTCATGTTCTTAAAGTTATTCTAGCAAGCCCATAGCTGCTGGCATTACTTTCTTGGCCCTTCTCAAAAGCAGGTGCAAAGCTATGTATTCCCTGATCAGAGAGTGTCATTGTAGATACTAATTTTATCTAAAGGGCATCGTCATGGAACCTGAAGCATTTTCTGTAAGGTCTTTAAGAACCAACAATTACGAGCTAGAGATTTCCTAGAATGTCATTCATTTCTGTTTGCTGTGTCAGCCAGCTAAAATATGTAAGACAGGAACAGAATTTTGCTTAATAATGGAAAAAAAGAGTGTTAGGATGTCTGCAATTGTAAATATCAGTTAAAGTTTAAATACTGTCATGTAAAAATAAGCTTCAAACTCAGACTTCCTAGGGAATGTTTTTATTGGAAGTTAATTCTGGCATAGTCCAATTTTATTCTTGTTTTTGTATTATTCATTCCCTTTTTGACAACTCACCAAGTCATGCTTTTTCCTGGCATAGGTCATACTCCTTTTTATAGCAAAAGTAGGTGGAGAAGAGTCAGCAGAAAAAATCACAAAAGGTCCTTTATATTTTGATATGATTCTACCTAGATATTTGGAGGAAGATATTTCTTTGTAGTATCTTAGGCACCTGATGTCCCTATCACTAGTTCCTGACAATAAGTTTCCAGTTACCACATAGCCTGATCAAAGATGAAGACCTGTCACAGACTTAATTACTTTTGTTTTCCAGTAGCTAAAACCCCATACCTTTAGAAGTTTTAATGGAAACTAGTGTTACTACTACTACAAAAAACTCCCTGCTTATTTGCAGGATGATTGTAGTAATATTTCAGAACTTCTACCTTTGTTATCTTATTTTTTACACAGTGAAAAAAATACCGTTTTAAAAAATTATGGTTGACATTTTATCCTATTTAAAGAGCATAGTTTCTAGGGATAGATGTGGCTTTCCTGGTATAGGACTTCTTGACCATGACTGTACAAACAGTCTACATACCTTGATGGAAGTAGAGATGATGTCAAAATGGCTGCTGGTGCACAAATCCTCTTGTCAATAGAAAAAACAGAATAGTCTTTCCTTCTTCTATGCATAGAACAACTAAGTTAGACCAAGACTTTATTTTATGATAACAAAGTAATTTTATCACAGATGTCTTTACTTGCAATTAGGTCTACTGAATTAATTAATGAATCTTAGCAAATCACACTGCTAAAATTAGCCTCAGAAATGCAAATGTGACTATTTTGTAGTTTTCTTGTGCCATTCTCACTGCTTACCTTTCTGTTGCTAGAGCCTGGATTTCACTTTTACCAAGCCTCATTGAGCATTTCCTTTGCAGTAAAAATCTGAGTAAAAAGTGCTGGTGTGTGTCTGAGACCTCCAAACAGTTCTAGTTAAGATAGAAAGATCTTTCAATGAAAAAAAATGGAGAATGGGCCATCTTATTGCAAGGGGAAAAAAAGAGAGGAGATCTTCACAAGAATGGCTAATTTGCATACAGAAAGGGAGTACAGCTCTCATGAATGGAGGAGTACAGCTGCACTGAGCTCCTGGGCTAGCCTGGATGCTCAAATCAGATGCATGTATCTCCAGCTGGCATTGCAGTGAAGGCTCGGAAGCTGTGGTTTCATTGGTTTGTTTTTCATTTGGGTTTTTTTCTCTGCAGTGGATCAACTAGTAACTGCCAACTAAGTCTGTAAAATCCTAATGAAGACAAGGCAATTATCTTGCTGCTCTGAAGTGTGAAGGTAATAGGTAACAGTATTGACTCTGCTTAGTTACTTCTGGAAAACTAAAGTGATTTTCTCTCTTAGGATGCTACAAAGAGGCAGCTTTTAATTACCCACTGGAAAATCAACTTTTCAGAATAAAAAACAAAGGCACAGAAGCATCTGTGATTTAACTGCTCTTACTCATTTGCTAAGACTGGTAGTCCATCTGGCTATTTTAATATGATTTATTGTCATACATTCTTCCTTTTTTTTTGCTGTCATTTACTGATGTATTTTGGTATTTGCTTTAACCTTACAAAAATTTCTGTGATTCTTCCTAAAACAGAGCTTCATAATTTACTTTTGTTTAGTAGGTCAGATAACTTGTCATGAAGAGAGATCAGTGACATACAAGAAAGGAAATGTGAATTATCTGCCCACATCCCATAGCTTAGATAGCATCTCAGACTGAGCTATGCACCTGGGATATTTCTAGTAATACCAGGAACCCACGAGGTGTGTCCAACAGCACTTCATTCCTTCTTATTCCTTGCTTCAGTTTGCTTGGCTGTATTTGTGCAGACATCAGCTCTTTAATTTAAGCATGAAAGAAATTATTCTAAGCAATTATTTACTGAGAGTGTCTCTGCTCTTGAAGTAACATGTTGATTCTATATACCATTGAGACTGTGTTAGGTAGTTTGTTACTCAGAATATCAAGACAGAATTGCCTAATAAGAGAAGCATAAGACAATTTGCATAGCTCAGCTGAACTTCACAGTTTGCATTTCTGAGCAGGAGAAAACGCCAAGATTCCATAAGGCAACTACTTATTCCAAATCTGGCATTTCTCCGATTCAGAAACACAGATTGTGAAGTTCACTCAAGTTACTCAAATCAGTCAATTTTTTTCCCCAAGTATTTTAATAACAAGCACATTTTCTGTTATTAGTGTTTTACTTCTACACTATTTGCATATTAAGATATTAATTTACTGTATTAATGTCTGTAGTATATTTAAAGGAGTAAGGAACACAGACAGGTTGATGCATGTGTGCCTTTGCTAGAGAATTAAGATGAGTATCATGCACAGCTCATTTGTGGCTTTGTCTTATGTCATTCTACCACTTGCAAGTTATACAAGCAATTCCTAGATCGTATAAATAAGGAATTTCATGCATAAAGCATGAAATCTGACTTGAAGGCTATGTCTGTATTAGTGAACAGAACAGACTAAGGACTATTCTTTGGTCCTGAAGCTAACTAGGATGGCAAGCTGGGTGTCCATTTGGCCAGCTTTATTTCCCTTCTGATTATATTGGCTGTGTTCTTCTGGGATGATCCTTGCCCTTTGTGAGTATCTGAAAAACAACTTTGAATTGTGGGTGAGAGGTAATTGGCCTGAGCCAAAACTATGCCAGGAGCCTTGATAAGAATTTCATGCCACACTTGCATACCCATGCGGTGGCTCTGCTGAGCTTATCAGTGCAATGTTGTCTAAAGATTTTCTTGTATTCCTGGCTGCCTTAGGATACCACTCAGGGTTCCTTTCTAGCTCAATAACCTAAGCCCTGGTCCTGCTCTCTGTACTAAATTCAGCGGCTTAGGGCTACTTGCCTTCACAAAAGAGGTGGAAGGGGAAAAGCTCCACCTCCCTCCTCAGCCAAGGTTTATTTATTGGCAGCAGTGCTGCTCTGTAACTTTGGGAGAAAGCAGAAAAAATGCAGGTAACAGTGAGTCTGCCTAACCTCCCTCATGAAAATAAGCATTAGTTGTTACACTCCATCTACTCTGTAGAGCCACTGTGCCCCCATGGAAACTTTAAACAAAGATATTACCCAAGGTCTGAAGTTTCCATGAAACCTAATGAAGCTTTGACCATTCTGTGCACGTGGCAGCACATCAGGTGATTTTATGTGCAAGTAATGACATTTGGCTTGACTATCAAATAGTATGTGCAAGCATTTTTCCATAAGTTGTTAAAAAATTTACCTTAAGTAATTTGCTTTACATTAGAAAAGATGAGGGTTTCACAATGACAGGAATATTCAACTGTTCCTCTTCTGTGGATCAGATATGTCAAAACTTTACAAAATACACATCAACCTCTGTGTTGGTTGTTGACATGTGGGAGAGAATGGATGTCACGCAGAGGGACCTTGACAGACTTCAGAGGTGGGCCTGTGTGAATTTCATGGAACTTAACAAGGCCAAGTGCAAGGTCCTGCACATGGATCAAGACAATCCCAAGCACAAATACATGCTGGGTGATGAGTGGGTTGAGAGCCACCCTGCAGAGAAGGGCTTGGGAGAGTTAGTGGAAAAACTGAGTATGAGCCAGCAATCAGCAAACCCTATGCTGGGCTGCATCAAAAGAAGAGTGAACAGCAGTTCAAGGGACATGATTCTCCCTCTCTACTCCACTCTGGTGAGACCCCACCTTCAGTGCTGCATCCAACTCTGATGTCTCCAGTAAGAAGGATGTGGACTTACTGGAGCAAGTTCAGAGGAGGGTCAGGAAGTGATCAGAGGGCTGGAGCACTTATTTTGTGAACACAGACTGAGAGAGTTGGGGTTGTTCAGCCTGGATAACTGAAGTCTCTGAGAATACGTTATAGCACCTTCCAGTACCTAAAGGCCTACAAGAAAGCCAGAGAGGGACTTTTTACCAGGACATGTAGTGTCAGGACAAGGGAATAATAACTTCAAACTGCAAGAGCGCAGATTTAGATTATATGTGACGAAGTTCTTCCCTGTGAAGGTGGTGAGGCACAGGTTGCCCTGAGATGTGGCTGCCCTATCTCTGGAAGTGTTCAAGGCCAGACTAGATGGGGCTTTGAGCATCCTGCTCTAGTGGAAGGTGTCCGTGCCTATGGCAGGAGAGCTGGAACTAGATGATCTTTAAGGGCCCTTCTAACCCAAGCCATCCTATGATTCTATGTTTATAGGATTTTTTCTTTATTAGCATCATCAGGACATAATGTAATATTGAACATAAGTTCTGGACTTGATACATGCTGTTGAATATTTTACAAGACTATAGTAAAAACTTATTTGGATATTCTTTTAGGATTTTTTATGGTAGTGAAAAACATAGCTAATAAAACTTTATAAGCAGCTGTGGCTACTTGCTCATGTGAAAAAGCAAACCCCAAATGTCAACTTGGTTTCTGTGGTTCTCCAGAAAATAGTGTATTCCAGTCTGCTCTATACTTAGTAAGTTTTATTGACATTATTATGTTTGCTGGAAGTGCATTTTTTTCGTCATCATAACTGTGCATCGCACTGCCCTAATGCAGATGTAGGTATGCTGCCAATCTTGCTGAAGATATGACTCTTGCTTTACTGACCAGAAGGAGAATATACCTTTTTAAGCTAGAATTAGAATTGCTAGATGAGAGGAATAACTGCCCTATGTGAGATTAATAAAAAGAGATGTTCATAAATGCAGACAAGGCTTCAGTTTCATAGACACAGAATAGTGCTGAATAAATAATGTCCTCTGCTTGGCAGTCAACCCAGCTGACTTACAATTTTATCATGTTTTTCAATATTTGTTTTGGTTTTGCTACATAAAATCCTCAGGTTCTTGCATAATGTGAATGCCTAGAAGTCTCTGGTTCATATTTGACTATATTTCTAGCATTTGTGGTTGTGGAGAAAAAACTTGAAAATATTCTTGCCATCTCCACTTCTAACACAGCAACAAGAAGTACAGTATTTTAGAATATTGTGAGTTTTAATCAAGTGCCTTATTTCTGAGAATTCTGCTTTTAATAGTTTTGACAATGATCACTTCTATAAATTTGCCTGAGTTGATTTAAAATGTGTTGGATCTCCTGAACCAGAATGTCCAGGAAAAAGTGCATGAGAAATACTTTTTAATAGGATTGTTTACATTATAAAAGTGTATTTTACAGATTCAACAGCTTCTGCCCAAAATCAAGCCAGTTTTCTTTTTGGAAACACATTACGTTAGGTATACTTATCTTTTTTATGTGTGCTTTGTGAACTAAAACTTAGAAGTTGATCTCTGTGTAGAATATTGGTTATTAACATTCTGAATCAAGCAGATTTGGAATAAATTTCACAAGCACAAAATGTCCCATGATTTTGTTAAAATGAACAATGCCCTTGAGCCTCCTCAGATGTAGTATCAAGAAGGAGCTTTCTGCCTGTATGTGACTGTACACATCTGTTAATACAGAGATCTCAACATGAAATCCAGCACTAAGGGACACTAGGTGGGTATCTGATACTCTCTGAGGAATTTGGGCTTCATAAACCATTGTATGAATTGTTCACAGCCATGCATTTTTTCCTTGCTTGTGACAGAAAAAAATATGGGTGAAATATTTGCATCAATAATTAATACCGATATAAATCAAAACAAGTTACTAATAAATGAGAAGCAGAGACTTGTCACTGCCAAAAATTAGCTGTTAATGCCTCTTTATTTATTGAAATGGCATGTTGTATATCAATGTACAAATAACATATTCTACTACTAACTAAAAAATATTTCTCTAGGTGAAACTCAAGAATATTCTCCAACTCTACTGTGAAAGCTGCACATTATAATGTGAGATTGGAATAAGTGTTCACAGAGCATGAGAAATAAGGAGATAAAACTCTATGTCTACTATTCATAACTATTGAGAAGTATTTACATGATTTAGGAGCGTATGGACTCAACTAACTTGTCCATGTGTAGGGATCTTATTCCCTAGTGATCATTAGGATACCACAAGCTTCCTTATGAGGCTGTCAGATATGACACAGAAACTATGGAAGAACCAACTCGTTTTGGAACACCGGATAGAGAACAACAAGGATATCCTAGGGTGTCTAAAGTGTCAGTAGATGAGTGTGTTCTGGCAACTGAACTTTCAACTTTCAAAGTCTAGGCTGAATTCAAGCTTAGGACCTGATAACTGAAGAAAGTATCTGTGCCATTTCTTCTAATGAGTGCAATAAGACACAGTCTTTTCTTCAGAGTGACTATCCCTTTCTATTCTGTATGCTTGTTCAGCAGACTTTTTCCATAACTGAACATAGTTGCTCCTTGCCCAAAACCCATTCAGCTGGTGAGGGACAACTCCCACCTCCCCTGGTAACACTGCAGAGTTGGGTAAAACCCATAAACTTGGTTCTATATCATGACGATGCCAGAGTGGTAAGACCATCAGCCTAAAACATGGCAGAGGTGGATGTGACTACCTCAGGCCAAGGATTGTCAGGGAAATGCTCTAGCCAGCAGACTGCTGTCACCAATGGATATTTTAAAGAAAATGGTGGCTCTGTCTTCACTACATGATTGGTTTGATCTTTTCAAGATGTAGTACTCATGATTCTGAATTTAATTCTCAAATCTCTCTTTATGTACCTGAGACCTTTACTTGAATCTAGCAATAAATCAGTCAGAAATGAGACTTCAGTCTCTGAAAAATATAGGCACTATTAAAAACTTTATCCCTCAGCAGTAATTAAACTCACTATCCACATAGAGGTCTCACCTAGTAGCACAACATCAGTTCTTCTTAAAATTTTCTCTTAGCAACCCTACTTCCAGGGTCACAACCCCACTTTCATTTTCACTTCCAGGCTTACGGGCCCCAAGTGGGGTCATGACCCTAACTTGGGAACTGCTCTATAACACATTGAAAAAATTAACATACCAGCCAGTAAATACATCAGCAAAACAAACCCATCCAGTCTACACAAGACCCTGTGCAGTTTGCCATCCCTAGAGGCTTTACCTATTAAACATGGCTTTTCAAAACCATGTATCTACTTGCAAGTCCACATACTGTTTTGAGTATGTGTTACCATTGTCTTGTAGTCTTCCTTTGTGCTATTTAGCTAAGTTTGGTGTTGACAAATATGTGCTAACAGTTCTGAAAATATGACCCTCTTTTTCTTGTTCATTCATATGTTGGAGGTGCTGCTTAGATTTATTATTTGCACATAATAGAATTCACAGTTATTGTGTGTCAGAAACAAGATCTGGGGAGTCTGCTGTTCCCACAGCTGGAGCAACACATACACATCTGCTAAAATTGCAGTGTAAATTGTATTGTCCTTAGCAATTAATCACTCACATTGTGTTCTATCAACTCTCCTCTTCCTTAACTCCTACTGGTCTTTACCCTCTTATCCCTTCTTCTTCCTCTGCTGTATTCTGCTCTCCTTTTGTGTCTCCCACTTGATTTTTTTACACCTTCTCCAGAAGTGCCAAGTTTGGATGTGGAGATGCTGCTTCAAAAATTCTTACATCCATTGCAGAACATTCAGCCACTAGATCTCAAAGACCTTTGCATGGATTATGGAGAAAATATACCACTATTCTAGCAAGGTCTGTTACGGCCACCAAAAAAACAGTGGCAGAGAAAAAGATGAACCTTCTGTTCCAAGTGTCCCATGGTAGACGCCAAGCAACATAGTTAGTTAATACAAGATATACCAGTAGATGGCACTTTGGCATTCATAGCCTCTCTTTCAGATCTGAGGGGCTGTTAAAAATGGGCTTTGTGTGTGTAGTTCTTCACATATAACTTTTACCATAATTTTACTTCTCTTTGATCTTGTACTTTTTTCTTGGGATCTTTACTCTGCCCTTCTCTTTCTTAATTTTCCTTGCTGTGACAGTTTTTGTTGCTTCTCCATTTCTCCCAGTTTTCCATGTTCTAGGTTTGATTTTGAAAATGAAGAGAAAAAGAAAAAAAAAAAAAAAGGCGGGATGGGATGGAGAGAAGAAAGAAAATAAGTCTTATAGAGAGAAAATTTCTCGTTGGTGTTTTCCGGAGAAGAGTTATCAAAATCCTGGCAGATTTATTAGTGAGGAAAACTGGGCTGGTAGTGAGTAGAAGTAGTAAAGTTGACTCCTAAATATTCTTCATATCCTGTTTGTATGTGAGTATGTGGCTCCAAAAGTGCACTGCAATGAACCACCTTCTTGTATAGTCAAAATGGTAGTAATACCAAAACCAGGCCATACTAAGCCTTGCCATGCCTTTTTTGTATTTGGCCATGTGAGGTAAATAGCCTCTGAAACGCATCCAAACAAAGACATTGTATATCCTCAAGTCTATATGTTACACTACCTTTACTGTACACAGACTGGAGCTAAACAATTCAGATTCCGGCCGTTCTTCCAGATAGGAAATGAAGGTTTTGATGAACTGGGCCCTGGCTGGATTTTACCCAATTGGCGCATGTGCTGCTGCTTACTAGGTTGCTGACAGTGACAAGTGCCTTTCAATTAAGGCTGAAGTTCCATCAGAGCCTGAAAGTGGAGAATTCCAGGGAGATTAATAAACGAATTGTCACAGCTTCCAGGCATGCTGGGTTGGGAAGTGCAACTCTGGGGTTTGTAGCCTGTGTGAATTTGGACCTCTGGGTCTGTATCTTTATAGACTTGGTCCTTTTTCATTCTCATAAAATGAATGAAAATTAATTTTTCTAAAATTGAAGTCTGATGTGGAAATACTATTTGTATATCTTTTATGCCAAGCATTTCAGGCTTTTTTGCAGTTTTGGTGGAGTCACTATTTGAAACAAGGATTTGAATTGCTCTGACTAAACCATCTGTATGTGGGAAAAGATTATGGAAAACATCTCTGCAGGGCTCTTTTTAGTTGCTCCAGTGGGCATTATCCATCATTTTTCCAAGTGTCTTGCCTTGAGGTCTTTTTTTCTTTCCATGCTGTCTTGACCCATCTTGCTGGTACTAGTTATTGTCTCTTTGAGAATTATTGTCAGTCCTAAAAAAAAAAAAAAGTTTAAAATCTGAACAATACAACAGTTTTAAACTGCATTGCAGCTGCTTCAGTCTCTCATCTTATTCACTGGTTTTAACTTAAAAATAAAGACAGAAACTTTTGTGCATTTGCTTGCATTTTCTCCACTACACGTTCTGCTTGGCACAGAGGAATATTCTAGTAAACAGCTACTGCAGTCCCTGAACAGCAAAAAGTATCACTAAAATCAATGGGAAAATAGTATTTATGGGAAATGTTAGGGTCACCTAAGGATCTTGTAAGGGAAAGACATATTAAAGAAAGGACATTCTATATTCTTGCTGGTAACTGCATCCAGCAGCTGTGGTTGTGTGGTTGCTCCTTGATTGTTTCTTGAATAGTTTCTTTTTAACTGGACATTCCTTTCTGATTTTGGAGTCTGCAAGGCTTAAAAGTGAGTGGGTATACCTTTTCATAGGATACTAGAAAAAAATGGCTTGGAAGAGATGTCAAGACATCATCTTCTGGATTGTCTCATGGTGAAAAACCTTTCTCTTACACCAAAGGTGAACTTCTCTTGTTTCAACTGACATCTGTTTTTTTGGTCCTGTTGCCAGGCACCGCTACAAAGAGCCTGGCTCTGTCTACACAATGACCTGCTTGTAGGTGTGAAAGGCTGCTCTCAGATGCCCCCAAAGCTTTCTCTTCTCCAGGCAGAAGAGTCCCTCTAGCCCCTGAGCTGCTCCTAGGCTTGCTTCTCATCAGTGCCATCATTGTCCATGTTATCCAAGGGCTTGCTTGTCTACCTTGTCTACATGCCTTGCCTTGTGACCTCTTCTAGCAATGTTTCTAATTCAGAAATAAAATGGTAGCATATTTTAGTATCCTTAGTATTTCCAAAGTATCTTTAGTGTTTCTAACAACTACTACTTGTCAATATCATCCTTATAGTTACAAGTACTTCCTAAAATATGAAGTGATTAAACTTTAAAATGAAGAATACATAACGTGAAGCTCAGCAGAAGATCAACCAGAACACGATTGTCTGAATAAGATAATGATAATATGGGATCTTGGGAAAGATATTAAAATGGTTTTTATGTAAAACTGTATTTTTGCTTATAACGATGCTACACTATAAGGTCACAATTCCTACCATAAGGTGAGAATGTTTTTATAAAAAATACTACTTTTCCTGTGAACGTGTAATATGCTATAAAAAATAGTTCCCATATTCATTTCAAAAGTGCAGGTGACAAAATTTAGTTTTAGAATATGAATGCTGTGGTTTTATTTTCAGGAATTCTAAGCATCTGTAGAACTCACTGAAGCACTGGGAGGTGCAGATGCTATTAGTGACTGGCATTAGTGGAAACTCAGAGGCCTTTACACATTCAAGTCTACGCTGGACCACCTTGGTGAACTCATTATCCTGCAGCATCTAGTAGGTCTGATTAGCTGTTCTACAAGTCCAGAGTTCCTTCTTTGTTTTTGGACACATTAGTGCTCTTCAATCCTATGTTGAAGAAATCCATTTAAAGATTATGAGATCAAAAGACTATACACTAAATTACAGGAAAATGAGCTAAACCTGTGCTTTGAGATCCAAATTGGCGTCTGAGATTAACATTATAGCTCATACCTTGTTTTGCTGTCATATTTCTCCACTGTGTGGTAATTTCATCATCCACATTGTTCGGAAATAATAAATGTGAATTATACAGATGATCCAAATGAGTGTCAGTAAAATTCAACCACTAGGGTCCATTATGTATTCATGTCTATCAGAAAAAAGAAAGAAGGCAAGAAAATTAGTTGTGTGTACTATTTGCCATATACAGCATGCAAAATTCATGCTGCCATAATGGGTCAGAGAGGCCTTGGAATTACAGAAATATCAAATGAAAAATATAACTGAATCATCCTAAAGGAGTCTTGGTCTAGGTACAAATGTTATGCTTCACCTGAAAGCTTGGAATCCTAGTTCTTCAAAGGGATAAGATACAGATGTTTTTGTGCTGATGATTCGTGGTATAGTAAAATGACATTGCCTAGAGAACAGCACTGCATACTGAAATTTAATTTCACCTGATTCCCATTTGGAGGGAAATAAGGAAACATTTTGATGTCATGAAAAAAAAAAAAAGAAGATGAAGAAGAAAAAAGAAAAGAAATGGCAGCTGTTTGAAATTTTCTGAGAGTCTTGGAATGTAGTTTTATTTGAGGTATATTAGCAGGCAGAAAGCAAGCAAAGAGGTAAAAGGTGTGAAAAGTTCCATGATACTGTTTTTAAGTCTGTCAAATGAACACAGCTATCAGGAATGCATTCAAGTATGATCAAAATTGTACATGCTCACTTACATGTACTGCACAGACAAATAGATTTGAGAACCAGGGCTTTAAAGGCAATATTCTTATTGTTCAAATGCCTCAAAATGAGTCTCTTGGAATTAAGCTGATTTTACTTAAGTGCCAGCATAGGGGTTTCTGTTTTCAAGCATACACTCTCCACTCTGTGTTAGTGTGTTTGTGAATGGATTTCACAGGCCTTGGGTTCAGTAGCAAAGTGTAACTCTGTAGTGAACTAGGAGCTTCAGAAATGTGGTTTACAGCCAGGGGAATATTTATGCCAGGCAATATAAAACATTAAAGAGAAAGAAATTTATGAAAATTTGTCTTCTGGTTTTAGAGGCTTGTGCAAGACAATTTCAGAGATAGACACCACCTCCTTGTCCTTAGACATCCAGATATCTCTGGTTCTTCATTTAGACAACATCTAGGATAGCCTGTACATTAAGAGAAGCAGCAAACCAAACTCAGACAAAAATAAAAAACCCACTATAAAAAGGACAAGAGGTAGGAAAAAAAAATCAGTGTCTTTCTTAGACTAAGTGAATTAAGTTCACACTTCCACTTACCAGGAAGTTCCACATATACAAGCCCAGAAGAGAGGATCAAAAAAGTAAAGCCTCTCCTATTGTAACCTGTGACTCAGTTTAGAAAAGATGCAAGATTTGTAACCTTGATTTAGGCAAAGGGTTAAACATGATTTCATAGCTCAAGGATGGAGGTACTTACCTACCAGGGAAACAAGGAGGGGAGGCAACCTGGATTCTGGCCTCTGCCTCAAGCACTATTTATGTATGTTACTCAATTACAAATGCAAAAGGTGTAGGCAGCTCCTGGGGCAAGAACTCAGGACTTCCTCTTCAAAGGGAGCACCTATCAGGGTTGCAAATTATACTCTCAATGAATCTTGCTTCCTCTCCAACACAGAAGTATGGCTTCAGCAGGCGTGACAAACAGTACTCCAGCCTGAGCTTCACCTCGAGCTGGTGGTGGATGCACTCTTGGAAGACGTGGGAAAGATCTCCTCAGGAAGAAACTGGCAGTGAACCTGTATCTCTCACTTGATGAACAAGTGCCTTACCTACAAGTATGATATTACGTAAAATGTTGGCAGTCATGCTGACTCAACTGCTGGACATATATCTGGGAGAAAGGCTCTGGGGCTGTTGTGCTTCATGATGAGGTGTGCGTATGTTAGTCATGCTCAGAAGATGCTCTTTTCATGAATCCTCTCAGGAGATGCCTCACCTGTACATTAAAGGCAGGCTTTAGTGCAAGATAGATTTCAAGATTTTCAGCTGTATGGAAATAGCGGCGGCAACAGGAAATGCAGTGGCAGAACTTGTAAATAATTTTATCAAAAAAGCATATAGATATAGATTTCTGAGGATGTTTTGCCTACACGTTGAAGCATAAATATAGTTTCCTGCCATTTTTTGTTGGTTTTTTTTGAGTTTGGCTATCAGTGACTTTCTTAAAAGTTATTTTGTGAATCACCACCAGAACATAAAATCAGAACCAAGAAATCCTGCTCTGCTGCAGGCTCTATAAGGCATGTAAATATATTTGCAATTAAAAGCAATCTTTTAATGTTGGAAATTGTGTTGGAAATGAGGTGGCTGTCACTTATCTGAATTTGAGAAAAATCTCCTCTGATACTCTCCACGTCTATTAAATAATTTGTCTCTGCCCCCTTTGCGTCTCTCATCATGTACTTCCTTCCAAAGACATTACTTGTCTGAATGAAGGGCAGAATTTTTATTACTATTAATTTGAATACAATGTTATAAATGCAAATTTGTTGTCTTTATGGATTTACAGATGAAAAAAATATATTAGCTTTGGATAATTCTAAACAATCCATAACAAATAAAAGTTTATAGTGAAAAATATACAGAATATTATAGCAGGAAGAGCCTTCAAATACTAATGGTTTTAAACAAAATGGATAAGTCAACTCTGCTCTCAGATGCCAGTTCAGGGAAGTACTTAAAATATCATTGAATAAGGCACTCAAGTATGTATTTAAGTTTTATGCAGTATGACAGAGAAATTTTGGTAAGTGGGGTCTTATTTGGGAGGACCTATGTAGCATAAAACAGGATTTTGATCCCTGCTGTGCTTATGGCTACTACTTTTCCTCATTTTACTGTATTATCAACTCTTTAAAGTGTGTACAGTCTGAATACTGGTTGGCCAAAAAGAACTTCTGAATTAGCCTTCCTTTTAGGAGAAAATATTTCCCAAATGATAATATGCTCCTTGATGGTCTGTTGGGTTTGGCTTTTTTGGGAGTCTTTTGTGCTAATTGTTACATAACTTGAATTTGGACAAGTAGGCCATAGGTTGCTTTTTTCTGTTCGTCATCTAAAACGGTGGCACAACTGCAACCCCAGTAACATGGATCTGAAGCTTGGCAAAAATTCAAATGCACATTCAAAACCTCCTACAAATATGGAAGTTGAAAGACATCGAAAGAATGGCAGACTTTTTTATTTAGAGAATGAAGAAAGAAAAATTCCAAATATTATCTCCTCCATCACTGCACTTTGATTTAAAAATTATTAATACCAATGAAGACATTGCACCCATACAGAAAAAAAAAGATGTACTGAATCAATGTCAGCTGAAAGTTTTGTCCTTAACCAGCATATTTCACTGCTATGCCACACACAAGCCTTCTTTCACCTAACAACCGTTATGTCTTCTCTACACCAGAGGGCCAGAACTCTTTAGAACCAAAAACTGGGGACGGCCTCTAGGGAAAATTCCATTTTTTATTTTTTCACTCATCATTTATTTACAAATACACATTATAACTTTTATATACATTGCACATTTACATGGTAGAAAAGTACAAAACTATATATTTAAATGAATTTATATTTAACTCGCCATGTTTGAAAATATAAAATTGCATCAGAAAAAAAGTATTATGAAAAGCAAGAAACTTGAACTGATAAAGCTTTGATATAACTTTTTGTGACACACTGATTGGGAAAATAAAACTCTGAAAGTGGCGCTGCAAGACCATCTTAAAGGAAACACCTGATAAAACAATTATGCGTGTTACAAAAGAATTAGAACAACAGAAATAAAATAAAACCTTTATTCTTATTACAGTTAGCCCTATTAACAACCTTCATAATCCATTTCTTTGGGTCCAGAATTTGCATGGTACAGTATATATGTTCAGCACATTGAGATCAATCCAGTACATGAAGTGATTAGAAGTACAGAAAATTGAAGTGGAACCAGTTTCCTTAAAGATTGCCTCACCGTACCCTGGAAGTATACTTAAGTCAGTTACAACGCCTTTTGGTCAGTCAAGACTCCTTGTAAACAAAAACCCGAGGGATCTTTTATGTACAGAACTGGCAAGAAGAAAATCCAATAAATAAACATAACAGAAACCAACATGCAAGTTCGTTAAAGTGGAAAAGAGTTAACATCAGTGAAACAAAGAGATGAGATCATGTGGATAAGCTCTAAGGAATGGACTTTTATAGTTTACAAGAAAAAAGAAAAACTTTACTTTACAAGCAAGAGATCTCACAATAAATAACACTGCTCTTCCCGTAACGAATAAATTTCTTCAAAAAACAAGGTGTACAGTCAACCAGACATTTTATGTATAAATTATAAAACATGACACAGTATAAATAATGTCTACGAGACTCAACTATATGTATACTTTTTTTTTTCTCCCCAAAATAAATAAGCATACACTTATTTACAGTATGGACATTGATTTCCTGCCCAATGGCTGTTCCAATAGTGATGGAGGTTTTTACCACTCTAGAATGGAAGATATAGGAAAGCTGTAGTCCTGGTCTTCATCTTCCTCTTCATCCTCTGGGTCTTCATTAATGGCTAGATGGGGGAATACAGGGGAGCTGTTGTTTAAATAAGGACAACAACAGCGCAGAAGCAGCTCAGTGCATGTTTTCAAAGCCCTCTGAACAGCCATAATACAGCGTTGCATTTTATGCGACTTGTAGTGAGATGCTCTTTGGCATCTGCTGTTATGCGATACGGATTTTAATACATAATCTACGAAGTCATAACTGCAGAAAGTTCGGAAGAATCAATGGCTCAGGTTTTATTGGCAGATTCCTGACATCAAATAAAAAGCGCTCTTGTGTTCTAGGTTTAACCGCTTTGTGTCCTTCATTCAGAGTTGGTAGAGGCAACTGTGTGAAACCAGATGCCCATGTGCTACCATTAGGCTTGTTCTTTTGGACAGAGTCAGAGTTTATCCGTGTGTTAAAAGAGCAATCAGTGAAGCACACGAGAGCAGACAAAGTAGGAAAAACAAAAAACAAAAACGCTACAATTACACTTGCGAGGCCAAGCCCTTTCTGGCAGAATGACTTGTCCTCAGAATATCCCCAAAAACCCCAACTTGAAGGCAAACTCGTTGTTGGAGGCTTATTGCATTTTATCAGTAACCAAAGTGTGTGCGTGATAGATACGTACTTATATGGCAGCCGTGCCGTATCTTGAATCTCTAAATCAAGCTTTCGTATGTTTGAAGGCGTAAGTCTTCATTACCTAGGGATCGCCTTCAGAAGCTTTAAGTGCCTGCAGAGTAAAAATCTCACTTACAGTTGCAAGATCCAGAGTGCTTTACTTCTAGAAGCACACCCATGGAACAGGCTGCCTCTTTCATGGCACACTCGCTTGGATAAGTTGTGTTGTCACTGGCACAGACAGCCTCGTCTGACTTGCTTTCAGGGCACAGCTCATCGCAGAGGGCGCACCGGCCTCTGCCAACCTTAAAATCCCACAAGCATTTCTTCCCAGCAGTGCACTGAATGTCTTCACAGGATTTGGCTTCTAAAAATATACACAGGATACTAGAGGTAAGTGAAAAGACAAAGGAAAAAAGAAAAGCAACAAGAAACCACCCCAAACTCCTTTTCTTTTGTGAACCATGAATAGGCAAAGCTCAGATGAAGTAGAAGTGATGATACTTGCTGATTTTGCTCAAGCAAGTAGTCTCTTGGACACCATTGCCTCTATATGTGGGGGAGGAAAGAGAGCTGTGCCAGCAGAGCTTGGCCCTGCTGGGGAATACAGAATTACATTTGCCTATTGTACATGACTTTCCTGCTCCTTTTGATTTCAGTGGAAATTCAACTCCTCAAATTAGTGGTAAGTGCAGAATTTGCCAACATGGTCAGGATTTCTAAATCAATTATTTTTAAACTAACCCACACAGAGTAGTCTACATGATTGGAAAGGGAATTCACCTCAACCTATGCCAACTAAAAGTGGCCTGAGACTCCTGTGAATTCCCCTAGCAGCTCTGGATAGCAGAGGCTACACTGAAGGTGCTTCCTCATAGCACACTTCAGTATCAGTCCTTTGTGGAAATCTGGATGTCAACAAACAAAATGTCAGGATTCACAGAGACTATTTTCCTGTCTTCCCCCACCAACTGTCTCCAAAGCTCTACAGTATTTCTAAAGAGGAAAAAGGGATCAGATGTTTCCAATTAAGTTAACACAAGCTTTGCCAAGACCACTCGAAGACAATTGTTTCCAGGAATCCAGATCAACTGAATATCAAGACCTTGTTACACCGTAACCATGTCATCATCTATTTTATGGTGGGTACTACTCCCTTGGATACTAATGGCAGCAACCACAGCAACAGAAAGAGAAGCAGGATCTGGCCCTCAACTCCCTCATCCCCTTTGCAGCCTTTTCTGGGGCAAAGCTCATCCCGGCTAGGAGCAGTCATCTAGGCTGCTGGAAGTCTCTCCTCCGACTACATCCATCCAATTGCATACATGATACTCTGAAGAAGCTCCCCCCACCCTTCCTTTCCAACCTAGATACCTACTGATGCATTTTCCTTCGTAGGCTAATCCAATGGATCTGCCCAGTAGGCAGGTAGCTTTCCTCAGGTGGCAGGCACTGGCGTAAGTTATGCCGTCATTCCCACAGAGATACTGTTCAGGGGAGGTAGGCTCCGGGCAAATTCGATTACATGTCACGCAGTAGGCATTATTAGTTTGGTCAACCACACATGTGGAGCTGCCAGGGCACAAAACATCCCTACAGGTCTCTGAAATAGACAGAAACACATAATGATTAATAGCAGATCCGAAGGAGGAGTGGATGTGTGACACAATGAAACAAATGATCAGACGAAAGCCTTCACCAGCAATCCTCATTTAAGGGCCATGGGAGGAAACCTTCTCATCTCAGGGAAAGTAGCTAGTGGGCACATGACTGCTGCTAGACTGTGGGCAACTCTCAGTCCAGCTATGTACTGGTCTGTTGAGTGTGGTTTAGTTACTGTCTCCCAGCACTTGGGACATCATTCTGGTTCCTGTGGGGAAGTACATCCAACAGCTTCTTCCTCCCTACACTCAGATACACACCCTTTGGCATTTGAGGGAAATTGGGTGAGATTTGCAAACCTACTTTTGCATTTGCCCTGATACTGGACTTCAAGTTCAGGTTGTTCTTTACATCTGGCTTTCAGAAGGGCACACTCGTTCCTGTAGGTTTTCCCATCTAAGCCACACACGGGGCCCTTCCAAGTGATATTAGAGCAATCCGGAGCACAAACACACCGAGGCTTGTTCTTCTTGTTCATTTTACATTTCTTCCCTGGTCCACAGTCCACGTTCTCACATGTTTCTGATGGAAGGAAAGAGGCACGACTTTAGTACTGAGTGTGCAGAAGAGACCTGGTGTCAAAACTGCTCAAAGAAAAAAAAAAGACACTGTATTCCCAAAGCACAGAGAGAAAACACCTCCCGCCCTCCTCCAGAAAACACCGCTGGTGGGAAATTGCACCCGCCCCCCCACCCCCACCAAGTAAGGACAGGGGGGACGGAAAGTCGCTCCCTCCTCCCCGCGACGTGCACGGCTCCTGAGCAGAAATGGGGGTCCCCTCTCTGATCCTGCCTCTCAAAGCCTCCCCGATGAAGGAAGGGGAGGGCCGCGCTGAGCCCCCTCTCCAGCTCCGGCTCGGCCCCCGCTCCTCCTCCTCCAGCCCAGCCTTTGCCTGAACCACTCCCCGCTCCTCCTCGGCCAGCCCAGCCCCTGCCTCAACCACTCCTCAGCAAAGCGCGGCTCGCCAGCACCTCCCCTCACCTTTGCACGGGATGCAGTTTGGGGCTCCCCCATTAAAAATCATCCACTTAAAAAGCGTGTTGTCGTTGACGTCCTCTTCCGTCCACGAAGTTGTCAGGCGTCCGGTCTTGCAGCACTCCTCCTTGCTGAGGTCGGTTTTGTAGAGGACCTGGCAGCGACCGTTGCGCGCCTGGCGGAGCCAGCAATTCCCAGCTGCGGGGAGGACACGGGGACACGGGGGCGGGGGGACACACAGGCGGATCAGTGGCAGTCGCCAGTGACCCAGACACAACACGTGCACCCTTGCAAGGACTTTTACTAGACTGTTTACTTTTATTTGTCCCATTTCATAACCCGCAGCTACTCTGGCCTATTTGGGAGCGCAGTTTGTTGGTGGTGGTGGTTTGTTTTGTTTTGCTTTTTCTTAAAAACAAACCCAAAAAACAACACCCCCATCCTCAATACCCAAACCCCGCAAAAAGCCACAAAAGGACAAACCGGAAAAAAAACCTAAAAAATCTCCAGAAAGAAAGAAAAGCCCTGAACAAAACAGGACGAGGCAGTTTTCGGAGGTATTTATTCCATATGTAGAGCAGAAGGAGCACTGCCGACACGTGACAGAGGCTTGAAAAGGATGTGCATTTAAAAGGGAATAAAAAGAAAATCCCGCTTGCAAATTCCTTCCTCCTCCCCCTGCCCTCTCCTCCTCACCGCGGCTGCACAGCAGCATTGTTTTAGTGCCGCACACAGTTTCAGACCCAGCCCATTTTGCAATCTGCACGAACTGGAAACATTTGCTGTTAGTGAAGTCTTTCGAAATCCCTACATTTTGCTGCTTCTGTTAACAAATGTTTTTCCTTCACTAAAATAAGTCAGCAGAGCTCCAGAAGAGCGAGCAAAGTACATAAAATACAAAAGCACATAGCGTAGGAGGTCCCTACAGAGTTTTAAAAATCGATACAACCTGGAAAAGTTCTAGGTGCCATCTCTCCAGCAAGCACTTCAGAGGAAAGTACACTTTCCCTAAAACCGACAGGGTGTTTTGTTCTTTTTTGTTTTGCTACCTCCCC
>WBNH01010244.1:0-91120 GCA_013401255.1 Urocolius indicus
CCATTACCCCATGTCCTGTTACTGGGCTCTACAGAAAAAAAAGATTCACCCAATCCTCTAGACACTTGACCTTTAGTTATTTATAAGCATTGATAAAGTCCTTCCTCAGTCTTCTGTTGTCCTGGTTCAACAGTCCTAGATACCACATCCTTTCCTCATAAGAAAGGTGCTCCAATCCCCTGATCATCTTGTTGGCCCTGTGCTGGACTCTAGAAGTTCCATGTCCCTTTTGTGCTGGGGAGCCCAGAACTGGACACAGGACTCCAGATGAGGCCTCACCAGGGCAGAGTAGAGAAGAGCTGAAGCCACTTTCCTTTAAGTGATATACTTCCCACATTGAATTGTACTTACCCAGATGTTCTCTACTCAAATAAAACAGAAGCAGGAGTGCTCAACGCAAATATACTCTTGAGTAATCCCATTCGGGAGAAAAAAATATAACACGTATTTGTCAAAATAGGTTTGAAATTCCTTTCACTGGCTTCCCTAGCTTGAGTTGCTTGAAAGGTGGGCTGAAATGTGCATGGAACAGAGAAGGACATCATAAAACTGTCCAGGTCATCTGCTTTGGGAAGGAAATGAATGTAATAGTTACTTCCTGTCATGATTTAAACCCAGCTGACAATAACCAAACCATTCAGTTACTCCTCACCACCTCAGCAGGGTGGGGAGAATCAGGAGCAAAATGTAGAGCCTTGTGGGTTGAGATGAGGACAACTTAATAGAACCACATAGAGAATAAGCAGTTACGATGACAGCAAAGGAATACAGAGAATGAGCAATGACTGGTGTCACTGCTCACCACCAGATACTGGGTCCCCACAGAAAAGCTGTAGTTCCCATGGACATGCTGCTGTGCCCTGGCAGCTACCCTCATCTGCTCATAACAGAATAACTGGAAAGCAATTTAAAGTGGTAATGCAGGATTTGGGACAGTAGTTTTTCCATGTGGGAAATATGTGTCCAACTCTCTTTATAGTACTACAGCATGCATACCAAATACTGCAAGGAATAAAATATATAATGTAAATTGGAATTTCTAAATTCCAACTCTAAATGCCATTGGAAACAATGGTGGATTTGCGTTATCTCAAAATAAATGTGCTTAGCAGGCAAAGACTGGAAAGAAAAGGTTAGGGTTTAATTCACTCTTGCTGAATATCTGCAGTCCAGTAGCATCCAACATCTCTATCCAGAATCAAATCTTCTATGTCTGAGAACTGTATAGAGGTACAAAAGGCAACATTTGTAAAAAATTGTGAGCATCTCTACTTATTCATTTCAGATTTTAATACTGAGCTAAAATGTGGGTTCTTCACCTCAAGAAGACAAAATTACAGCTCATAATCACCTCTTGCAACAAAACATGGAGGGTATCTTGTAGGTACAGGTATCAAAATGGATTGTTGTCCATTCTTTCTCAATCTGTATAAGAAAGGAGAGAGGCTGAGTAGTACCTGCCACAGAAACTACCCCATCTCTGAATCCAAGCTGGTTGGTAACTTATGCAAAGAACCAATCCACAGCCTTTGCCTTGCTGAGCAAGCAGGTACAGCAAGAACAACTGGGCTGTTGGGATTTAATAACTGCCAAGGATTCTACTTCTCAGAAGATATATTTTGCAGTACTACCCAGTGCAAAATTTGTAAAGCCCAACTGCGGCATACACACGACATCCGTGACAGGGTGGATTTATAAAAGACACCTCTGAGAAGTTGCTAGGTAACTGTGTCTTGTCCTCACAACCACAAAGCAGTGATGATCTGTTCTCATGAAGCAATGCTGCAGCCTAATGTTGTTGCCCTAAATTTCTTTGTACATAGATTTTAAAATAAAAACAGGTCTGAGCTGATCTCTCTGATTTACAGAATGTTTCCTTTGCCAACTTTCTAATCCGTCACTCTTACGCCAAACACAGCTCTTCATATTTCAAGGACACCACAGACTGGAAGACCATTTAAGAAATTTTTACAGCAGAAAGCTCACCCATCTGCCTGACTTCGTTAAGAGAAGACATTACAATGGTTATTGCATTCAACATATAGATTGAGTTTGGTGTCAGCTCTTGATCAAAATAAACATTATAGCAGGAAATACATGAACGTGACAAGTTTATGGACCATCTGAAAAGAGGCTTACTATGCAAAAGGGCTCTCAGAAGACCTGAAACAGCCTAGGGGAAAAATGATGGTGGCACCAAACAAAATCCCACTAAAAAGCAAATGCCCTACAGCCCATCATTAATAATAAAAACCATCTGCTGCAAACATAACATCACTGGGATTTGTACAATTGACTGTGACAGCCAAGGAACTCTTACACTGTCTTTTCTTGGACTTTATTTTCTTCCAAGCGTGTTAACATGACTTACCCATTCCCTAGCTTCATTCCACTGTGGCATTTGTGCTGCCTGTTGTTTTTAAGAGTAGAGTAAGCAACACATTATAGATCATTGTCTTCCCAAGTTAGAATTTCAAGGCTAAAAAGTCACCCTCTGAGGAATGAGCTGGTCTCTGAAGGAACAGCTCAGCTGCTCAATCTGTTCACTGTGATGCTTTATTCCCCAGCAAGGCTGGCAAAAGCCAAGGTAAATAAATAGCCCAATCTCACTCTAAAGAGAGTTCGGAGAGAGCTTTGACAGGTCACGTATCTTTGGTCACATCCATTATAAGTGGGAAACGAAACTGTAACTCAGGTTGATACCTGGAGCGATCCCAGAGCACCCTACAGTGGTGTCAGTGTCCTGCTTGTGGCAGTGTTGATCAGTTACAGACAGAAGAGGAGTTATTAACTTAATAAATTCTCTTCATCCAGAAGCCACATTTTCTCAAAAATACAACTTTTGGAGCTAATCATCATAATTTTCTGCTGTTTTTCTTGTTTTTCAGTGTATTGCCCCAAGCCTTTGTACTAATGAGAGGTAATGCCTCCATGTTAAAGACTTTCTAAAGGCGAAGAAGGGTTTTCAAGGTCACCTCACACCCTTTGCAACAAGTGCCACAAATCAAGTGCATCTGAAACCTTCCTCACTCATTTTACAGACACTCTTTCCAAGTAGGCCAGGTATTTACTTTTCGCAAGTGAAAATAAAAAGATAACAGCTTCACAGTCATTAGGTGCCATGATTTCAGGCCAGGCTATACAACAACCTCTTCACAGAAGCACTTCACCACCCAGGACATGCTGTGCCTACAGCTCTCAAGGCAGAGCCTCACAGCTCTGCTAGGATTATCCTGCTCAAGCAATACATCACATCTTACTGACAATGGTGGGTTGCTCTTTGGGAACCTGGTCTATTAAAATTTCGTCATAATGCAGGTACATAGTAAAGGAAATAAAAGGAAATGGCATTTCTGGCCACTTCTAAACCATAATATTGCCTTGAATTTTTTGTTAAGTTCGACTTTTTTCAGGCATAAAATGCTGAATATCACCTCTCCTCCTTCAAATTCCCTTTTCAGTGCCGTTAATTCCAGCGTGCCTCCCAACACACTTTCAGCAGTACTCGCTTAGCCATGGGATCTTTCTCATTCTTCAGAGCACATTTGAGTTTTCTACTTACCAAATGTAGCTTCCTTGAATGTCACAGTTTTATAACCAGTAGCACCGAGTCAGAGTCTTTCAGGATAAACTGGGCTGCTCCTTCACTACATTATTGTGCCAGCACAAGCAGGCATAGGCACATTCCCACATGCCAGTGCTCATGCCAGCTGCTTGGTCAGCTGTCTATCAAGCATCTGCACACCAACCCACCTTTTCCTCCTAGAGGAACTACAATATTTTTTAAAAGCTGTTGCTACATGGCTTAGAACTGTTTCCTGTCCTCTGGGGGTATGTGAATCTGTTTCTTCTAACTACAAAGGCTACGGTTGTAACTGAAAAAAATACTCTTAAAAGACTTTTTTATTTGAATCTTTTTCAGGGGTGATGTTAGAGACAAGGGGAAGAGTTCAAAGAAAACAGAGACTTCTCATATCCATCACAGCTGTAGATATTCTCTGATTCTCACTGCTGCCATGACACTCTTTTTTTTCATTGTTGTATTACATAGTCTGTTATGAGCAGCCACTCTTGAGTCAGGTTCATCTTTGAGCTATTTGAGACACTAGTCTTGAGATTTCACTTAACACAACTGCACATTGTACTACGCAAATCCTCATTTATCTTTCAAAAACAATTTTGTAGACATTTCAAATCTCAAAATTCCCAAATTTCCTGCTGTTGGCTAAATGTTACACGTTAAATTCTCCTTCAGTGACCACTGCTGGCTTATCTAGAATTTCCTCATAATACCACAACAGGTGATGAAGGAATGTAATTTTAGTACATCTTACCTCATTAGCACTAGATTTTGTCTTCCTTGTACTCATTTCAATGTCAGACTACTCAGTACTGTTCTTTATTACCACAGATTTTTACCTATTAACCTTGCTAGAAAGCACAAGACCAACACTTCAGAATATAAATCATCTACTCTGTGTATTAATATATTCCACAGGAGAAAAAAAAAATTCATTACTTTTAAACTGGTTTGAAATAAATGTGATGTCTACATCTTTTAAAGTAAACAGAAAAATCTATTGAAGCCCCTTTTTAGGATGAGGAGTGAGTTTAGTTTAATCATACTAGTATGTGGAGTTGTTTGTCTCTATATTGAATCCACTTCAGAATGGATTATCTAAAGGCTTCCTAGACACATATTTATACTTGTTTTTAACAACCCATATTATAAAGCACAACAAGAGAGCTAGCATCATTTTCAACAGACATCAATACCAGAAACAGAATGACTGTGCAGATTGCTACCGTTCTACCTGAACCATAGAAATTACATATAGCGGTCAAAGCAAACTCTAGGAATTGTTTTGGCTATTTAAGCTCACCACGTGCCCAGTGTACCCCTCCAGTGAACCTCTCTGCCACTAAACTCTACCTAGAGTCTTCACAAAGTGTAGAAGTTGGGGGAGGAAACAAGTCATATGCCCAGAAATTTCACTGAATAAAACCACTTGCAAAATAAGTTTTCAAGATTTTTCCAGTTCTTTCTAAAGAATGTATGCCTGGAAATTTCTCTTACTTATAATAGATACCTCTTAATGCCATGTGTTAGTTCAGAGTCCTCAGAACAGGTCATGTTCATTTGCCTGTATTTCTCACTTTCCAGCTTGCTGTGGCATGAAGGAAAAAATATTTCTGTTCATGAGATGTTTCTGCTTTATACCCTCACTTTTAAAACTGGATGTTCACACATTAACACCAATTGCAGCAGCAGAGGTATCAGATATGGAAAGCCAGTTCTCTGCAATAACGAAGTCCCAAAACATTTAAAGCTTTATAGGGTAATAAGGCAGAAAGCAGCTAATGCAGCCTGCAGCATGCTAGCATAATGTGTGAATCAGTACAGTTTAGATAAACCCATTTGAACCTAATTCACCTTTTGGGTGATCTCAGTAAACAGTTCTATTTACTGCATAAACATAGTTTGGTGAAGGGTGATTATGTAAGTCAGGAAGGCCAAATTCTCCTTGGTAGACAAAAAGGCTGTATAAACATCTAGGACCACTTGAAAACTGCAAACTTCTAAAAGGCCATATGTGATAAAAAAATCACAGAATGGTTAAAATTGGAAGGTGTATCTGGAAGTCATTTGGTCCAATCCCTCTGCTCAAGAAGGGCCACCAAGAACATGCTGTGCAGGACCATGCCAAGACAGTTTTTGAGTATCTTCAAGGGTGGAAACTCCATGATCTCTCCTGGAAACTAATGTTATTAACGATTACATTGAAAGGGCTGGAGCCAGTATTGGCCCTGGGGATACACCACTAGTTAACGGCCTCCAACTAAACTTGTGACACTGATGACTGTCCTTTGGGCCTGGCTGTTCAGCCATTTTTCGAGTCACCTCACTGCCTGCTAATCCAGCCCATACTTCACCACCTTCTCTATGAGGATCTTAAGAGTGCAAAAAGCCATTATGAAGTCTAGGTAGACTACTGCATTCCCCTTTTGTTTATTCCCCATGTTTCAGATTCCTTCTATACCAATCCGAGGGCAAAGCATAGACTATCCCTCTCAGTTGTAGCATAGCTAAACAGAGCCCACAAAAATAATGTAGACAACATCCAGGCAGTCTGTCGGACCATAGTCTTCCAACAACTTTGACTATATTTTCCTTCTTGTTATATCCCAATATGGTACCTATGCATTTTTAGAATTCTTGGCACTTTGCTCCTGTGAGCCTCACAGAACAATGATGAGTATCCAGGCTTTTTCAGACCTTTTCCAACACCTCCTTCTACAGGGGCATTCATCAATTGAAACAAATGTGTGTCACTGTAGGGTATCAAAACCCACTTTTTATATACATGTGTATATGTTCATGTGTGTGTATACATATGTGTTTCCCTCTGTGATTTTCATCAAGGAATTGCAAATTAAAAAAAATTAACAAATGTTAATTTTCTACTATAGAGTAGCTGCAGGGAGTGTTTTAAGTAATAGATGCTAATTGAATTGAGAGTAACTGCTGTATCCAAACTAATTTAAAGAATGAAAAGGCACTTTCCTTCCTAAGCAATCAAAAAATTGCTTGGGATTGCAATTCTACCAAAAATTGAGGCAGAAATGTAGAAAAACCCTGAAGGCTTTCCAAGAAGCCACTTGCTTGCAGTTCCCCAGGCAATGATAAATAGATATTGCCTTGGTTCTGGAGTAAAAAAAAAAAAGTCTCAGAAACGATGCTGACTACAAAGATACTATTTCTAGTACCAAGAATGATAGTTTTCCAAAGGACTCAAGTGATATATCTTAGTAGGTGGTAGATTAGCAAGATGCCTTCGAGTTCCAGTCCCTTATTTCTAGGTTGAGGATACTAAAGAGTCTTCTGTGTTGTCTGTTTTCAAAAGTGTACACTGTCCCACTTTAAACAAGTCCTTCAAAATTAGCAGGAAAGGAAACATGCTGATTTATTTTTTTCATTTCTGTTCCTTTCTGCTTCTCAAATTACTGCTGTAAAGAAAGGTAAAAGCACCTTTAAGAGACATATCCCTCCTCACATATAGGTATTTGGATATTTCATTTCTTACGCTAATTACAGTGTGATCTTTTTTATATCATGGTATAATTGAAGAGTGCAATTAATTAAGCCTCAGAACAGTCATGTGAAATAGCCATAATTATTATTTTACAGATGAGTAAACTGAGGCACACTCAGAAGATAAGGAGAAACATAATAAATGCTTTGTATGAGCTTACTACAACCATTCTTGTGCAGATACTGTGAATTTACAGTGCTTGCTTCTAACAGCTTATTAATTTGCAAGGAGATATTCAAAATTGGTTTTTAAATTCTGTAATGGGACTGGTTTTGCATATTCTCCCTTCTCCTTTAGTTTTAGTCTCCTTTCAAAGCTTAGCATATGGCTTGAAGGTCTGGATTCTCAGCGTCTGAAGACACCAGGCATAGATGGTTTACGAAGGTCATTCAGAATATAAAAATAGTTAATTTTTGAAACTGCCTGTGGTAAAGGATGATAATCAGCCTTACCTCTCACCTGTACAGTTAATCCAATTATTCTCATGACACATTTCAGTAGCAATAAATCTATACTAAGGCTGGGATATGTCTTGCAAAACAAGCCACTGAAAACATGAAGGAATGATTACACTATAAATAAGTAAAATAATAAAGAAAATTAGTATAAAAAGTAGAACAGTAAAGTATTACATGGTGGATGCAGCTGCCAATAAACCATACATTTTTTTTTTAATTCTGACAGCGTTTTAGGGCTAGAATGATTTTCATTTCGGAAGGAACTGAATTTTTATTACTTGGCAACCGCATGATGTAGGAAGCATGGAAACTAGGGTGGATTTTAATGAAGGTAGTGACCGCAGATCCCATTTATTTCACACAGTCTGCATCTTCTACTCATGAGTCCAGGACAGCTATCACCGAGTTCAAAGGCCACCAATTTAAGTAGACCTCACTTGTCAAATTTCCAATTTATCACACAGTGTTGCTCTGCCACAGCATCTCAGATCCTCTCCAGAGAAACCATTTGACAAATCATAAACAACTCGCTGAATTTTTCCATAGCCAGCCAACAGTTTGGAAACAAATATTCGCCTATGCCAGTGCCTCCAGTCTGTCTTAACTAGTCATCTCGAGCAGAGAATGAGAAAGCCTCAATGGCAGAAAAATGTCATTGTTGGGAGGAAGAAGTGCTCACCATATTGTGCAAAAATGCATGAACTGACCCATAAAGGAGGAGATGAACTCTCATATTTGATAATCTTCCTGACAACTGAGATGAGAGACTGGCCTTTCTCTTCCTGATCTAACAAAGTTCAACCAGACATATTTTTTAGGCTGTCTGGAACAACTCTCACATAATTCTAATCCACCTACGAACAGGGAGGACTGTCACTGTCCTTCCAGCCCAGTTCACAGATGTTGGGGAATCCATCACAGGTAACTTGACTCAAAAGACATCCCTGCTGTGTGTGCACAGCTTTATGTCACCAGCTGTCTACAATTTCATTATCACTTCCACAAGTAAGCTTTGGGAGGGAGAGCATGGCTACAGCTGGAGACTTCCAACAAGTCTTTCAGAGAAAAGGTAGAAATAAAAGGTAGAAATAAAAAAGATATCTCCTCCTTCACACAGTCTCTCTCCTTGTTTCCAAATTCTTCTTAGTTAAGTCTTGAAATAAGAGGCCTAATTTTTAAAAAAGTGCTAGAACCCACAGTTCTGCTCTTTGGGACTCTCAGTACTCGATATGTATCTGAGGTTTGTGGCTGGGTTTTTAAAGTCCTGTGTGTAAATGTAGAATGTAATTGTAGAACAGTTAATGACCCAGGGAGTTAAGACAGAAACAGCTGACACCATGGTAAAAGTCTACATTAAGCTCCTTATGTCAAAGAAAAGACAAAGAAATCAAGTCTCTATCAGGACATATTTCAGGTAGTATTTTTCCACTTTCCAAACCACAGAACCTTTACAGAGTTTATCCCAAAAGACACTGTTGCTATTACAACACATTCCTGATGTGATTGTTCAGAAAACTGTTCTTTGGAGAAAGAAATAATAACTGTAGTATAACCAGGCTGACAATCTAAACCAAAAATGCCTGCCTCAAATTGTATACTAATCAAAGAATTAATACCATATTCTGCAAAACAGACAAATTAATAGTGTTCAGTCACATGTGTGGCAATTTAACTTATACATATCTTTTTCATTTCCTACTTCTTAAAAAATTATTCTCATATTTGATTGGCACAATATTTGTGAGCCTATTCCAAAGATGTTTATCACCGTGATTTGACTCAAATCTCTGTAGACAGCTCTTTGCGTAGAACAAGGTTCAGTTACAAAACAGTTGCTTTAACATCTGCAGATGACCTATTTAGATAAGGCTTTTGAAAAAGTCTTACAATGCCATATTGCCTTTTAGATTTTGTCATCTCATTCTATAGATGGTCCTTTCTAAATTCATTTCTCGTGTGCTTGTTCATTCAAGGGCTGAAGTTCACACTTTCAATGAAGATACTGGGAGTTTGGCCAGCACAAGAAGCACAAAACCAAGAATCAGTTAAGATAAACATTCCCTAAATCAGTTAATGTTCATTGAAATCTCACTAATTAAGTACTTGGTGAGCTTAGGTTTTGTTCCATTAGACATGTGTTCATGAAGAATAAGATTACATGTGCTAACACAGGTTCTGATGTACTTATATCTTATTTTTCCACAAAGGACCAGGTAGTACCTGTAACTACTACAGGCATGTGTAAGGGCAGAAGGCACAAAACATCTTCCCAGTTTTCTTGAACGATGAGGGGACCACCAGTAGATTAATAGTCATTTCTCCCAGTTCTCTTGGAAAAAGATTCCTTCTCCTCCTATATCAGTCCTTGGACCAGAACCGACATGTAGAGCTAATCTGCTGAATCTCATAGAGATGCAGTAGTAAACATTATTCTCATAGGGATTCAGTAACATCCAGGGCTTCTGCTTATTTGCCTGAGGTGCAGCTCTTCCTTACAGGCATGCTTCATCTCAGATGGCTACAGGACTCTCTTCTATTTCAGGTCAGCTTTCCCTACCTACAAAAAGGATTTTAACCAGACTGCTTATGTTCTATTTACTGTGAACAAGTAAGTGAGCAAAACTGTACTTTTCCGTGGTGGGTTGTTGGAAATATACATGAGACAGGAAAACATGAAAATACAGACCTCTCATGCCATGTAGTTGAAGAGGCAGTTTGTCCAACTAACATCAGAGGATGATGTTAATTTAATGCAAGCTGAGGACAATAAATCAAGCTGGTACACACTGAACAGAAATGAAAGAATAGTTCACCTTGGTAAGGCTTTTTATGCTCTTAGGCTTTAATACAAAAAAAAAAAAAAAACAAAAAAAAAAAACCGACAGCTACTTCTGTAATCATCAGTATCAACACAACATTCTAAACTTCTGGAAAGAATATGTATTGCTGTTCCTGAGCCTCAGAAAGCATTTCTCAACCCAGCACCAGCCCATCATTCATTAGGATCAAAGTGAAGGAGAAATTCCCACAGCACTTCTGTGGCTCCCAGATGACTCACCAGGAAGTCTCTGAAGGAACATACCAAGATGTAAACTCAGCAAGACCAGCTGGAAGAAACATGGTACAGAGGTAGATATGTTGGGCATATATTTTTTTAATTGGACTCAACTAGAAATGGCAGAAGAGGAAGAATAAATGTGGCATATGAGAAAGCAGCAAAAGCTCAAGAGAAAATTTAAATTTAAGAATTCTCTTTTCCTTCATTTGTGATGTATCCTTAAAGAGGGATATTTTTAGTATTTGAAGCATGCTTTAGAATAAAATGCTATACCATAATGAAATTGATAAGGTGGGATGTTGTGGGTGTGCGTAAGGAATACCATTTTACTCCAAAACAAAGCCCCTCTGAATACTCTCTTTATAAACACATTCTCATGACAGAAGGCAATTTGAAGTTTTCCTTTGTAAAATAATTGCAGATCTTTCTAGTGAGTTCAGAACTAGTCAGTTCACAAGCGAACTTCATTATCTAAAAGCATTAGTATCATGAAGAAACAAAAAACACACAGATGGTAGAAAATAAGCAAATAGCAAAAGCTGAAACAGTTCCTGAAATTCAGGTCAATTGCTTCAAAATTCAGGTTATCAGAATAGTCAAAGCAGTATGCACAAAGTTTTTAATTTTCCAGAAAGGCAGGAAAACAGACATCAGGAGAGTATCTCTGAATTTAATATGATTCTCCTATTTCCTTTAAAGATCCTTGTCAGGCATAAGTCTGTGCTTACTTACCATATCATTTCTTGTGAACAAAACATTCATCAAATTTTGCTTCTTTGTACAGCCTGTACATGCAAATTACAAATTTCCTTGATGAGATTTTTATTCAGTAATCCTTGATAATTAGCAAACCTGGACTGCTCATATTAACAAGGACATTTGAACTTTAGAGTGGGCTGATCAACTCTACTTTGGTTATAAAGTAGGGTTTTGAAAGTTAGTGTTTATAAAAAGCAGATATACATTAACTTTAACTTTGCTAGAGAAATAGAAGCATGGAAAGAAAACTCACAACAACAATCAAGCGGGCAGCATGCATAAACACAAGATTTAGTGTCAGATCATCCAATAATATCCTGAAAAGTCTACTTATTTGTCTCTTTCCACAAATATTTTGGAAATTATATCCTCACTGTAGGACTGGCCGCACAGAGTGAAAAGAAGCAGCTAAAGGAAGAATAATAGGGTCCCTTAATTAAAACATTGATCCAGTCTGGCATCAAAAGCCAAATTTAGATTTCAGCATCTGTGAAATATAAGAGTTGTCTTTATTAGATCAGGGAGGTTGCCTACAGCTGACACTACCAGCCATTATAAATTAATGCATTTGTCAGAAAAGAGCATCGATTTCCAAAGGCAGTCACCACCTGCCCTTATCAATTTTTCTGAGGAATGCTTGTTGTGCTGCTTTTTGTTGCCTAAGGAGCTGTGTGAATTCCATGTTAAGTTTCTTATAATAATTTTCTGGGTTTGATGGTAGCTGTATTGCATACATCTTCCCCTCTGTATTTCAGATGTTTACAAACCCTTATAGAGTGGATAAGAGAGAGCTCTTTACCACAGTTCTGGGCATGGCAAAGTTCATAAAGATATGTAATTACTCACTCATCACAAATAGCAACAACTTGCAGGAAAGGGGTCTATACCCAGGTCCCACTACCTCTAGATTTGTTTAAGGAAACAAAGGAACAGCTTGCTCAATGACTTATGCTTGAGTGGAAGCAGATAGAAGCTTTGTTCTAAATCAAGGCTGAATATTCCTCCTAACAGGAGAGTGTTATCAACAAGAAGTTGTTACAGTAAGTACCTGAGAAAACTAGGGTCTAAGTCCTGTAAAACAATTTATGTGTTCATGTGAACATCCCTTAAGTGTATATTAGAGTTTGTGATGTTCTAACAGAGCGATTCAATATTGTAGACTAAGAATGTTGTATTGCCTTAACCAGCAAACTCTTCTGTAGCCTGTTTTTACAATATAATTGTAGAAGCTCTGAAAGCTTGTGCAAAAGCCAGGCTACCTGTTGACCTAACTAAAGCAGCATTTGTAGACAAATCCAAGAGACAAGATACACTATGTTCAGAATTTGTACAGGTATCCAGTTTTATTCTGATTCCTTCAGTGGCTTTACAGCATACAGTCAGGAGACACATTGAGCCACGATCCTCCTGGCTTGAATAGGAGGTATCTTATTACTCTGAGCCACACAAAACAGCTAATAAAAAATTATATTAAAGACTATTTTCAAGCAGATTAAAAAGTAATGGAAACACTATCTTAGTCCTTACAGTTTCTATTATGCTCCTTCAGAGTGTCTTCCATTAGAGAAATGTGTCTTCTTTATTAAAGAAATATGATATATCTTAGACAGAGAAAAGAAAGGGAAGTGAACTAGTATTCTAAAATCAAATGTCTGATCTTTCCTTATCTAAGCTTGCAGATGACTATGAAAAGCTTAGCTTGAAGCTAGTTCTTACGCCAGAATATACACTGGAGCATTCCTACAGACTTATTACTTGAGATACACTCTTATTTCTATGGTAGATACTTAAAACATAAAAATACGTTGTCTGGAAAGAAACATTACTTGCACACACCAGCTAAAGAAAACGATGATGCATTCTTAAATCACCTGTGCATCTGTCAAAGCAAGCAGCTGCAGAATTTGATTCCAAACATCTCTTTGGTTGAAGCATACTAGCAAATTATGCCTTTTTTTCCTTCCCCCCCCCCCCCAGTTTTCTTCACACTTGGGAATATGACAGCCATCTAAATCAAATTAAAACGCCTTTGACTTTTAATAGCTGTGTTTCAAAGCTTTCACTAATATTTGCTTCGTCTTTACTAATAAGAACTTAATCACAAAAAACATTGTAGATTAGTTCTTCTGCAGAGACATGACAGCATTTCATGAGTAAAACAAATTAATCCTCAGTATTATTTATTGACACCTTAAGTAAAAAATAAGAAAAATATCATATAAGTACACATATGCTATTACTAGAACATTACAGAGTATAATATTGGAGGAGATAACCTCAGAAAAATGCCTGATGTGAACGAAAATAATTTTTTTGGCTTACCTTCACATGATGCATGTTAGATGTTCCCTACCAGTTAAAGGTTTAAAATCACTGACCCAAGTTCTGACTATTTTCTCTTCACCAGCAGGTGAAGAAGGTTTAGGAAATTGCAAAAGCCCTTTGTTCAACCTTATTTTCTAGTCTACATATTTAAAGCTAAGCCTTTCAGCCAAAATTTCAAATACAAACTCAGTGGAGGAAAAGATTTTCTAGAGATAATTATAATACACTTGAAGCTTTTAACCACAGGTTGTCTTGCATAGTCACATATAATTCTACTTTAGTATGATTTAAATGCTGAGAAATTTCCTGTTTAAAAAAAAAAAAAATCATCATTCATGAATATGTAAGAAGGAATTTAAAGTCCATGTCATCATGTATTATCTTTAACCATCAGCTCTAATGAAATGTTCAGTTCAGTACATAAGAGTGCTTTTTTGTACTTAACTTAGGCGAGTTGTAGGGAGGTGATGAGAACAGAGACATAAGTTGAAACATGACAAATAGTGAATATAGGACAAAGATTTTCCCTGTGAGCATCCTGAAACACCAGAACAGATTGCCCAGGGAGGTTATGGAGTTTCCATCCTTGGAGATTTTTGAATAGTCAACTGGACAAGGCCCAAATAAGCCTCATCTCACTGGACATGTTATGACACAGCTGTTTGAAGAGGTTTTCTGGAGTTTCCTTCCAATCCTCATGATTCTGTAATTCACATAAGAACATGTAGGTACGCTTAGAAAGAGATTGCACACCCATACCTTTTGAATCAGTTAGGTGGAACTTTGGGAAGGTCTCACAGAATAGAGACTTTTTTTTAAATTATTCATTAATTCTTTTCACGTTTCACAAAGAAATTCAGCCTCTCTAGCATTAAAAAACACTATATCCACAGACTGATATAAAGATTTTTAACATTATCTTTTTATAGCATATTAATCTATACTTATTTATGATAAAGTTGTTTTCAAAACAAAACTGCGAGATGTCATTTGCTCAAAAAAAAAATAGAGTAACTTTTGTTTAGGCAAGCAAATGTTTTTAGTTTTGGATGATGCATTTGCCTGCTGATATTAAAAAAAAAAAAACCCACACAAAAAAACCAAAAGGACAATAGTCCCTAAACATTACTATTTCCTGATGCACAAGTAATTTCCTAAACTTTTCTGATCTCTGACTAGCTAGCTTTTGCCTGATCCCTCACTGGCTAGTTTTTGCTGCTCCAGTACTTCACTCTCTCTCTGTCTCCTTTCCATATGCACTTTCCTGTCTTTATTTTTTTCAGCCATCACCTTCCCCAGAAAACCCTAATGAATATCTAAATGACAATTTCAAACAGCTACAGAACCCTACAGCTCACCCCCTGCCAAAGGGTATCTCTCCATACCCACATCTTTGCCACATAACTTAAACTGAAGTTGCCTTCTCCTAAATTGTCTTCTTCTGCCTGCAAGGAGTAGCACACAGCAGCCTAGCCTCACTAGAGGCATTATAGATATCCTTAGAGTTATCAGGGTAATGTTGAAGCTGGGAGAGGGATGAATTGTTCTACCGACAGCACACAAGTGAGGGAACACCTCCAGCATTAGGAGAGGAAGATCCTGTATTACCAGCTATAGTTTCAATGCTGACAATAAAACAAAGTACTTGTCAGAAAGGCATTTTTGACAACCAGTGCTTGTTACTGTGTAAAGCAAAAGTGACAGACAAAGTCAGAGAAGGGAGACCTGCCAGTCTTAGAAAAGTACTCCACCAAGGACATCTATTTTCATCCTTGAAAAGATGGTGCTAATACTATGCATTTCCCACACCTTTCAGGGAGTTTTTCAGCCAGGTCTTAGCTGATGATAGCTCAGGCCCAGAGTTTCTCAGAGGTACACTCTCATCTCCTGCATGATGATCCATCTGGCTTGTACAGCCCACCACTACCCAGCAGAATGCACATCTGACATAGGAGGGAATGTGGTTCCCTGTACAGTAGCATGCAGACTTCCCAAAATCCAGTGTCATGGTTTTGTCCAGCCAGCAATGAAGCACCACAACAGTGTCTTACTTGGTGTCCCCCATCCACCTTCACCCTTGCTAGGATGGCGGAGGCCCCAACAAGATGGGAGGAAAGAAAGATAACCAAGGATGTTGTGGATCAAGAGAAGGGCAGGGAGGGCTCACTGTCAATTACAGTTCTGGGCAAAACACACTGCAGCACTCAACTTGGAGACAAAAGTAAGGAAAGTTTATTCTATTGCCTACAAGAGACAGAACAAAAAGCAAAAAGAGAGCAGGGTGATGAGAAAATTGCAACCAGCACGTTAAGATCTCCCTCCCCCATCCCTCCTTTCTTCCCAGGCCCAGCTCACTACTCCTTATATCTCTTTCTCCTCCCTCCCTCAACCAGCACACCTCTTCCTCTCTTCTATCACTGACCTTGAGGTCCACATGGTGCGTCTCTCTCTCTTCCCCCTCCTTGCACCACCATCAGCCAGAAAAGAAGGAAGAAGAGAATAGGAAGAACAAACAGGAAGCATCCTCCTCTTCCATCTTCTTCTTAAAAGGTGATAATGGAAGCACCTAATTGGCTCAGCCCCAGAATTGGGGAGAATGGTAAGAGCACTCAGAGCTGAGAAGAGTTTTGAGCAGCTTCTTACAGAAGCCATCTTTACGACCGCTTCCCTGTTACTGTAAACAGCTCCACCCAACACCATGACAACCACACACCTGCTGCTATCACACAGTGCTGCACCTGGAGTGCAGGACCACACTCCTCATTCACCTGATCGCTGCCACAACCCTTCACTGCAACTGCCCCAGCCTGAATTAATCTCCTTTAACTGGTCCTTCTGTGGTTGACTAGGATGACTCTCAGCTTTCCCAACCCTCCTTGCTAATGGATAGCAAGGTTAGCTTGTCCCTGACTTACCTGACATACATCACTTAGTACACAGCAGGATCTCTTTTCTCTCCCATATCCATAATGGTGATACATCAGACTGCTAAATATTTAGCTCTTCTTTTTTTCATCTCATTCCCTAAGAAGTTCTCTGCTTATAAAATAAATCCTTATGATTAGATTCCTAGTCTGTGACTTTTCAGTGTTGAATGTAATCTTACTTCTATTACCCAACAATCAAGATTATCATTGTGACATTCTGTTACTCTATAATGTTGACAGCCGCTCCTTACTTTAATATCAGATAGAAATTTCATTGACACATGTTGAGTTTTTTTGCCAGAAAAAATATGAAGAAAACAATAATTATTCCAAATCTCATCCTTAAGGATTCCCACCTGGAATCTCTCTTGGTATGCTGCTTCTATGTTCAGCACATGCTACTGGCACATCTCCTTTTATCCAGTATCTTAACTATTCTGTTGTTTATGCAGGTCTTGGCAGGGGTACAGTTAATTTTCTTCACAGTAGCTAGTATAGAGCTATGTTTTGGACTTGTACTGAAAATAGTGTTGATAATACAGGAATGTTTTAGTTACTGCTGAGCAGTGCTTACACAAAGTCTTTTCAGATTCTTACACCACATCACCAGCAAATAGGCTGGGGGTGCACAAGGAGGTAGGGGAGATACAGTGGGGACAGTTGACCAAAGGAATATCCCATACTGAATGATGATGTACTTAGCAATAGAACTAGGGGGAAGGTTGGCTGTGGGGGTCAATGCTGGGAGATTGTCTGGGCATCAGTCAGTTGGTGTTGAGCAATTGTTTTCATTTGCATCACTTGTTTTTTTGAATTTTATTTCTCTCTCTGTGTTATTTTCCTTTTTATCGTAATTTATTATTATTATTTGAGGCTTTTTCAGTTATTAAACTGTTCTTATCTCAACCCATGCAATTTCTCACTTTTACCCTTATGATTCTCTTCCCCTCATCCTGCTGGGAAGTGGGGGATGAGTGAGCAGCTGTGAATGCTTAGTTGCCAGCTCAGGTTAAACCACACCACCATTCTTGTACCAGTTCCCATCTTCTCCACTTTAAATAGCACAATCAAAGATGTTTTACTGAACATCAGGTAGTTGAGGTCTACCATATTTCTTTGTACTAGGAAACTAGCTATCAGAGAATAAACAAGATGTGACATGATCTACCTTGCTGAGCATATGTTGCATTATAATGCAACCATTATCATCTGTTTCTACTTTTGTCCCTTTTGGTATTAAAAAAAACCCACAAACAAACAAAAAAAAAATTAACATAATTCTTAAGGTTCCTTTGAGAAAATCTAAATTAAAAAAAAACTCCAGAACAAAAACAGTTAGCAACTACTCCTCTCAGGCCTCAGATAAAAATTAAGCATCATCTGAAACAACCTATCCTTTCAAATATCCTCAACCTAAAAGTCAAGTGGTAGCAGAAGCAGCAGCTGCCTTCTAATTCATAGACGAAAGCAAAACAAAAAAATCCTGTGGTAGATGTTTACTTGCTCCTTTAGATACAGTTGACTTTGAACTTTATAACTAAGACTTGCTATCTGGAGAAAATTCTTCATCCAGTATTATATTTAATAGATTCAAGTAAAAAAACCATACAATTATGAGACACTAAATGGAAAAGGTTGCTTATGATGAAGCATTATGTAAGATTGAGATTCTTTGATTTCAATTTCCTCCAAGACTCAAAAAATTAATACCATAAAGCAACAAAAAGATCATATATCATGGGAAAATGTGGTGTGCTATTGACAACTGTAATGTAGAAAACATGATGAATATGATTTGCTTTAAAATTCCAATTAGTTCTCCACATCATTAAGAAAAAATATCTAGAGAACAAGTATTATAGGATAAGAAGACCTTCAAGATTAGCAAGTAGAGCCATTCTGAGAATGCAATAAAAAAAACACATATTTTTATTATATAGTCACTTGATCTGCACTAGTTACTGTATTCATGTCTGAAATTCAGTTCTTGGGGAACTCTAAGCATTCTTTTCCCATCCATTAAGCTTAAAGACAACCCTGAACAATCTTGTATTGACCTGAAGTACAGAATGATATAGATTAGGCATTTCTTATCCAGATCAACTCCTAAGTTTGTGCCACAGCCAGAAGAGAGCTTTTCCAGCATAAGAGCATTCTTTTTTAAGGTTTGGCACCGAAAAGAGCCCCTAGTACTGCCCTAACAGCACTTAGGCACCTATATTCCACTAAACAGCTTCTGTTTCAGTGAGAACACTTAGCGCTTGAAATGAGGCACAGGGTTCTGTGATCGTGGCAGCACCGGTACAAATCAATATCATTTCCAACCCCACAGGGGCTCACCACATTAAAACCATTAAAGATCAAGCACAGATCTGTATTCCAATTTCAGTTCCATAGTAAACTTAAGCCCAAATCTAACTTAGCACACACAAGACACCCCAATTTGCACACTTGATGTTATGCTAAAACTGGGCATCTCCACAAATCTCCTGGTGGGAGGCTGGTCTTGAGTTGTTAATTTCCTAGAGACAACTGTGGTAGTTCAGCAATTTTCTGCCATCTGTAAACAATTGGATTGAAATTAGTTACTGATTGGGGTGAGAGACCTAAACATAGGAAACACCAGCCACCTGAGCCATATAAAGGCATTGCTGTAGGTTTCTGAAACATGTAGTGCATCAGAGCTCTATGAATGTCTAAAAATGGCCCAGGATGACATCTTTGTAATATTTGCAGCTGGGAAGGAACCAAGTTTCGATCATTTTTTTTTTTTGCTGACAGTGTTGACACAGACTGTTAACCAGGTGGTGATTAAATGTTAGATTTCTGAAATAAAACCCCAACACTGCTTCAAGCTGTGTTTTAAACTAGTGTGTAATCTTTCACTTCTTATGTAAGCAATCCATTTATAATAGCAGACCACTGTCTTGCAAGCAGAGCATTGCAATGGAATCATCTAAAACTGTCAATGTCTGTTTTAACACTCGCAAACACAATCCCAAATGTCTGCAGGTGTCTCAAATATATATTTTGCTGCAAGCAGTAAGACTTAAATCTTGGACTCGTTCCTAGAACTGGGTACTGTAACCATAGCAATTTCCTTTCAGTTGCTAGACTTTGACTTGCCATGAAATGGAGAAGGAAAAGGTTTGAGGAGAGATTTAAACAGTTTGTCCAATATTGAACTGACACCTACTGCTGAACCTACATTGATGCTGTAGAAAATAAGCATATATTTATAACAAGTAACCTTTGCATGCAGAATTTGAAGAAGTGCTGTTAAAAACTAAAAAGGGATTAAAGAATGGAAATTGTTCCTGTACATACAAAAAAAAAAAAAAAAAACAAAACAAAACAAAACACCAAAAAGCTGTTTCCACACAGAACACTTATCTTCCACCTAACAGATTCCTCATCACAGAAAAGCTTTTCCAAAACACCAGGTTGATGATATAGGATGATAGAAAACAAGTGCTGGGCAGGGACTAAGCTTTCTTAGCTTCTCCCTGAGATGTAAACCAAAAGAGTACTATCAATGTCACAAAACTGCCTCAGCTACCATTACAGAAAGTGACTTTACAAAGCCTACTGGAGTTCATTTTACTACAGCTAAAGCCAAGCTATTGTCCAATTTGCTCCCTGTACATTCTCAGTAACATTACATATGCTGAATTAACTATATCCATGTTTTTTAGAAAAGATGCAGAGCTCACTCTCATCTGCGGCTATTTCACTGGTCAATACAGAGAAATTTGTTTGCCTGTTTTATCATGCCTGTTATCCAGGACAGTCTCATGAGTTAACATAGATCTGGCTACCTTAGAACAACAGGACTGTCATGCTGCCTAAAACTTGAGGTTTGTTTAGAGTCCTATTACCATTAATGATCAATGTCAAATACTACATAAAAAGATACAAAAATCTTCCAGCACACAGATGTGGAATAAGATCCCCACAGCATTATTTCGTTTTTGACCCACAACAGGTAAGTTATTTTACCCTGAACCATGATAATTTGTATTCGGCCCAAGATTTATTTACAACACATTTTCCTAAGCCCATTTTAACAAGTGCAAATTAAGTGTCAGATTCACTTATATCATTAAGAACAGCAAACTGAGAAGTGTACCAGGAAAGTAATCAATTCTACTTTTCCTAAATTATGAGAGATCTCTCCCTGAAAGATGAGTGCTGGTGTGAGACCTGTTACTGGTCTAGTGCTCTAGGGTTCAGAGTGGGTGGGAAAGGAGGCAGGACTATCTGTTTATAATGATGTGCTAATACAAATTGTTAGAACAAGTTGTTCACATCCCAGAGTCACTAGCTGATTTTCTATCCTGTTCTGAAGAAAATATACTGGAAAGCATCTGGAAAGTTTGCTTTAGGGTGTTTCAGAAAGCCAAGCTGGTGAAAAGAATGAAATACTAGAGTGAAAGCAAAAGGATGCAGAGCTGTCCCTAGTTGTTTCCTAAACACTCCATTCATTAACTTTATGATTATTGTCTGTGAAGAGTCAATCTCCAGGGAACAGATGTTCATATCATCCTAGATACCTAGAGATATTGTAATCAGCTGAAAGCAAGCAGGAAGAGAAACTATTTGCTAGTTCAGTAAATTTATTACTATACTCTAGCAGATACAAAAGCCATTCCTGCTGTACATAAATTAAAAAATAAACATCCACTCAGATACAACAGATCCATCTGGAAAATCCTGTGACTAGCCAGAATGTTTATTTCTAAGCATTCAGTGTCTACTGATGCAAATACACTAATTCTGTAACTATTTAATCAAGCTTTATGCGATTGGATAAGGAAAATAACAGGCAATATTTGGAAAAGGTTCATTCCACTAAAGCCAAACTTAACTACATCTACACCATAAAAGCAGGAGCCTGAACTGAAGCCATTTGCAATATTACTTCAGACCTTTTTTTGCTGCATGTCATAGTGCTGCATTGTGTTTTGTGCTGGAGTATCACTTACCTGTAAGGGCCTTATCTCTGATTAGAAGTCACCAGGCAGAGCCATCTTATCATACTGGATAATAGTGAGACTCACCACCATTTCCACAAAGAAGAAAAACCTCTCCATTGTTGCTCACGTCATTAACCATGGCATGACTTCATCACCTCTGCCAAATACCAAACTGCCAAACAGCTGGTCTCCTGTCCCAGTCCAGTTTCTTACTATCATCCTTGCCACAGACCATCTTTGTAGGTTGCAGGAGGAAAAGAGCTACATCTATCCTGTCCCATAATTTAATCCTCTGCCAGGAGTGCTGCTTCACTGATGTTGGTTTCCATTTATGTCCACAAACACCTCATTTGTCTGAGTTATCTTCAGAAAAGCCAAGCTTTTCTGGACCACTACACTCCATACACCTCCAACTCCAGTGCCTTTGATTTGCTCTCTAATAAGTTAAGCCAGTCCTATAAAACAACACAGATGAGAAAACATGACATCTAGCTTTTAAAAATAGAGAGACCTGGGTTTCACATAGTTTGGTCATCTGCATATAGAACTTTTCTGGATGACTACAACTGGATTTTAGTGGAAAATTAGTATTTCTGCTCAGTGTTGGCATTAAGGGAAAGAAACAGAAGAGCAGCTGTATTTGTAGAAGAAGGAATAAACCCATAGGCACAATTTGAAATGCATGTTACACTCCTGAAAATATGCTGTATTTCCATTCCACTATGGGACGGAAATTGTTTCAATGGCAAAGCAGTGAAAACTTACAAGTAATAAGCATCTGTTTGCTTGTTTTTAAATGGAAAAAAGTCATGAGGACTTTTAGCTGACATGGTTAAAGCACTGCGATGACTCCAGAAGTTAAGTCCCCAGAAGAAAACATTGCCTGGCCAATAATCCATGCATTTAGGATCCCTCAGCCCGCAATAGCCCCTTTAGCTTATATCAAATCAATCACAATGAATTAAGCATGCACTAAACCTATGCCTTCTGTGTTGGTGATAATCACATATGGGCCCCCATAAGACATTTTAACTTCACCCTTCATACTGTGACACAACTGTCCCTAAAAAGAACCAAGGGAAGGGAAGCCGTTTGGAAGAGCACTGCTGCATGTCCTTCTGCTGTCGTCTCAGGATGGACCAAGAGTTTCAGAAGGTGAGAAAAAACAAAACCAAAAAAAAAAATCTCAAGAATCCAATACCACACTTCTCTCAAGCGAAGCTTCCAGTCTGCCTCTCAAAGAGGTCACCATACAGGACAAGCTTCACAACAGTGCCTCAACGTTGAGCAGTAGGACTAGCAGACCGTAGCAAGAAAGGAAAAGCTGAAAGGTCAGACTGGCTTTGCCTGCTTTTTCAGACATTTTCTATGCTCTTCTTTACCTTTTTTTTTTTTTTACTCCAATTAATAAACATCAGCAAACAAAGATGAGACAGTACTGAAACAGCTCTCTAGCTGCTGAGTTCCTGCAGTATTTTAATGCTATGAAAACACTAATAAATTTACATATGCAATGTAAGATAGCAGGTAAGCCACTAGATGTCAACTCACAGACTTTGAGTGCCACAGTCATTTGATAAGTTGGTATAGCCCTAGCAATCGAACTGAGTTTCTTCTGTCACTGTGACCTGAAGTAGAACATTTTAGACAGGTAGTAGCCCCATGCATGGCATCACAGTAGCTCACTCTGGTTTGTCCTGCCATCCTCAAACATGAAAAATACAATGGCATTTGCCTTAGTTGACAACAGGGGCTAGTGTGCTCTGTGATCTTTCACAAGTCCTTAATTTTTTTCTTGCCTCATTTTTGGGGCTGTAAAGCCTACTTAAGAATGGTAGTTTTACAGCTGCTCTGAGCTGCCTTGCAAAGGACCTACTCTGCCTTCCTCCTCTGCTGCTATCTGTCCTTTCCTGGCCCAGCATTAGTGCTTGGGTAGCTATGATGGGGTCAGCATCAGGGAATAACAAACAAACACCACACCAAAATAGTAATAAATAAATAAACACCACATCAAAATAGTAATGACAAGGTTCATTTCTAAGCTGGATCATTTCCCTCCACTAACCTAACTAGTTATTCAAACATATGCTAGCATACAGGAACAGATGAAAGTGGTACTTGTCTTTGTGACTTCAGTGGGGTGAAAGCCTTCTGAAGCTTCAGTCTCAGAGAGAGGTTTTATTGCCAAAAGCACTAAAGAAAACCAATTTGGGTGCTTACTTTGTTTATAACTTTCCTAGATTTTCAGTATATTGGTTCTTCAGAGGGACCTGGCCAAACTGGAGAAATGGGCTGAGGGCAATTATATGAGGTTAAACAAGGCCAAGTGCAACCAAGTGCCAACTCCATGCAACATTTGGTTGTCAGCCAGCTGAATATGACTCAGCAGCATGTCCAGGGAGTCAAGAAGGCCAAGGGCATCCTGGCTTGTATTAGATATAGCATGGCCAGAAGGACCAGGGAAGTGATTGTCCCCTGATACTCAGCACTGATGAGGCCACATCTCAAGCCCTGTGTTCAGTTTTGGGCCACTCACTACAAAAGGGACATTGAAGTGCTGGAGCATGTCCAAAGAGGGGCATGGTGAAAGGTCTGGAGCACAAGTCGGATGAGGAGTGGTTGAGAGAGCTGGGATTGTTTAGTCTAGAGAGGAGGCTCTGTACAATTGCCTGAAAGGAATTTGTAGTGAGGTGGGGGTCGATCTCTTCTCCCAAGTTACAAGCAACAGACAAGAGGAAATGGCCTCAAGTAGTGCCAAGGAGAGGTTGGATTTTAGGAAAAATTTATCCACTGAAAAGGTTGTCAAGTATTGGAATAGGCTGTCAATTCCTGGAGATATTGAAAGGATGCGTAGATGTTGCCCTTAGAGACATGGTTTAGTGATGGATTTGGCAGTGCTAAGTTAATGGTTGGAGTTTATGATCTTAAAAGTCTTTTCCAACATAAATGATTCAATGATTCTTTGGTAATTAAAACAGTCAACAGCAATCCACTACAGGCAAATCATACTTCACCAGTCTGACTGCCCTCTACAATACAGAGGCTGTCTACGTGGATGAAGAGAGAGCAATGGATATACTATAACTTGATTTTAGTCAGGTTTTTGACATCTCCCATAGTATTCATATTTAGAAGCTGACGAATGATGTGCTAGACAAATGGGCTGTTCGATGGGTTTAAAATTAGCTAGTTGGACTGTCAGTGCTTAAAAGGTAGTGATTAATGGCTTGAGGTCAAGGTGGTAGCCAGCAATAAGCAAAACAACATTGGACCCAGCAATGTCCAATATCTTTATAAATGGCACAGAGTGCATCCTTAGCACCAACTTTACATTAGGGACAGTGGCTGACAATCAATGGCAGAGCTTCATTTTAATTGACCTGAGTAAACCAGAGGACTGTGCTAACAGGAAACTAGAGTTCATCAAGAACTACAGATGTCAGCCCCTGGAGCAGGTCGGAAACTGACTGGTTAAGCAGCAGCTAAATAGAAGCCATCAAGTGTCCTCACATTACATGTAAAGTGCATACTAAGCAACACTGGCAGGGATGTTGTTAGCACAGAGGGACATTATTACCCTCCTACAATCCATAATGATAACGCAGCACTTAAAACACTGTCCTCCATTTCTTTCCTCCCTAGGTTCAAGAGGGATATTGAGAAACTGGAAATGGTCCAGTGGACAGCTGTCAACATGGACAGGTCCTAGAGTACATAATCTATCAGGAGAGAGAGGGGAACTTGTCCTTGCTTAGTCTTGAAAAAAAGTGCCGGGGAAAATCTCATGGAAACCTACAACTGCATGATGGGAAGATAACAGTCAAACCATTCTCAATAGTAGCAGATGATACAGTGAATGGCAATAGCTGCTAGTTGTACCTTGGGAGGCTCAGGATGGATATCAGGAAAGACTTTTTCACTAGAAAGGCAGTGCAACACTGGAAGAGGCTGCCCAGAAAAGCTGTAGAATTTACATACTTGAGGTTCTTCAAGGTTTGCTAGAGAAATTGGTGCCTGATCTAAGACAAGGTTGGTAACAGTCTTGCTTCAAACAGAAGATTGGACTACAAACTCCCAGAGGACTTTACAACCAACAACTCAGTAGTTTTATCACGAACTAATGCCCTTAGTGTTGTCAACTCCAGGTGCAAAATACCTACAAAATAATCAACTCCAAGTTCAAAATATCTGAGAGACAAAGCAGAAATGTCATGATGCTCCTCTATCCCAGGTTTCAGAATACAGCACAAAATGTTACAATCATTCATTGGAAATTATCAGGGAGACAGCCTGACCTGATGATTTATGAGTTAGAATTCTGTAAAGCAATCAAGATGCCAATGATGTGCAAAAAAAATCTCTCCAGCCACATAAGAGACTTCATAATCATCACGATTTTATGCAATGTGATTCAAGCATAAGTATCATCAATGAAGCAAAGCAGTCCTGAGCAATTTAGAATAATAAACAAAAAATCCTCAAAAATACTCAACCAAGCAAAAAAAAAAAAAAAATTGAACCAAAAAAAAAAATCACAGAACACCCCAAACCTGAAATAACAGTTAAATACAAAGCAAAACCACAAACAAACAAAGCAACAACAAAAACAACAAAAACAAGCCAGTAAAGTATATGGAAGTCTAAAAGTCTGTCAGATCAATGACTACTGTTTGTACTCCAGGTAGAGCCACTGACTTCAACCTCCATCTGCTTCTCTCAAAAGTAGAGAAAAGTGATACAGTAGGATGACTACTGAGAACCAGGCAGGAGGAATCAAACAGATTTTGCTTACCGGGCCTACAGAAATAGAAATAACTCCTACCTAATCTGTATGGAAGTAAATTGGCAAAAAATATATTACATATATATATATATATGTTAAGACATTAAAAAAACAATAAAAATCAGTAGCTGTTGTAGCAAAGTTAGCCTAACCTCTTAACGTTCCCTCCTGTATTGCTCAGCATCTTCTGGAGCCACAGAGTCTTGCCATGGTTTACCATCTTCACTACTGATGTCTAACTTACAAGCATTGCTTAACCTAAGTCCTTGCACATCACAGAATCGTTGAGGGGCTTTTTCTTTTACTGTACATGTGCAGATAGCTCATCCTGTGACTCCAATTACTTTTTTCACCTTGAAGACATTCTTGTGCTCAAGTTCTTCAACTTTCTTCCCAGTGCTTATAAGATTTCCGGTACTGTTTTTGTTTAGACTATAGTGTTCAAGACAAAATTCAACAAACCTCTCCCATCTGCTCCTAAACTAGCAATCAGTTCAGCTTCGCCTGCAGCACTGTGCATTGACACCTCAAGGAATTCTTCCAAGCTCTTAGCACTGTATCGTCCTCATTAGACTCTCAGTGCACTTCGTAATGGTCTTAAAGTTCACCCCTGCTGAGCGAGCTGGAAATTACAAAGTAAAAAAAAACTCAAGTGCTTCAGAAACAGCTATTGTTAGGAAAAAAAATCCGCTTTCCAATTATCTTGCTTATAGGTAGCAAGGGAAGTATGGTTTAATTAGTTCAGTTTTCTACAATGTTTTGCCTTTACGGGAAGTTTAAAGTGCTGTATACTTCCAATATACCTTTTTCTTAGTTTGCTTTAGTCCTCACATCACATTCTGTGTTGCAGACCCTCAAAACTGATCTATACCCAACCTCATTAGGATTCAGTCCTCCAGTCAGTAAGAAGCCAGCTCCATGTAGTCATCAACAATTTGGAAAGTACAATTTCCTCCCAAGTGCCCAGTCCAGCTCCTGTGTTTTGGTGCTTCCATTCTAAGCTGTCTGAAATAGTTTTGGAATATAAAGCTTGAAGTTTCTTTTCCTTGGAGTGCTTGCTCTACCAGCTTTGCAGAGAGGATGAGGACAGTGATACTTGGGCACAATGTTACAGTCCGCAAATGTCATCCCATTATTCCCTTTCATACCTATGTATGAACAGATGAGTTTTTCCACAACTCACAGAAGAATCGTGGAACATCTTCGACTTTAGCACAAAGCAATATACAATGCCTAAAACATCTTTGCACTGTGGTTGCTAGTACCTGGACTTTGACACTAACCACAAATAGGTAAGGATAGCCTGGACAAGTTGTGTTTCGTGAAGTTTTTGACCAAATCTTGTTCTCAGCTGCCTCACAGGAAAAACGTCTGAGAGAAAACACGTTTGTCTCTTATCACTGTATACATATGCTCTTAAAACAGGCTGGCCAGGGAGGCTGTGGAGTCTCTTCTCCGGAGATCTTCAAAACCCATCCAGACACATTCCTTTATGACCTGATCTAGAAGGACCTGATTTAGCAGGGGGGTTGGACTAGATGATCTTTAGAGGTCTGTTGTGGTTTAGCCCTGGCTGAGTGCCAGGTGCTCACCAAGTCATAATATCACCCCCACTCCTAAACTGGACAGGAGAGAGAGAAATATAATGAGAGGTTTGTGAGTCAAAATAAGGACAGGGAGATTGCTCAGCAATTAGCATCACGAGTAAAACAGACTCAACTTGGGGAGAAAAGCCTTGATTTATTAATGAACAATTACAACAGAGTAGGGAAATGAGAAATAAAATCAAATCTTAAAACACGTCCCCCACTCCTCCCTCTTCCCAGGACTCTCCTTCCATCCCCTCCAGCAGTGCAGGGGATGGCGGATGGAGGTTGCTGTCAGTTCATTACAGACTTTGCTGCTGCTGTTTCTCAGAAGGAGGCCTCCTCACACTTCCCACTGCTGCAGTGCGGAGTCCCTCCCACAGGAGACAGTCCCTCACGAACTTCTCCAGAGTGGGTCCTTCCCATGGGCTGCAGTTCCTCACGAACTGTTCCAGCATGGGTCCTCCCATGGGGGCAGCTCCTTCAGGCATCCACCCACTCCAGTGTGGGGTCCACCATGTGGGGGCTATGAATGGGTCTCTGCTCCCCAGTGGCCTCCGTGGACTGCAGGGGAACAAGCTCACCATGATCTTCACCACAGGTCACAGGAGAATCTTTCTTTCAGTGCCTTTTCTGGGCATCTCCTCTCCCTCCATCTCCACTGACCTTGGTGTCTGCAGAGGTGTATTTACATCCTCACTCCCTTCTGCTGCTGCTGCAGTTTAGCAACTGCACGGCAACTTCTTCCCCTTCTCAAACACATTAATCACAGAGATGTCACCTCCATCACTAATTGCCCAGGCCTTGGTCAGCTGCAGGTCCATCTTAGAATTCACTGGCAATGACACTATCAACTACAGGAGAAGCTTTTGGCAGTTATTTGTTTAAAGAAACCACCCTTGTAGCCCCCCTGCTATCAAAACCTGGCCCAGGCAAAACCACTAAAAGGTTCCTTCCAACTTCTACCCTTCTGTGATTCTGTGATCTAGATCTGGATTTACCTAGGTTGGTCTGTGGCCTACTTGCCATTAGGAAGCTTTTCTGTTTCTTTCTTTTTTTCCTTTCAGTTGTTTTTTTTTTTCAACCCCAGGTGCTCTGACTGCAGTCAAAATATATAGAATACTGTTATTTGCTGCCTGTAAAAATATATGCATACATTGAATACAGTTAGTCTATATGCCAGTAAGCTGGTATTTGTTTGCTCCAGCATTCATTACAAATCCATCTTACTTAAGCTCATATATGTCCTGTGCCTTACTTTTCTTATTCTCCACTCTTCCCCTCAAGCATCTTTATGGCAACATTACCCTCTCTATAGAAAAGATTACCAATTTCAAAAGCAAAATAGAATTGCATGGGAATAGATACCATTACTTCTGTTCTACAGGTATTAAAAGAAGCTTGTTGATCTTTCAGGGATTAAGAATCATACCATAGACATGTTCTGATTCTTATGTTGACAATTAGCATTGTCACTTAAGACAGATATAGTGTTAAATTGCTTTGTAAGCAACACTATACTGGTGTAGCTCATTGCTACCCTCAACAGTGGGCTATGTGGCTGGAAATTTGAAATGCAGCTGGAAGTTTGACATGCAGCTGGAAATGCTATAGTGATATTCAAGGGGCTTAAAGGGGCTTCCAGGATGCAATAACAACAATATATGTGTAAACATGTCTTACTTTCCTGTTAAGATTAGCCAAATCCATCCCTAATCAAACTAATCCATACTAGTATTTAAAAACATCAACTTTTTACAACCTATAGAAAGAAAAAGTGGCATGTCCAGGCCTCCTAGTTTAGCAAAGCTCAATAAGACAAAAAAGTGGAGTGCAAGGCAGTGGGATATTGATTCAAAGTACAGATATCCTTACTTTTCTCCACAAGAGGCAAAAAAGAGCACTAGATGAAAATGGAATTTTACCCTTCTCAATGTTAAATAACAGCAAGCCAATGGAACACAGCTATCATAACAGCTCATTTAAGTGCCAGAGGCAGCAATAAATAATTCTGCTAAGTATTATTACTAAAACACCAAAAAAAATGCAACAAAATATGTAGCCTGCTGTTGAAGCTGAGAAACATTTTGCCTTTTGGTTTATTTCTTTAGTAATGATTGAAGACGTTGGATCTGATTCTAATCCCATTGCAGTTCAGGGGACTTCTGTCTTGACTGCAAAGAGTAATATTGGATCCCAGTACAATAATGATAAGCACCTTCATTTCCACCAAGCTACTCTTATAATGAGCCTAATCTTGTTCCTGGCTGTGCTTTGAGTAATAAAGAGCATTGTCATTACAGTTATGCAGACTCCTGCCAGATCTCTGCTTCTCTCTGTAAGACACAGCTGTGATGCCACACACTTAATTTAATTGTGAAGTTATAAATGCCAACAAGGTTTGTGAAACTTTTCTCTGGAGAATTGTCAGCACATTTGAAAAACAAAAGTGCAAGGTACTTCACTAGCAGCTAGAGCTACTAGCTGGATCAAACAAAATAATGATACCTTACACAACTTTCTCTGCTATGGAAATTTTGCATCTACAAATGATTTGCCATTTTCTGATGGAAAATATGATTTCTGCAAAATTGAAGCTTGCTGTGGGAAAATTCTGGTCCCATTAAAAAACCCAAACTGCTTCTCTCAGAAAAATAGGGTTTAATTCTATTGTCCTGAAGTCAGTCAATGGAGGTTACTATCTTGTTTTGTCTGACAGATGTGTGGTTCAAAAGAAACACGGCCTGCTGAGAACCAGCCCAGTGCACTAAATAATTTGAATACTTACTTGTTCTCCCCTCCTCCCGCTACCTTGGACAGAAGAGGCAAACTGGCTAACATGCTACATCACTGTTCATGGGAAACAACCCCAAAAGGAACACCGAACTATGTGCTATGAAAGGAAGACAAATACAAGTCATCCACTATTTACACATCCCTAACTCTCTGTGTTCCTTGCTCAGCTGGACTGCAGACAATAAAGAGACGTAGCTGCCCTGACATTTTAGACAAGAGCATGAGTAGAACCAGTATTTTCTTCCTCCATAATTTCATTTTAAATGTTTTCACCTAATTTCTGTGCAGCATCTGGAATTGAGCACTAAGTATATGGGAAATTATAAGGGCTTAAAACAACAACAGCAAACACATCTAAAAAAACCTAACCCCACACCAAAAAAAAAAAAAAAAACACATCACCATCTGAATTCTCTTAAAGTAGCTCTTTTGCTGGTGAGGGTATAGGTCTTACCTAGGAGTTCCAAGATGGGACAGCTAGCTGTTGTTAAACAAACACAAGTAGATTCTTCTGATGCATTAGCATTCTTACAACATATGAATAAGTATGCTTTTTTACCATTTGCAAATTCAGCATTTACCATTGTCTCAAAACTCTGCCCTTCCTGTTCTTGTTAGATAAATGTGGAAAATAATCTTCCTCAATTAATAACAGCTTGCAGTTATAGTAGGATTTACATGTATTGCTGCTCTACATTTATAGCCTTATTGTAGTCACTTATTAGTATTCTGATCACCAATTCCTATTTAATTTTAAATTGCAGTTATGTTTGTCTTGATTAAGTTACAGTATATCTGAATTATGTTACATATCATTTTCTGTGATGCTGCCAGATATTTGATTATTGGATGATTCCCAAGGATATAATTTAAATTTAAGATCATTTGTGTATACAGTATGCATCCCACAACTATCAATATACACTGTTATCTACTATAAGTATGACATTGATGGGTTTCATGTGCTTGTTTTGCTGCACAGTGCCTTCATGTGCAAATTCATCTGGGGATCTAACATTTGATATTGACTTGACCTAGAACAGCTAAATAGTCACAAAGTATTCTTCCATTTACTAAATTTTGCTAAGAACTGCATTCATATTGTTAACTTTTATCTGGTAAGACTTTTGAGATGTGCTTTCAGATCCAATTATCACTTAAATATATCATAATGTGCTAAGCTGTTTTTCAAAACATGAAATGATAACAGAATTTAGATTAAAGCCACCTTGGAAAGAAGAATAATGCAAAAAGGCTTTTAGATCACAAAGCTGAACACTGCAACCTTAAAATATGTGTGTCTGGAATTTGTGAAGAAGCAACTGCCAGTACAGCAGACCTGCAAACTCATTTTTTATTCCACTAGAGTCCATAATTCAACTGATAAGCACAGTGAAGTAACAGTCATGCATGTCTCAGAAGGTTAGGTTATAATATAACAATGTATGGCTGAATAGTATAAATTGGAAAAAACCCTCTAAGATCATGGAGTTCAACCATTAACTGGCAAGTCCATCACTAAATAATGTCCCTAAGCACAATGTCTACACAGCTTTTAAATAGCTTCAGGAATGGTGCCTTAATCACTTCCTTGGGCAGCCTGTTGCAATGCTTGACAACCCTTTAAGTGGAGATGTTTTTCCTAAACCTCCTCCGGTGCAACATGAAGCCATTTGCTCTTGTTCCATCACTTATATCTTGGAAGAAGAGAACAACTCCCACCTCACCACAACTGCCTTTGAGGTAGTTGTACAGAGTGATCATGTCTTTCCTCAGCCTTCTCTCCAGACTAAACAACAGCAGTTCCCTCAGATGCTCCTCATCAGACTTGTGCTCCAGACTTTTCACCAGCTTTAGTGCTACATCTGGGCACTAAAATGTCTCTCTTGTAGTGAGGGATCCAAAACTGAACACAGTGCTTGAGGTGCAGCCTCACAGAGCTGAGTACAGAGGGACAATCACATCCCTGGTCCTTCTGGCCACACTATTTCTAATACAAGTCAGGATGCCGTTGGCCTTCTTCACTACCTGGAAACACTGCTGGCTCGTGTTCAGATGGCTGTTGATCAACATCAACAGATCATTTCCCTCCAGGCAGCTTTCTAGTCCCTCTTTCCCAAGCCTGTAGTGTTGCATGGCATTGTTGTGACCCAAATGCAGGACTTGGCCTTGTTAAACCTCATACAATGGCCCTCAGCCCATTGCTCCAGCCTGTCCAAGTTCCTCTGAAGAGCCTTTCTGCTCTCAAGCAGATCAACATTCCCATTCAATCTGGTGTCATCTGCAAACTGACTGAGGGTGCACTTGATTCCCTTGTCTAGATCATACATAAAAGTGTTAAATAGAACAGGCCAGAACACTGAGCCCTGGGGACCACCACTGCTGACCAGCCACCAGCTGGATTTAACTCCATTCCCCATAATGGCCCAGTCATCCAGCCAGTTTTCCACCCAATGCAGAGAATATCCATCCAAGCCACAGGCAGCCAGTTTCTCCAGGATGATGCTGTAGAAGACTGTGGCAAAGGCCTTACTAGAGTGTGGGTAGACAACACCCACAGCCTTTCCCTCATCCATTAAGCAGATCAATTTGTCATAGAAAGAGATCAGGTTAGTCAAGCAGGGATTATATTCCACATTATGGACCCCACTATATTCTGCTGGGCTGAACTAGTAAACCACACAGTGGAAATTACTCTCAAATCCAAATTTTCTATCTGTTTCAATGCATTCCTGCAGGTTTCAGAGAGCTACAAAGGTTTATCTCGAAAGAAAACATTCATTATTGCCTTTACATCACCTATACATATAGCACAAAATTATTAGGAACCAAAACAATAGAAACAAAAAGGAAACATATTGTATGGGAACTCTCCAGCTTATTACTTATAGGAACTATAAATTGTTCTGACTTCAAGCATCTGTGGTCCATTTTTTTTCTTTACTAAAAGAAATTTATATTATTCAAGAGAATTGTGAAGCTTGGTGCCAATATTTATTTATGAGGGTGCTTAAATTCAGATGAAGAGATAAGTTGCCATTTTGAGTAAAATAAGTTAGTTCCTCTTACATTTTCACATAATCTCTCTTACCTAGGACTAACACGTAAGTATATATCTTAGCAACCTAATACACCTTATTAGAACACCAATACACAGTCTAATTTATATGTTATAGTACACATCTATACATACTCACACATTTCCAGTTTGATACATAGAAATAAGACATTTGCAAAATTACTCAGAAAGAAAAAAGAAACATCTCATCTCATTCTAAAAACAACTTTATCATTGGTGCAGGACATTTACCACTAGGAAGGTTGACTATGACCTGGAAGAGCAGGGAAGCACTTGTGACAAGCACAGACAGCTCAATAAAATTTACAGAAATACCACAAGTTTTCAGCAGCAATACTTTTTTTCTCAGTTTTTTTTTTTTTTTAGTACAGGAAGTACAGTCAGGCAAGAAATATTCAGTGTGCTTCTAAAAAACGTGAAATATTGTTTACAACAAATCATTTAAAAGAACAGATATCTGCAGAAACAGATTATCTTATTTAATTTTACATTGGCACTGCTTTTTTAGCTCACAATTAGAAATTCTTAAATACAGAAGTTATATATAGTCTGATTGACTTTCATATCTAGACTGATACTTGAGATCTTGGGAAGCTGTCATAAAAAGCTAAAAAGAAAAAAATGTAGACAATTGCCACTGTAGATATGAAAGATTCAGAAATTATTTGTACACTCTAGAGTTTGAAAGCACAAAATCCTCAGGAAAATTTACAGAGTAGAAGGAAAGTTTTCGTTAAATCCTCACTTTATTGATACCACTGTAAAATATAAAAAACAATACAGAAAACTCCAAGGTGTGGCTAGCCACCTGGTTTGCAAGCATTTTGTTCTTCACTGACAAAATATGAGAACGGTAAGGCTGTACTCTAATTTAAAAAATTAGAAAATGTATAACTAATAATTTGGGTTTATAGTACTCAGATGTCATTTTTCATCAAAGTAACACTTAACTATGCTTTTAAAAATAAGAATTTACAACAACCAGAACTCTCACAACCATGACATAGGACTCTTAATGTTCCTCATTAAAGTCTTGAATGAATAACACCTCAACATTCTAGGGGATGGAAAAAAATAGATAATTCTTTCTGAGTTAAGAGGCAGTGACATTCCTTTAAGATAAAGCTCAGATTTTTTTCTCCCCCTTAATGCTTGTCTTGCCACCCACTTCTACATAGCATAGCACAATTGCACTCTACCATAGTGTCACCAATAGCAGTGTTGTTTATATAGCACAGCTGGATGAAATAAAATTTCTAAAGCAGACCATGATGCTAAAAATAGCAGCTCATTTTCTTCTAGTAGCCATAGAAGAAAAAAAGAAATGGCATTTCTTTTTTTTTTTTTTTACTTCACTTGATTACATCCTTTAAGATCACTTGTGGCTTATCTTGGCTATTTTATTCCTTTTGTTGAGCTTTGACAACCTTCCCATAAGCACCACTCTCAATTGTTAGCTTTTTTCTAGGATGGAATGACAATTCTACAAAATCAGCTTTAAGACTTAGTGAAAATATAAAAGAAAGCTGGAAGGAAAAATTAAAATTATGCATAATTGGAATTTCTATTCTATCTGTGCTACCGACTGCATAGGTTCTGTCGAATCAGGCAGAAGATGTCACAGATACCAAGCGAAGCACTGATGATTCACTGATACCAGCCACGTATGAAAGCCTTTCCACCTAAAGCTGCCTGAAATATAACAGACTGGAAAACAGATACAACATAAAAAACTGCACCAGAATAGAATCATAGAATGGTTTGGTTTTGAATGGAACTTAAAAATAGTTCAGTTCCAACACCCCTGCCTTAGGTAGGGACACCTTTCACTAGACCAGGTTTCTCAAAGCCTCATCCAACCTGGCCTTGAACACAGTAGTGATTTTCAGGGTTTTGCTTTTATTTTCTTACATCCAGTTTCTATCTGGTCTCTGGATCAGTATATGCATAAGAGGAATAAAGGACACAAATGTAACTTCTCTTTAAGTGTCTGTTTCTAAGACAATTCTATTAAAATTATACATTCAAAAACTTGTCTCCTTGAGGTTCATGCTTCTCCACACTGCTATTTAAATTAAAAATCCCCTATGCAGCAGAGCACAATGTACACCCCACTTAATTACTTTGTAGATCCAGGTTTGACCAACACAGTCTGAAAAGCTAAAGAAGCTGTCCTGACCCCCTCTTAGTTATCTGGGCCAGGAATAAAACTTATGCCTTTGGCGTACTACTTCTTGACTCTGTTATGAGTAATCATTTTCTTGAAGGCTTGGAAGAGGTTGTATCTTTTAAATCCTTGCAAGTCAGCACTCAGAATGGATGTAATGGTGTATGACCACTAGTCATCAAGTTATGGCATTTCCTCCATACAAACAAACTACTACAGGCCCAGTATATTTTCATTAGCATCTTCTACAGATGAAAAGTCTATATTTCATAGCTCTGCTAGGCTATAATAATGCTAGACATTTCAGGCAAAAGGTCTTTTTCAAAGGTAACAACTCTGCTTTGATTTCATGGCAACTGTACAATTTTATAGAAGCCACTGAAGATGAAGAGAGCAAATCACATCAGACTGTTTTTATGCTCTCTATTTCTTCAAAAATTACTATCCAGGCTAGGATTTGTGAGGATAGCAGAGGTAAGGCTTTCCTTCATATGAAAGAAAATCTTATCCTTGACCAATTTTTTCAATAGTATCTATAATTTTGCTGCACTTTTACCATAAAAATGTGTGACAAAAGTGACTTGCCACTTGTAAAGGGGGTTGGGGGAGGAGATGAGCAAGAGAAAACTAATAGTTCACATACTGCTGTTCCAGTCATCTTTTAAGAACTCTATCAGCTACATAGTACGTGAGCTTTTCCACTTTTAAGAAATGTCTACCTTTAAACTCACCGAATTCCCAGAAAATCAGACTCAAGAGAGTAAACTAGACCAGAAGTCTTTTAGAATATTTTTCTTTCAGACTGAGTGAAAGCTAAAGAACTCAATAAATGGTATTTCACCTAAGCTAAAATGTGATAGTCAGGAGCAGACGTTCATTTTCTATGTGTTAGTATCTGATTGCCAAGGACAGAAAGCCCTTCATTCCCCAGGCTGAGGTAAGGTGTGCTCAGCTATCTAAGGTCATTACATCTGACAACTCCAGCAGTTGCAGAAAGGGGAGATGTCCATTATATGATCTGAGGTGGTATTTGCTCTTTCTCAGAAAGCCTAGGGACTAATGGCCTTTCTGGATTGTGGGGGAAATTTTTCAGGATGAAGGAAGGGAATATCAAAAGAACATCCTCAATGGTATGCCACATGCAAGTGAGATCCACAAACTGGAGACCGAAATGTACCATGTATTCTCTCTTGCTCAAGAGGTTTTGAAAGCCCCTGGCAGTCACTGCCATCAGTGAGTAGTGTTAAGATTGGCATTAATACAAACAAGCCAAGACTTAGAATCATGGTTAATGACAGCAACATTTTAATGACCCTTAAACTTCTTTTGCTACTGATATGAGTTACTGACAGTTATCTAAAAATAAACCTCTGTTAAGTTATACAGCATGCAAAATACAAACAACACTTCTTATTTGCTTCCCTAGGACTACACCCTGACCATGTACTTCCAGCAGTCATGGAGGGATAAAAGGCTCTCTTACTCTGGAATACCTTTGAACCTAACTCTGGACAACAGAGTGGCTGATCAGCTCTGGGTGCCGGACACATATTTTCTAAATGACAAGAAGTCTTTTGTCCATGGGGTGACGGTGAAAAACCGAATGATTCGACTCCATCCAGATGGGACAGTCCTTTACGGTCTACGGTATGTTGGGTTTTTTACTCAGCTATATGGTTATCCTGGCAGAATGCAAGTCCTGATTGGTAAAATGCAGATAGTACCAGTGCTGCTTTTCTCTCCTTTTTACTGGTTTCTCAGTGCAGCTTTATGAGTCAGCAAATACTCCATCTAGACCACCACAATACACCAAAGAACTTTATCCACAAGGCGTCAAAACTGCCCTTAGTAGCTGTAGCTATTTAGTTAGCTAACTAAAAAAGCCTAGTGCCTCTGTTTCCTTCAGCTCTTCCAATCACATTAATGTTACTGATGAGTTCTTTATTCTGCTTCTGGTAATCACAGGTTAGACAAATATTTCCTTCTGAAATTTCTCCAACAGTTCTTTAGAACAATGTAAAATATAAAATTGAGAGTCGTCTGATACCACGTGACACACATGTGATAGGGACTACAAAAGGACATTTGTAAATTTACAGTAATTATTTAAAGATTATGTGTCTGAGTATAGGTTTTTGTTAATCTGCCTTGGTTTATCACTGCCTCTTCACATCACAACTGCTTCTTTAAAGAGTACAATCTATATTCAGCCCTGTAGACAAAAAGATATTCTAAAATCTGAACAGGCACTATGTAATTATAAGGTACACAAGTATAAAACTAAAACTAAACCAAGTTATTTGTTATGTTGAGATTATTGTAGAGCCTGAATAGGCTTTGAGTTATTGTTAAAGCTAAGGTAACTTTGCTTGAAAAAAACATTGCCTGTCTGAAACAACCTTTGATCACTCTTATCTTTCAACAATGAAAGTAATGTCCAGAGAACATAAACCAGAAGGCATGCTTCCCTTAATCAGAAAAAAAAAAAAAACTCATAAAGCATAAAACCTAGCTGAAATATATCAAAATTGTACCTGAGATGGGATTAAAACAAACTGGTGCAGCAGTTCAAAATGGAAAAACTATTTGGGGAAAGGTAACTTAGAACTTACTGAAAATAAAAGTTTGAAATGTCCTCTTAGCCTATAAAAACGTAAGTGTTTAAAACACATCACTAACCTATTCACTGGGAGAAAACCTTCCAACATAACAATTCAAGTTTCACAAGAAACAAAACATAATTTAAGAACTGTTATTTTGGTTCACTGTAAGTTTTCTTTTGAGCTTGCCAGATTTGCGTGCAAGGCATCAGTTGCTACCAAAGACCACATGAGCACTTTCATACTGCCAGATCTGTTCTGATACAGAAAATCTACTACTTCAGTTGTGAAAAAGAAAGCAAGAAACCAATGAGGTAATAGCTGAAAGACTATAGGCTATCATTATTGTCTTCTAAACAGAGCATTTGAAAAGGAATGCATCTTTCCCATTGCCTTCAGACCTCCTACAAATCTTTTCAACCAAACTGACTCCTGAAAATCCTCTTAGCAGGACAGTGACCATTAGGAGACTTTTTGGTCTGAAGACTTCTCAAATTTTTAATTTTGTTTTTAAGGCCTGGAACCACATTTGTCTGCCTTCCAGGATTTGCACAGTGTCAAGTATGTGCATTAGAACCAAGTGATCCCTCACATGCAGTTGAACACCATATAAACTAAACCAAGAAATGTATGCCATGCACGTGCTTTCACACACATGCTATACATCTGGTATTCATAACTGTCTTCTGCAGAATAGAAAAAGAAGCTGTGACACATCTGGTGAATCAGCTGCAAGACTGTGTATTATCCACAAATCCCAAGCCTGGCTGAGAAGCTGTGACCTTGCCCAAGCATAATGTCTGTGCTTTTCCCCTCAGAGGTGGTCAGGCAAACCTCCAGTGCAACAGCAAACATGGTCACCTTCACACAACGAGGATACTAGTTCATATGATTAAATAGCCATTCATGTTTGAATGGTTAAGCAGCAGCTCCGCAACTCTGCAACTCTGCAACAGCTCTGCTTCATACCCCGTCCAATACCTAACTGCCTCCATTAGGAGAACCAAACAAAACAAAATCAAAAACCAAATTAACAGAAAAAAAAACACTACAATAAAAGGCAATCTATATTCCACATACTTGCAGTCTGCTACTGTGCAATTCCCTTCTCCTAACTCACTCCTGCCTCATGCCCTTAATACATATTGACACAGAGACAGCCTGGGGCTCTCCCATGTTTCTGGGCTTCCCTGCCTTCTTATCTCAGAGAAAGGAGCAGGAGCTGAGGGTGCAGCAGGGCCAAGTATTGCCAGATGTACCCACATCCACTCACGGCATTGTCATCACCAACCATGTGCAGAAAGAGATGCTCAGCTGTCAGGTCATTTTCACAGCTCAGGCTGATCTGTCATGTTTTTGCCAAGGACAAGATAGCTGTTTAGGCACATCTGGTGAGCAGACTTTGGTCTGCCAGATGTCAGTGAAAACACATGTGCGGACCCCGTCCCACAAGATCTGACCAAAGGCAGAGATAACAAATGAGCAGAAGAAAGAATGAAGTTAAGAAACTTTGAAACAGGTTTTGTGCAACAGATAGAAATTATTGCACTAAGTTTGCACCTATTAGTGGTCATTATATAATATTATGATAATAAATATGCTCTGTCAACCTATAAATGAACTTTATATCATACAAACAGCAATTTCTCCATATACCAGATGACACATAGGTCTCCTAAGAAATAAAACAAGAAAGGACACTGTAGAAAATGCTCTTAGGTACAATTTGGCGTGACCTCACAGCTAAAGAAACTTTTCAATACACTAGCTTGTGTTCAGCTTCTACGCAGTGGAGAACATAAAGACAGTATCACCAAACCTCGCACACAGGAGATGTGACCTGTGAGTTTCATTGTCATTACTGCAGACAGAGAACTGACCTGGCATGACTTGAACAAGATGAACAACACCAATTACACTGCAGATCAGGGCCTAAGTTCCCAACAAATCAGGCAGGGCCTTAAACCATCTCTCAAAGGATGGTTTAAGTGCTTGCTTTCCTCTGTGCCTCCTATTCCCCACACAAATTTTCTATTTTCAGTGCAGAGTTAAATGTTTCTTTTCAGGCTCAGATATGAAATTTTACTGGATTATTTAAACAGGAATTGGAACAATCACAGCAGCTCTAAATAACCTGCTTTGCTTGCATCCATGTACTTTGCAGTTTGGCATTGATGCAATGTTCAGTCTCAACAGAGTTGAAGGAAAAATAAAACAAGGTTAATCATCTGGCTTTTCAGATGAATAAACAAGGGAAACATGCACTGAATACACTGAACTGGGTTTAGATCATGTAACAAAGCATCATCACTTCAGTACGTCTCCATTATAGTATTATTTCTATGATGAAAAAAAAATCCCTTTAGCCATTTGTTTCCAGTAAGTTTCAGCTCCTAAAGCCCCACAGTCTAAAGAACAATGTGTGTGTATAAACCTGTGGAGATACAGAATACTCCTAAACCTTCTGCCCCTAAAATTGTTCATTGCTGTTACATCCCTTACTGCAAATGCTCCTTCTGGTAATTATTCACAGTATTGAATGATGCTGAACATTAATAACCAAATAACACTGCCATCCTATTGCCCAAACAACTAAACACACAGAAAATATTTAACATAGTTCATAGTTCCACTGAATTCCCTTTCAAATATGCCAGGGAAGTTGAATATTGTTAAGTATTATGTACCTGAAGTGTATGAGTCTTCAGCTTCTATCAAGCACACACACTAACAGCTATTATTGTTTTCCATAGTGACACCTGCTTCCCAAGAGAAAGCAAAAAGATCCCTCTGAGCCAATGTGCAAACCTGCAGCACTGTGAGGATGGTGTCTGAGACAGCTCTAGCTTGGTCCTAGAACAGCTGTTAGATACTAGATTCTTCTTATTTTTTTCTCCATTTTTAATAAGTCATCAGATCCCATTAGCTATAGCCCTTTTGACACTAGCAGCATCTCTCCTTGCTTTTGTTGCCTTTTCTGGTGAGATTCTCTAGGAACATCTCCTAAAGCTTGATTCTCAAACCAACCCATACTGTTGTTTCTTTTGTTTGTCCTTTCTCCTCCTCTCTTGGGTAAGATGCTTGACATATGAACTGTCTTTAAGATATATAAGGAAACATTATTAATTTATTGTACCAAACTCTACATTCAAATTCTTATGTCATTAGGTCAAGAATGGAAGCTTTGATTTAAATCATGCTTTCCTAGTACTTTTATGCCACTCTTCATTCTTTTCAGCATTTCAGTAGCAGAAGAATGGCATCTTGTTGTTTCTGAGACATCTACTCTATTATTGCGACATTGCCACAAAATAAACATCAGCAGAATTTCACCTGGTGTTGTAAAAGAAACATTTCCTTCAAAAATATTGATTGTTCAGAAGCACAACATGCCTTCAGTGATACCATTACATGGATTTCATAGAATCATAGAATCATAGGGGTTGGAAGAAACCTTTAAAGAACATCCTCCCTGGGCAGTTTGTGCCAGGGCTCCCTCACCCTCACAGTGAAATAGTTTTTCCTTGTGTTTAAATGGAACTTTTTGTGTTCCAGCTTCATCTCATTACCCCTTGTTCTGTTGCTAGACACAGTAGAAAAAAACAGATGTCCCACCCCCTCTGATGTTCAGACACAAACCCATAGTTCATTAGATCATATCTTTGCTTATTTTAAGCCAAGGGGACCGAACATGTCCTGACAAAGAATATAAAGATCTAGTTTGGAGCACCAAAAACTTTTGAGTTTAGTGAGACCACATATTTTTATACTACTGCAACAGAGGCTGCAGTTTTGATAAGGATTGCTACAACTGCAAGGGGACAGGGGGAAGGATGATCTTTGCCTTCAACATAAGGACCTGTTTCACTGCTTCTTACACAAAGAAAGTCTTCTGTGATATAAACAGTCGGACACATCCATCTCCCTCCAACCAATTCAGGAACGTGAATGGACCTGTGCATTGCTGGATTTGCTAGCCACTTATTTGTGCAATATTCATGGAAGCTCATCTAACATATTCTAAAGGTGGAATACAAGAAAAGCTGTGTTTAAATGTGGAATGCCTTGTTTATTTAAAAACAAATCTTAAAAGCAAATTTCAGTGTAAACTTCCCTTCTTGTCTGTCTGTATTTTGGTGATATATCTGAGTGTTAGTAAAGAAATTTGCTAGCCAATGGCTCACTGCTTTGTGGATTGGTTTGTATTGCCATGATTTGGGGCTATGGAGTTTTGGTTTTTTTCCAAACACCTTCATGGATTTTACTCGAAAGTCATTTATTGGGTCCTTTTGAGGACACTCCATCATGGGAACAAGCAGCCTATTTACACTGGTACTCAATAGATTGTCCTCACCTGTGTTACGAAACAGCTCCAGCCAAAACAAAAACCCCACACTGCAGTCACTCTAAATGATAAAATATGATGCCATCTAACTGAAATGAGGAGCTACTCTTTATTTTATTCCACACAAAAAAAAAAAAACAAAAAAAAAAAACCCCCAGAAAAATACAGAAGCACTTATAAAGCATTCTTTATCAGGCGATCATTTTGAAAATGATACAAAAAGCTATTTCTTCCATGCATCGATGCCAAAACATGTAGCAGCAGGCATCTTTAAAAAAAGAAGTGCTATGATAGAGTAAAGAATACTAGGCTGAACAAGACATTAGATCACAGCTAACAGTGAAAACTTTACTTCCTCCTGCAATCTGTTTTCATATATGGTTACCTGGTGCTTGGGCTCACAAGAAGCAATTATGGATTTCCTTTATATTTTCTGAAACCAATATATACAAGAACTTTGCAAAAATAAGTCAATCAAATATTTGTCATCTCTTCCACCACACAAAGCATTTTAGTCTCTAAGGGTCAGTTTTCAGGATTCATGTGCAAATGAGTACATTCCTCAAGGTAAAGCTGTTAGGAAAGGGTAGGGGGTCAGACTGGCAGTTCACCTGTGGGTTGTGGGTGCCAGTTCAGTCTGCTGCAGGTCACATGGAGCCTTCTGCAAACTTTCTTCCAAGAGATTATGCTTAAATGAGCAAAAATGCCTGTAGGGCAGCCAGCATGGCATGATGGGAGATGCACCGCTAGGAGCGTTTGTTTAATTCAGAAGGAAAAAAAAGGAGAGAAAGAGGACTCGGCAAATTAAGCTTGAGGCAGATGGATTTTCATCTTTGTCCCTCCCGCTGCTTGCAGACTGTCAAATTGTCTGTGCCTCTCTGTCAATCCTGCTGTCATCTCTTCTCCCTAGTCTGTAAACTAGTCCTTGGGCATGGCATGGCATGGCAAGTACAGAGATGAGTGAGTAATGACCAATACCTAAACCCACGGGGAAAAACCAGCTGATACCAACAGCCTATGCACAGAAGACAACGTACATGATCAAAATCCAGCTGCATTTATTAACCAGGCTTCAGCAGCTGTAGGAGAAAGACCTACTCCTTACCCTTGATTGTTACCAGAGAGAAAAAAAAATGCCAAAGTTCACTTATGCTCTCTCATGCTTGAGTAAAGGCTCCTCTAGCCTGCCTGTTTATAAAGTCTAAACAGACAACAGCTGTATTTGCCCAAGAGCTGCAGCACCATCAATATGTGATGTTGGCATAAGCTAAAATGCATTTTCAGGATTATTCTTACCATGTGCATAACTGGTTAGTTTGACACAATGTGCTTGGGGTCAGTTCCCACACAGTGTGGTTCATTTGATAGAGGTTTCAAACTGGTTTGTATAACATATTCTGAGGGGAAAAATATTTTATCATCTCTATACAGCTACAGTCTGCAATTTACTGCTTGAGGCACAGTAGCACTCAAGCAGGCACTGGCATACCAAAGATTGCACTTTTCTTCCACACAGAAGCTGAGGGATGTGCTTGTCTAAATACTACTGGAAGAACGAAGAGGCAGTACCGATGCAATCTGTCTCATAGCTCTGAGTAAGAATGGTGAAGGAGTACCAGGGAGTGAGACACTCACTGTCACCAATTTTTAGTGAATGAGTGAGCAAATCTAACTGAAGAACAGTTATAAGCTCTAGTTGAGGGGGAAAGTACGTGGAACAGAATAAGAGAATCCTGCAGAAATTGTACTTGCTGTCTTTAGATTTCAGAGGAAAAAAAAGAGACGTCATTATATTCAGATACCAAACAAAAAATTAGCAAGAATAAAGAAACGGTAACCCAACCATTCCTAAGCTCACCACAAACACCCACTGCATCACTCAACTTCAAATAAAAATACTTTCTGATTTATTTTTATAAATGGTTGTTGCCTGCCCAGGCTGGGTGTCCCCTGTAGTCATCTATCTTGCTAGCAGCAGGCAACACAGCAGAAGCAGCACAAAGCTTTACTTCCCCACTGGGCTCATTGCATTTCAGAAACAATTTTTTCAGGTACAGCCAGACTTTTCTCCAGCTTAGTTGTTGAAACCAGCATTTACACTCCCCACAAGCTTACTTGCACTTCTAAGTATAATTGGGGTTGGGTTTTTTTACTAATTATTTCCTTTCAAGAGGACACAATTCACACCAAAGCTTATCTCTAGTGTGTATAAATAACTCTATTATTTATAGTTCTCTCAAACACATTGGGATACAGAAATTAAGTAAAAATAAACTTAACAGCGGAGTTACTTACCCTGAAGTACCTTTGATGAAGAAGAATTTAAAAAAAAATTATATACACTCTAAGAATCACTTCATCCACAGGCAATTTTTTACAAATACTTCATTTTTCACTTGCTTTTATGATATAGGTATCAGATGAGAAAGGAGCTTTTGTATATTTACCATCTCATATTTCTCCTCTCCATAAAATCTTGTACCTCATAACCTCTTGGGTGCACAGTTATCTTATAATTGAGTAACCAGAAAGAATATCACCAGAAGCTTTCTACAAGTGAGCTATGTAACTCCTGCTGTATCAGTATGGCCTATTGCACACCCACTGTTCTGGTTGTGTGTATTTCATCTCCATAGTAAAAGCTACTTAATTTTGCATAACTTCACAATGTTTGCTTTTTTTTCTCCTGAAAAACTAGACTTTGAACCCATTTCTTGCTGCTTATACTTTGTAAGGAACATCAAATGGACATGTACAGTTACACTAGTTGTATTTTTGAAAGAAAAATGTGAAAGCTTTTCTGAAAACCATTTCAATTTAACTTACTTCAAGTATGGTACATACCACATTTCATACATATCACTGTTTCCCAGGTCCTGAAGTTCATTATAAAGACATTTAATAAAAAGGAAATATATTTCCCTCTAATAATGAAAGTTTTTGAGAGTAATTAAGCTGTACTTTGCTACAGATTCCCAGTTTGCATGGTATTAATTTCTAGCATTCTAAGAACAATTATTATTGACGGAGAAAATCTAAGTTCTTAGATGCTCAAAACCAACCTCACTTATATTGATGTTGGTCAGTGATATTAGTGTTCAACCAAAATCCAAGGAATGAGGCATGAGGGATAAATCTGTACCTTTTCTATGTGATAAAGTATTCTCTCTAAGACACAAGAACTGTCCTGATGAAGACTAGCTTAATGCTGCTGAAATCCTAGACAGATGCTGGGACAGCCCATTTACCAAGGACACACGGTATGAAAAAGGAAAATGCATAAGAAGTTGTAGGGGCTGCTGCATCTCAGAAACATTCCCTATGTGCACAAAGCTCACAGCTGTCATGGCCGCACCTGCTTGGTGCTGCACCACACAGAAGGTTGCCTTGTACCACATCAAGCGTTTAAGGGTATCAGCACCAAGAGCAAGCCTGCCCTGATGAATTCACTAAGGCAGTCAAACACAGTGTTTCCAAATAACTTTAAAACAGAATAAGAACTGGTTTTTGAGTACAATGCTAAGATGTAAATAACCATGCATTAAAAACATACATTTTCAGGAAATGTATTTTTTCCTTAACTCTCACTCTTCTACAAATATCTCCACTTAAAGGAAAAACAGGATTAGCCTTTCGTCACAAAGAACATTGCCCTAGTTTAGAAGCAGCTGCAAGAAAATTTATAATCTAGAAAACAGTCAAGCTCTTGAGTATAATAAAATATAAAAATTTAATTTAATTACTTTATGAAAGACAATAGCGTGTTCCTCTATCTGGCACTTTTGCTGTGGTATCAACATACACAGTCCCATAACTCCTATGCCAAAATGAGTGCAAGGGGCAAAATGTGTGACAACTAGAATGTTTTCATTTAATAGGACATTAATAAAGTGAGTTTACCAAGCATTACTATAGCACTGGTAATAAAATCCCACCTTAAACTGCAAATCTGACTTCTTTTTGTTAGACCTGTACAGACATGAGGTAGGTAGTTCAACGCGTCAGCTCCTATTCTTGAAATGCCACTAAAAAAAAGCAACTAAAGAAAACTCACAAACATAACAATATAAACCAAATAAAACCAAACCAAAACAAAACAAAACAAAAACAACCAAACAAAACTCATACAAACAAAAAAAAAAATTGCTGGTCCTTCTCTTTGGAAAGAAGAGCTAAAATCAAATCAAACCAAATACAAGTTATTTGTACTTACTTCTTGCAAACCCTTGTATTTTCCACACGTTAAAAGTGTCCAGTTCTTCATATTCATGAAAAAAATGCCAAAGGACAATTTTTCAAAGTCATGTGCATTACAATAACAATTGGTCCAACGTGACACCAATAATCTTCCAAAAAGATAAATATGCACCCTTGTACCATTATTTCTATACATCAGACAGGAAAGTATATCATCCAAGAAGACAAGTTACACACAAAGGGTAAGTTGACATTTCCCATGTATCATGGCACAGGCAGAAGAAATTTGGGAAAGCTTAGACCCCTTGGCGCTTCTCAGGTCTGGTGCTGTTGATGAACAGAGCTACCTTGCCAACTCCAAGACAAGAGACACAAGAGACTACAAATGCAGCATTTTTCATAATCTTTAGATAGACGAATTTGTGAACTATGTAAGACAGTGTGATCAAGGGGGTATATTGGAAGCATAAATCTACTTCCAGTCCTGTTCCTAATATATTTGGGCAAATGAAGAATCTGGACGTAAATCTGGTATGGAATATTAATATTTTGGGGGCTTATTAGCTGATATGGGATGTTGATAAATCTTTTCACATAGGAAAAACCATATTTCTCAAGGATATCTATTTTTTGGTAAAATTGGAGGTACTATTTAAGGGTTTTTAAAAGGCCTAACAGTTATCCAAGTAAATCACCTGTATATCCCAAGTGCTCTGTTAGTTTTAGTATGTTCTGATCAAAGGACAGAAAGAAAAACATTTCACATATTTATTTTATTGCTAAGGATTTAGTTAAAATAATGTCTTAACCCATTTCCCATTATTTTCTCCTGTCAGAAAGCATCTGTGGAACCCATCTTTGCGGTCCAATTAAAAAGAAAAAAAAATCTCAAGAGAGAGAGAAGAGAGGAGAGAACAAAAAATTGTCTTATTATTTCCTAAGAACTATTCCATTAACCCCAGCTGGTACCATGTGAAATATAATTGGCTACTGGCCTACTTGTCTTGTTATGAGGTTGCCAGCTGTAGAGTCTGTCATGGAAAGAAATAAATGAAACTAGAAAGTTAGTGCTTTCATTTTTTTTTGGCAGGATTCTAGGGTGGTACATCATCTTTTTTTTTAATTATTTCTTTACATGAGACTGATAATTCTGGTCTTAATACAACTAATGGAGTCTGTTCTCGATACAGGGCTTACACTTAACCTGTTTGCAGGAAATTACTAACATGCATAAGAATTCTAAGCTTTCTCTTCTAAGGTGAAAATTTCAACTTTTTACCATCTACTTCTGCATCCAAGGAAAAGCACTTTTCACTAAATCACTTTAATATGAGCAAAAAACAGTTTAGAAACTAAAACCTTCCTTAAGTAAAATGCTTTAAAAAGCAATAAATGGTCTCAATAGTGATTTAGCTCCAATTCTGCAAGGTTGTAAAATATATAGCTATCATCCAAGTGTGGGCAACTAGTGTGCATTAAGACTACTAAAGTTTTGTCTATGTTACCTGGGAGCCCCCTGCTGGGATTCTGCCTTTAGAAAACAAGCAAAGAGCAGGGGGTTGTTTTGAAGGTGTATCACAGATGTTTCAGTAATATTTAATTACTCTGCATATGGTATACTGTCAACCTTAGGATCATTGAATGCCTAATTTCTCATAAGGAGAAACACTATAAAGAGAAAAAGTAAGTAATATTTCTCTGCACAGCAAATTCATTTGCTTGGTTTTAGTTAAGTACTTGAAATGTCTTAAAATATTCCTAATTCTGGGAAATGCATGAAGATTGAAACAGAAAACCTGTGTGCTACATATAAAGGATCCAAACTGTGGTTATCATTAAAGACATCATAAACAGAATTAGGTTTATTCTGTTAAATTAACAATTATAAACAAACAAACAAATCAAACAACAGCCCAGACAAAACAAAAAGAAACTACAAAATAACTGCAAGAAAATGAAAATGCCAAAATTCATTTATTTATTGCACCACATGTTTTAACAGAGAAAAAAATAGACAAGTTTTCAGGAAAGTTTTCAGGCACACAGGCTGCTCTGTAGATCAAACCAAACTAACAAATTTCAGGTTAAGTACACACTAGATCAATTCCTCTGAATCCACAGATTGTTTCCTTTCCTGACAAAGTTCGCATTAAATATTTCAACCCATATTGCAGTCACTTGCTCCTCTGTTCCACCAATTAAGGCCCTTCAGAGCATTGTGCAATTAAACTACATGGGTTATAAGCAGGAGCTTTTCCACAGGTATTTTGGACCCATAGCATCTCACTCTTCTGATTGTGAACAGTGCAGCCATAAAATGTAATTTCCAGATTCACGTTTGAGGGTGTTTTGCAGGTCCCCCCATAAGCTCAAGTTTAAGACATCCATTGGTGGCGTTCCTGCTTCGTTGGAAATATTTTCTCAACAGCAACAGGAGTTTCTGTCTTTTATGAGCATTGAGATGATGGCTGTTTGATACATACATGAGCTTTCATTCACTGCTGATCTTCTATTCTATTTCTAATTCCTTTTATTCTATTATTTCCTAATGGCAAAATGTCAGGGTTATTTTTAAGATGACAGTGAAAACATCAAAGCATGTTATTGAGAAAAATTCAAAGGCCTGCACACCCACAAGATTATAAGTAAAGTTGTCTGAATGCTGCACAGCACTGTTCGTGAATTTTCACTCACATGGGGAATAACTTAATCTCCTGCCACACTCATTCCCCTGTAGGAAATTTTATCAGTATAAGCAAAGTATTATTTGCCAAGTTTAAGAGCTGTTAGCATATTCAAAGAGACAACCCTGGCCATAGCAAGAAGAGTTAAAAGATCAAAGGAAAAAAGCCTGTTCTAGTTCTTCCCACTAGGCCGGGCATGCATTTACTTTGTATAAATGTAACAAGAATTAAAATTTATATATAAATATTCCTCCTTCCAAAGAAGCCTTAAATTAGACTCAGGAAGAATATATTAAACTAGTAGAAGCTGCAATATATAAAGTTTAAAATATAATGCTTCCAAACGTATTTTTAGATCCTTCTCCTGGAAAGGTTCCCAGCTCCTTCCTTCAATACAAAAATGTGGTGTCCATTCAAGGAAAATAAAGCAATCTGTGAAACCACTGAGGAACCAGTATAGAATTTGAACACAGTGTGATAGTTCCTTATAGTGAACCATTTGTAGACTACAAGGGAAGGCATAAAAAATGGAAAGCAACATTAAGCCTGTTCACCCAGGGAACTCACGCACTATGAGACAATTTGAAATAGCAAAAAGGGAGCTAAACCCAGAGTGTAAATCATTCCCTACAAATTACATATTCCTTGCACATCTTGATCTACTGAAGGTAACAGTGGAACTGTCTGTTTGCTTATCTCTGAAGTAAGCCATCTGCCCTTTGAAAACCTATGATGATCTGTAACTCATGATAATCCTCTGAGCAGTCATCAAGGGTATTGATTATTAGAGCACCTTTTCTTTAGGCTTACCTGAACTCTGAGCCTTAGTAATATTGTTATTTAGCTAGTAAATATGAGAATAACAGTAAAATATTAATACAGGCTGGAACATGGAAGAAGGAGAATTTCAAAACAATACACATTGGCATGATGTCTTTCATACTTGTCTACATTTTCATTAACTATCTTGATGAAAGAATGTTCATGTAAATTATTATTACTTCAATCATTAAAACATTTCAGTGAAGAACACTTGACCTATGAAATCCAGGAGAAGTCAAGCAGCGGTAGTCAAGCAGCAGTGTCTTATTCTATTTGTCTCTTATACTGGGAGAAAAACAAAACAAAACAAAACAAAACAATTTACCAAACCACTTTTGGGGCTCCAAGAAGCCACGAAAAACAGCAAGGTTGTGACAAAACAAGACAAAATGAGAATTAAATACCATAAACAATAGCATTTAATCTGAAAATTCTCCTTAATGAGTCACACAACTTAGGAGGAAAATAAATCTGTCTCTTTGTATAACCTTCAATCTTAATTCAATATTTTAACATTATGTTAAAAAGCATCTGTCATCTAAGGAGATTTTTGCTTACTCTGTTCTCTTAAATGTTGCATGAATAAAGGCACAGTAGCATTAGGCAAAGTCTACCATATTGTGCTCTTAAAGCTAAAGATGGAAGAAGCAGACACAACAATAGATACAGACTGTGAGGAATTATATGTTAACTATTTGTGGAAGTCAAATGCTGATGTGTTGCTAGGGGGGAACAAAAGCCTGTAGAGCCCAGGCTTGCAGAATATTAAAGTTTACACAAGGCAGGAGGAAAAAGGTGACAAGAATGCCTGATATAGTTCAACACCAGAGCCCATGCCAGGAAACTCTCAAAAGTACATAAATTTCCTCATTTAGCTCATGGCTTTGGTTTGTAAAATATGCTTATTTTGTTTCTTTCATCAAGGGTTTGATTGTCTTTGCTGGAAGAGGCAATAGCTAACACATCTCCACATTCGCATAACATCCAGCTTCCTCATGTTTCACAAGTTCATGAAATCTTGCCAAAGGTATTTGCACCACCATTCAGAACATAGCTAATCTTCATGGTTTTAGTGACAATCCTATGTTCTCTAGCCAGCCTTTCTACACAAGAACCCCAAATGTATCTCTGCAGCCAAAATTTATATGCAAAAAGGTACTATGAAAATCCATTCACACCTTTTCTCTGGTTTCAGATAAAAAATGACACAGTTTTAATTACAGCCTGTCAGGCCTATAAAATGCTAAGTATCAAAAACTATGTCTATACTGCATAATGAGGTATGGAGTAGAAGTAGTACATACTTCCAAGGACTTTAAGTAATTAGCTGGACTTTCACTTTCCAACTTGAAAGAGTCCACCTCTTTCTATGTCTGTATTCCACCCATTTGAAAAATGTTCTGAGCCAAGAAGAAATTAGAATGGCTAGTGGATTTTGAGTACTTAATTTGTTTTATGAAACTTTTAAAAGTATGTGTTTTGGAATTTAAAAAAACAAAAAAAAGGAAAAAAGTAGACAAAATAAAGTCTTCCAAGGTATCGTAGGGAAAGCATTTATGCAAGTATATAGGATACACAGTCTTCTTTAAATTATGAAATATATGTTTAATTCCTGAAATAACACTGTCTATAACAACCCTGTGTGCTCTGTTTAAAAGGGATATTCAGTTTACAGAGAAGCAGTGACAGATGTTGTGCATTCAAGATGCTAGATGACTACGTGTCAGTCTGCTGCATCACAGGTGCACACAGCATCAGTGAATGTAAGACAGCACTAAGTATTATTGTTTAAAAGTAAAAAGAAATTACATTTTTAATATAAAGGAAACCTAAAACCAAATAAAAACATGGAAAGCTTCAACATTGGAGCAAGTTGTCACTTCTATTAAAATATAAATGAATAAATAAAGGTATCCTACTCCAGAACTGCTTACAACTTGTGCATCCCCAGAATTTTTTTTTTTTTGTATATACACTGCTAACCACCTGGTAAAACAATTACCACTGGGTTTAGTTCACAGAATCACAGAATCTTAAGGGTTGGAAGGGACCTTGAGAGATCATCTAGTTCAACCCTCCTGCCAGAGCAGGGCCACCTAGAACAGGTCACACAGGAACTCATCCAGACAGATCTTGTAGGATAAAAGTACCTTATTGGCACAAACCTAATTTTCTTCTCAAAGATATGACCCAGTCAGACAAAATCTGCATATGACTCATTAGTGTTCACAGTCAGGAGAAACTAAAAGCTCTGAGTATAACTAAGCTGCTTGCTCTCTGGGGCTTGATAACCTGCTCCATCTTATGCAAGCCCAGATGAAGACTGGGTGAAAAGGACAAGCTCAGATAAAACATTGACACAAAGAGTTCCACATATGTACACATATATTCTCTCCTAATTCACATAGAACTAGTTAAAACAAGTCTCTCTCAGTCTACTCCAAGTTACCCATCACCATTTCTCTGCTAGAGATTAGAACTGTTACAGGTGCTAATTATGGTTGCTTTGGTGAATACTTCACTACTAGGTCTTTACCACCTTACCAGATTCACAAAGACTATTCAAGTTGTTTTCATATTAGTAGCTTTGCTGGTAGATAATTTCCAGGGAAGGGGGAATAAATTAGAAAAAGGTATCTTCTTCAACCAGTGCTGTTGCAGCTGCAAAGGGACATACTTCTGCTTAAAAAGGACAGAGAATTTTGTTTCTGCTGGCAAAAGAAGTACTGACAGAAGATTCACTTGTTCAAAAAAAGGAAAAAATGCAGACTAAGCCATAGGACAATATTGTCCCAAAGGCAAAGAGGTACACAGCAGCCTTAAATCAATTCAAGCTGCTAATTAGAGGGGCAATCATCAGGAAAAAAAAATGTAGTTCAAAAAAATTTCTTATTTAATAGTTTGTCCTACTACTCCCAAGTATTTTAAGACATGTTAATTAAGTTAGGAAAGTTACGAACAAACATCTTTGCCTTACCTTCCCTTACTACTGTGTCCCAAGTCTTGTTTCTTATTTAAAATGAATGGCAGGGTACAATTTTTATTCCTACATTTTTTTTAGGTGACTGAACAGCACAATTCACAAAGAAAAACAAGGCATACAAGCTACAAATAAGCTGTACTGGAGTAACAGAAACATCCTACTGTCCCACGTTTGTTTCAATGTTACAATTAATTTCTGTTTATTCATAAAATTAGGAGAATTAATAATCTGTTGTAACTAGAAATCTCTTTGAAGTAATATATGCCTTAAACTGGTTCACTGACACAGAATTAGTCTTGGGCCACATGTAATGAAAGCATTCATTTCTTCCTTGATTTATCTTGTTTTGCAATTAAGATCCACTGACAGGACATGATCATCATTCAGTTTTCTACACAAAAATCACATCAACCATTCCTCCCAAGTCAGGGCTGTGCAAAAAGTCAATCTAATTTCTTTGTTCATGCTTTACAATGCCATCAGGGTCAATGTTTTGGCAAAAGCCAAGATCCTGTCATTAAGGTCCTAGTGCAAGACGTTCATTTTATTTTCAGTTCTCCAATGAAATTAGTCACTGTACATGGTAGATTAACTGCAGTAGCTCAGCTTCTTCAGATGCACAACACATGTATCAAGACATAATTATACTGCCACCTTCACTGACTGGAATTATTAGTTTTCACATTCAGCTACGTACCTGGAACAAATGAAGTGTGCTTATTGTCTGGTCAGGATCGTAGAACACTTGAAAACAGTGAATATTAAAGACCTGAGAAAAACTTTCTGAAATCAATCACACTTTATATTAAGAATCACTAGAGTGGTCTTGATAATTTAAAAGGCTTGATAATTTAAAATCTTTAGGAAGTGGTGAAAGCATATTTTAATGAGTTAATAGTCATTGGTTTTACAATCAGTTACGAACATAAAGCAGTACAATGTCATACTGTAAAAAGCCATTTACTGCTGCTATTGCAATCTTTCTTAGGTGTTACATGTCTTTAACAGATTTTGTAGGCAAGCTCATTCTAAAGAAGTGTGGTCATAAAACGAACCAGAGATTCAAGTGGAAGCCTCTTTTCCTCTGCATCAGGGTTCCTCCTGCCTCTTATCTTTTCTTTTCTCCAGAGGACCTCTATAGAAAATGCTGCCTTCCCTCTCTGTTGCACTCTCCTAAGATCAGGGACTGTAGTTTCAGACAATGTAGAACCATAAAGTCCTAAAAATCTCAAACTTCTCTACAGGTTATTTGTTCCTAGCTTCCTCTTCCATATAGCTAAAAAAGAATCAGGGTTCATCGACCATTATCCAAAAAGCCTAGGATTTCAGACCTTAAACAGGTGCTTGGCCTTGTCAGGAACCCATTTCCATACCAAAAAAAAAAAAAATCACAAAAGTTTAGTCCTTTCTTGTATTCTCTACTCTTTTTTTTTTCCAAGGCAGCTCCCCACTCAGTTCATGGTTACAGAAGAAGCTGCACATCAAGCCAGATACAATCAACAAAATGAGGGAGGTAGATCCTAGCTATTGTGGACCAAGAGTAAGGGCTGACAACCTGTGTCTTTAGTAATAGTAGCTGTGTAACAGAGTGTCAGATGACATGCCACGTTGAAAGTCATGCTGTTTCTCACGCTCATTTTGCAAAATCAAGAAAGAATTAAGCTTCTCACCTATGAAAGAGTTTCTATGCCACACAGGAAAGCTTATAACACACAATTTGTTTTCATTTAAAACCACCAGATATCTCTATCTCTCAGATAAGTCTGTTTAGTACTGAAGCCACCATTTTAGCTCACTTTTCTAGTGCATAGGTAAAGCTACAATGACTGCAAAAGAAACAGACGCTCTCATCTTGGAAAATCCGGTAGGCCAGACATCAGAGGAAGGCAAGAATTATAAAAGCAAGAAATTGTTTCAGTCCTTGCTTCTGTACATGTCCTCCTCTAACTGCAGGTTTCTGTTTGAGATGCCCTGATACGGGTAATGTTGATGTGTAGAAGCTACATGAGAAGTCACAGTTCCTGAAAAGTCACATGGCCCCTACAGAAATGACAGCACTCTCTTCCAGCCTTGGCCCTGCTTCCAAGATCCAAGATCTTCCTTGATTTATAAGGAAGTTAGATAGTGGTGGGCTAATATGAAGTATGTGTGATCCCAGAAACAATCTAGTTTTTACCACTCATTTAGACCAAGCACATATTGGAACCTTCCAATTACAAACCAGGCTGGGTGTGGAAGATGCAGAAGAAAGGGAAATGTCTGAACATGTGCATGTCTTTGTTTCATGCAAACGCAATACATATCTTAGTGTCTGGTTAGGTTTTATGTTGGAATAAACAACATCAAAACAAAAAACCCAAAAGATGAATATATCAAATGACACTAACATCACTGCTGCCATCTAACAGAGCTCTGTTTCCTCCTGAGTAGGATGTTTCAATCTGTTGATATTACCTACATCTAGGAATTTCAGTAGTAACATCACTCTTTTTACATTTACTCACTTTTACAATGTTTGTATAGAGATACTGAAAAAGTTAGAGATTTAGCACCACTTTCAAAAACAAAACCAGACTGAAAACCAGTTATCTGACACTACTTCCCTCTTGGACGTTCCTTTATGCTAAGCACTTCTCATCTGGCTCACTGTCTTTTTCTTTTCGGCTTGCAACATACTTGCACTGTCAAACTAAATTACCTTTTGCAGTAAATTTCAGCTCCAATTCTCAGGCAGTTTTATTGACGTATCTTATTTGCCCTGCTATAGTTATAGTTCTCTTCGGATTTCTATTACAAAATTTATTTTCATGGCTTTATAGCTATGCGGTAAAAATTCTCATTGCACTGAAATTTGACTTACAAGTATCAAAGAAAGCGAGCTTTTGATAACATTTTTAAAGTTACATTGTAACATTTTAGTGATTTTTTTTAATATATATTTCTAGATCTTTACAAGAAACTCTTTAATGTTCGCTCTACCCTGAATTATTTCTGATGCACTGTATTGAACAGAAAAAGATCTTACATTATCTACGAAAAGCATGTATCTGGCTTAAGGTATTGATTTTATAAGTTTCTAATTCAGTCAAAGACAAATATTTTCTTCCAGACCCTTCCTCCCACTAGCTCTCCCCTCCCACTACTCTGCATCAGAGCTTCCCCACTGCCTCCTACTCCCACCACTGCCCTGGAGCTTCTGACTCTCCTCCTAGAGACAGCAGAAGCCAGCAGGCCTATTTGTCCCCATTTTGGGTAATCTCCTCAACTCACCCTTGCTTTGCAATAGTACTACATAACTGTTCTCTGAAGCACAGTTCCAGCAGCTAAAAATCAGACTATTCAGCAAGGGTTTGTTTCTTTAAGCAAAATAATTGTTATTGACAATTACTTTGAGTGCCAAGGTAAATCTCTGAAGACAACTAAAATGTGATATTCCCTTCCCCAAAACATTGCAATGCCTACAGCAACCAAGTAGAAGATTGTTTAACCTTTGAGACACTTCTACTTGGCACTGCCTGTAGAAGACAGTGTTCTGTGCCAACCAAATATAAAGAGTTGGCCAGAATACATACCTAGTAAGAAATACATACCTAGTGTAAGATATTCTGACTTCTTCTGAGGAATAAAACACCTTCAAAGGGCTTAACACCTACCTCCTGATAAGGATGTTAATGTGCTCAGTTATGCTTTATAGTGTCAGGCACTTCGTAGGTCCGGTTCATTGTGAGGATGAGTTCATAGGTGAACAGCCTTTGAGATAGTGTTCATAATATAGTTGGCTTTCTTTTAGTGACTCCAAAACTTACCTTCAAACCAACTAGCTGATAGCCCAAATCAGTTTTAAAATCTGCTGAGCATGGCGGCGTGGTTCTAGATACCAGTGGGAGATCACGAAACAAATCTGAAGAAAATGTAATGCAGGCAGTGAAGGAGCATAACGAATCCTTCCCATCAGGTTCTCATCCTGACACCTGACATGCCACAGTGTGGTCCACTTGAATAGTTGTTACTAACATGCAGCTCTCACTCTGGATTTACAGACCTTAATAAGAGAGAGGTTTTTTAACGAGCAATGGTAGTTGAGACAGTAGGTTCATGACCTGAGGGGGTCAGGAGTAGGGCCACCTAGAGGAAATCCTGCTCTCTAGGAGGCAGCCACCTCCTGGTTCCCACTAAAGGGGTGCAAAAAACCACCCCTTTGGCTCTGCGGCACAACTGCTCACAAAGGCACATTGAGAGTAGTAGACTCCTTTTGAACTAGAAATAACATTTCCTTGTGGAAAAAAAGAGATACTTAGCTCTGATTATCTTGATATTTCGAATAACACCACTGTCTCACAGATACCTCTGCCAACACAGTGGAGAGGCCAGCATGCAGGAGCCCAGTGCTCAAGGATTAGTGGCATTGGTGGTGAAGTAACCAGGCTACCTGCTTGTTGCAAAAAGTTATTAGGCAGCACATGTTACTGTCCTATAGATCCCAGCACCATGATTGTGAGGCACGACAGCTGCAAGCCCTCATTGTTAAACCTATAAACTTCAAAGTGCTTCAAGAATTTTTTGAAGCTGGGATCCTTAAAGGAAGACCAGCAGTGATCTTTTCTAGCAAACAGCCCTTAATCATTTAACATTAAATAAATAAATAGATAGAATTGGTAAATAAATCAACAAATAAATAAATGGAGCAAGTAAATATAACCTGTAAAGGGGGGGAATAAAAAAGAATAAACAGCAGATGGATAACAGGTTCCAAATGCACAGTCAGTTCAGTTTAGCAAAAGAGTATTTACACTTGAATAAATGGTTGCACAAAGCTGATTCTCATGCTGTAGTCTGTATTAGTTTGCTCACCCTGAACGGCTGTGATTGCCAAAGATACTGCCCTGAAGCTCCTCTGCTTTGTAGCATGCATTAGTTATTTACACCTGCTCCAACTTGGCACCAAATGGCAGTGACTCAGTCTGACCTCACTGTAGGCTTGCTTACAAAGGCATAAATTAATCTGCAGTGCTCAAGTCCAAGAGCTCTGTTTTTTAATTTTACATGGCTTGCTGTCATGTATATCTAAAACAAGAATGAAAGAGTTGTGATTTTTTGTCAGATATTTTGTGACAATATCGACTTCTTAATCTCTTAATCTACGTGATCTTGGGATTCAGGCTTTTAAAAATATATATTGCTAAGTGCACTAAAGATGTTACAGTGCACTGCATACACTTCTACTTGCCTTAGTCTGTGGATCCCATACTCTCTACTGAAAAAAAAAAAAAAGGTCTCCTGAGTAACTTAACAGGACCACTCATACAAGTAGAGCTCTAAAGATCAAGCAATGCCATGACTTCTGCAAGAGTGTAAATCAAATATTTGGGCATAGAAAATATTTCTTGACCATACAAGACTGAAATATCATGGATGTATAGTCCTTTTTTTTAATCTATCTTACTTTGTACTTTTGTAGTTCTTGTAGAAGACTGGAATCCATCTTCTAGAGTATTACATCCTGTGGAACAAGTTAGGTCTTCCGTCCCTGAGAAGCACTGCTCCAAACTCATTTATGGCACATGTAGTCTATTCATATAAACATGCTGGGCAAATTAGACTCAGGAAGAATTTAGAGATGGACTACAAAGGAGTAGGCCTCCACTAATGTTGTTAACTTCGATAAAAGTAGCAACATTAAAAATTATGACAACAGGCCAGACCAAAGGTCCATCTAGCTCATTATCTTGTCCTCAGCAATGACTAAGGGCAGATGTCTTAGGAAGTGCTTAAGATGTTTTCTTGCTTTACTTTCCCCTCATCAGCAAGCTACCAGGTATTCTCAGAAAGAACTCATCTTCATTAAGTGAAAAAAACAGCATTTTATGCAAAGCTTTGTAGGCACAAAAAATATGTAAGAAACTATTGCTTGGGTTATGTTGATAAATATTAATTAGAAAAAAATTCAAATAACCACAACAGCAAGACTAGGGACATGCTTAACTGAAAACCAACATCTTCTGCATCAAACCTGATGACTGAATGTGAAAAGACACAAACCACTCTCTCAGATAGATGTCAGGCTGTGCATTACAGATGCCTTTCACCTGCCTAAGACATACTGAATGTATCCCACAGGATTAGGCTTTACTGCTGAGATGGACAGGAAACATTTAAGAATTGCAGTTTTACTCTTCCAGGACTTCTGTCTGGAGACAAACCTCAAGCAGCTTACCAGCCATGGGCCAACCTTAGCAATCCACTGATGCATAACACTGACACTGGAATAACTTGACAAAATTCATTCTGTGTGAGCATCGCCTTCATCAGTTCTTCATCATCAATATTCTTCTCTGAGATGATGCCATTTAAACACCTTTGAGGCCCAGCACTGAGTCCAGCCAATGAACTGATCTATATTAAACCAACATAACAAGAACAATAATCATATTGAGCAAGCTCTGTCTTATTTGTCTGGGCAGCTGTTGAGTTAATATGACTGAGGTAAAAGAGGCACAGGATAAAGGATGTCTCACAGAACCTACAGGACAGCATAGCAGCCTAAGCAGAAAGCTCAGCAGCTTTGGAAGGAGAAGAACATACATCAATGCAAAGAGCAGTAGAGACAGTAATGTTTTTATTAAGGCTTTTTTTTTTAACTACATTCTTATTTCAAGCCAATGCAGTTGACACCCTGTAGATTAACTTTCATGCTTGTCTTTTGCCTGGAAACAGACATTTGTATATATACCTCAGAGAAAACCAAATATTCCTCCTCTGCATTTGACAACGTGAACTCATGCTCAGGAATGTAATGAGGTACACAGGGACAGATAGTAAACTCAGAATGAGTCCTCCAGGTCTCAGCATGAATCCCAGTCCATTACTATTCTACAGCACTAGTCCACTTCACTATTACAGTTAATGCTTCTTCTGATTTTTTCAGCACTGTCTTTTGGTTTTGTTTTGTTTCTTTCCTGAACACTGCATCTCTTTTCATCTTAAAAACAATGATTCAGCCATTCAAAAGAACCGCAGAATTCAACCACGTGTCCTCTTCTGGCTGCAGCTATACTAGCTCAAGATGTTATTGCCCCAGATGCTCATCAACTTGATGCCTCAGGTTACCAGCCTTGCTATTGAGCTGCTTGCATTATTCAAGGTACAATCTGGCCAACTAAAGGGGCAGATTCGGAGGAAAGGAACATGATGGCTGGAGAGGAGGAAACAGCATTGCAGGCCAGCAGGAGCTATACAGGCTACTCCTGAGACACCTTTCCATGCCACCACTGCCCACAAACAATGGAAAATGTGGCTTCTGGAGACATATTTGCTTACTGCATTGAAAACAGGTCAGCTTCTGCATGGTCAAAAGTTGGCTGCACTGTAGGTTGTCCTGTCTGATCACTGTAGCACCACTGGCTGGCCAGGGCAGCTCTAACCAAAATATTTTACAACAACATTCTAATAAATTCTTGGGAAGAAGAATTGACCTAATGTTTATTCATCTGCAGTGTGTTAAATCCACATCCCACTGCTTAATCTGAAATATAAATAGCTTCTTTATTTACACACACACATATACATATGCATACATGCATATAGAAATATACACCTTTTTCAGAAAGGCACACCACAGAATTTTCATTTCTTTGTCGATTTTAACCCATTTTTAAAAAAATTCTTAACAGATAACAAAGATGAAGGAAAGTAAAATGAAGCACTTACCAGTCCAGTGTATCAGTAAAACACAGTAGAAAGCCCAGAGTCAAACACATTTTTCCTGGCCTTGTCTTTGTCTGACTTCACTAGAACAGGTTACTTTACCAATATAATAAAGGCTGTTGGGCCTTTCTCATTCTAGACCTGTTCTCAGCTGCTTACAGCTTGAACTCTGAGCTGTGTACTTCTTTGTATGATTTTTCCTCAAGACGTGCTTTTTTTTCATGTTTATGCAACTCCACTGTTTCTCTGTGCAAGATTAAAAGGAAATGTGTGTTGTACTTGCTAACCTAAATCCATACAAAAGCTTTCCTTATAAACCTTTGTTATCTCAAAGTATGTAGTCTACAGCAGTGACCTAGCAGTTGACAGCTTGTCTCCCTAGAGTCAAATATCCATTTCCTACTGATTTTGTGGAAAAACAAAAGCAAAAAAAAAGATAAAAATTAGCTAAATTAAGATATTTTTCCAGTAAAAAAAAAAAAAAAATTGTTTTCATATGCTTATGTACTCATATTTAAAACTATCTAAATCTTTCACTGCCTCAGGGCCCAAAATTCCACTTTTCTCTCAACTGCCCATGAGATCTGTGAAGTTATTACTATTTAGCCACCTATTGTCCCTTATCAATTTTATTAACCCTTGTAACTTCTTTTTTAGTAGAATTTGACCAGACAAGAAATACACAGATTTCCCAAGTACATGCTATGTTACATGAAATACATGATACCAACCTAAACAATGCTGATGCTCAAATGTATGTCCTGTATGTAGGCTCTTCCAAGCACTATAAGCTGGGCATGTTTGCAGGTTCAGAGCTGACATTTTCTCCCAGGGTCAAGAACGCAGGCTTTGCTTGGAACTTCACAGTGTCAGCAGACATGACAACTACAAACCTTGTACACAGCACAGACAGAGAAAAAAAAAAAAGGCAGATTAAATGCACACTTTTTCTGCCTTCCTCTATTCTTTCAAGAACTGTCCCTACAAGGCATCCTGTTGAATCTTAAACATAAAGATTCTTCCAAGTTCCAGAAAAATTAAGCCAGGGACATGGGAATGGGTTCTCATGTCTTTGGGATTAAGTTCTCTGATACCACCGAAGTTAAATGAACACTGATTTAATACAAACAATGTTTTACCTGCAACATGAAAGTATACTTCCAGTATGTATTAGAGACTAAGTTCCACAGTGCTTAAGAGAAGCATGATTATTCTGTATTTGATTTGAAGATCTTATCTTGCTTTTAAGGAGAAGAAAAAGAGTCCACCCCAGTTCATATCTTCATATGCATTTATAATTTATGCTTTGTTGACTGAGAAAAAAGAAGTAACATTAAAATTTGATACCTGTCCTCCAAAGAGAGGAAACGTTTCACAACAGGATTTGCATTGTTTAGCTCTGATCATCTCCCACATTTAGTTGTCATTGCTATCTAAAATGTTGCTTTTATTTCTTCTTTGAGAATTGAGGAACAGCTTTTTGACAGCATTGTGATGAAATGCTCTAAGTACTGAACCATAATTCCATTTCCCACATTCATTTTGAACATAATTTAACTGCTCAGTGATGATTTAATCCAAAATATCAAGCCTTACCATTTATTCCTACAAGGCCTGTTGTCCTGTAGGGAAAACTCTGATAATATTACTTGAAGAAGATAGTTCTGCAAATAATGGACAGCAACATTTTCTTTCACACTCTTTTTAAAAAAAAATATTATAAAGTAAGAATATGGTATTCAGAAACATAAAACATCAAAATAAAAGATAAGCAGTGGCCAGATAACTTGAAGCCCAAGCCATAATTTTAAAACAAACAAAAAATCCATTTTGTTTTTTTTTGCAAATGTTACTTATCTTGCCTGTTAGTAATTCAGACTTTGCTCCATCCCACAATAGCTGAGTACTGAAATGAAGGAAATTAAGTAGCATAACGATGTATCTCTACCTAACTGTTTGTCTTCTTTGCATAATTCCATTTTTACCATTTGTACTCAAAAGAATCTAAAGAATGTAAGAATCTAAAGCTGTTTTGAGTAGGGTAAAAGATGCTGTATAAACCAAATAAATTAGCCCCAATGCAAGAACTTAAAACCTATTTTAAGAATGGAAAGCCTGGAAGAAACATATTCTACTCCAAGATATAAATAGCTCTGCTTGAAGTGTAGGATTAGTTCTCCACTTAAACTTTTACAGAGCTTCATGATATTCTACCCTTGCCAGAAACTGCTTGTGCCCAGGGATTTTCAGGACTAATCCTCTTGAACACAGATTTATCATGGCTTTTCTCTGTCTTCAGACTATTGCATTCCCCTTCCTACCCTTGTATTCTCTATTTGAATATCTTCATTTTCAAGCTTCTTGAGCATATGCAAGCCATCAGTTTTTCCCTCCACTGAGAGAGTGCAGATAGAAAGAGGTCTTGGATTTTACTATATTTACAATAAAATATTTTGGGTTTTGGTTTGTTGGGGTTTTTTTAATTGAGGCAGCAATTATTATGATTGCATGTGGGTTTAATTTATCTCCTTAAAGAAGTTTTGTGATTATCCAGAGCATAATGCCAGTAAAAATTGCACATATCTATCTATTATGAGGGAGAAAGGAATGCTTGACAGGCAGATTTATGAACTGTAAGTAATATATGTTGCTGCAATTACAAGTCCTGCAATTACAAGTGGCTGTTTTCAAGGAAGACTAAGATTCCCACAGAGTTTAAGCATCTCCAGCTTTAGGAGGCATCACATTGTGTTGGCTGTTGGCAGGCTGGTGCCTTCCTTTGCTTCCAAGAGGAGCCTCCAGTCGCTACCACCTGCCTTTTCCCATCACACAGGTATGCAGATCAGGCTCAACTGCCTCTGATAAACCCTTGGGAGACACTGCTTGTCGCTCCCTCCTTGCCCAGGGCACTGTACTACTTCCAAAGCTGCAGGTCTATAAGTGAAGTAGCATCCTTCCTCCTGCTGCTGTAAGCCACAAGCTTCAAGCTTCTTGACAGTCACCCTTCACTATCTGCTTGGTTCATCTCATCTCATGCTTTGTGGCTCTCATCTCTGCAAACTTCAACAAAAACTGTTCCTCACCTCTTCCCTGGAAGCAAGTAGCTTTCAGCACTGCTGCTAAGGGGTTAAAAGAGTCATAAGGGGGAGAGCTGCTCCCCACTATCACCTTTGACTTGTCCCAAAGTATGGAGACTTACTTCAAATTGCAGAGACTGTCTTACAGGCCCTGTAAAGGAATGCAAAACAGAGCTGAGGGAAGCAGAGAACATACTGCTTCTGATTTATCTTTTGTTGTAGCATAGAGACAAGGAGTGAATTAATGAGGAGGAAGGATGAGAAATTACCAACAGAGAAGCTAGGCAGATTTGAATCACCAGCTGCTGCCAGAAACCAATACTAAGGGTTTATTACCTTTCTTCTGCATAATCCAGGCATTTACTCCCAGACTCCACCTGCAATTAGCAGTGCAGTGTTTTAGTAATACATGCATTCGTTTTTATTCTTGGATTACAGTAATGATCAGGCACAACAAACCAACCAGTGTGCCAAAAACTATGCAAATAGTGAGAAGACAATACAGTTGTCAGAATTACACTGTCGGGGGGAAAAAGATGTGGTATATTTAAACCTCAAGCACACAACAATTGCATTATTTACCACTGAGCAGTTAATTTGCTATTTAATATGCAAAATATTTTGCTATTTAATATGCAAAAATGCAGAAGTCTGCACTAGAGATATGTGGGCCATTAGAAAATAGCTGGCCGCTGTAACTCTGTGAAAACATTAAGTCAACTTCTGCATCTGTACACAAATAAATCTAGTTGATGTAGGTGAACTAAATTACCATATAGGGCTAATTTATTAATTGAGAACAAAACATTACCCTAAGAAACCTTCATTAAAAAGCATTTAACAATATACTAACATTAGTCACAGTTATGTATGAGCTTAAGCATTATTAAACAGGCATCTGACAAATGATTACTGCATGTCTTCTAAGTGCCTCTCAGTAAGGTATATCTGGTACACAACTAAACTAAACAATATCCTACCTATGACAAATGTAATACCTGTTAAGACACATCTACTTCAATTTGATGTGACAAAAATCAGACAGAGGAAAAGCTTAAATATACCATTACCATGATATTTCACACAGTATTCTAGAGCAGTTTCATGGACTGATGCTCATAACAACAGCACTTGCTAGATGGTCCTTATACACAGGTAGACAGATGGATTTTGTAGGCTTAGAATAATTTGAAGCAGGTCACAGTAATGAAGCATATGTCATTTTTTCTTCTTTTAATTCCATCAGTTTTTTGACAGCAAGGATTATAACCCAAATAGAGCATGTAAGTGTGCTTGACTTTCAGCACATCAAAAGTAAAATCTCCAGATATGTTCCAGTGCCATTAATTAACATGGAACTGGAACAACAGGACCAAATTCAAATCAAGAAAAGAAGTTATCTGCCTTTCTCAGGGAGGACTTGTTGGAAAGAGGCAGAAAGAGAGACCAAAAAAATCACAGGCTAAGTCTGCCTAGTCACGATTTCAGTAGTTTTATAAGCACTTAAGAACCCATCCATCACAAAAAAAAAAAAAGAAAAGAAAAGAAAAGAAAAGAAAAGAAAAGAAAAGAAAAGAAAAGAAAAGAAAAGAAAAGAAAAGAAAAGAAAAGAAAAGAAAAGAAAAGAAAAGAAAAGAAAAGAAAAGAAAGGCAAATGCAGGTCATAGGCACTTTTGTGACTTTAAAAGCATGAGTGGATAATTTTTAAAAAGATATAATTTGGCCCCCAGCCTCACACAGTCACTTAACCTTCCACCCAACTGTCACAGGCTTATTAGCAAGCATTTGCTTAGATGTTTTGTGATTTGCTGTCTAACAAAAGGAGAGGAACTGCCTTGCAAAAAGGCTTAGGCTGTGGAGAATACTTTCCAGGACCAAATATCAACTCACACGCACTCTAGGAGGAGCTATATAGCATTGTAGCTATTCGGATTGCTCATTGAGTAACCACCATACAATATTAGATTTCATGAGTGTTTGATAGCATCATGCCATTTTTAAGAGGTGATGTTCAGTTATTGTAGTTAATGAGAAACTCATTATGAAACCATAAAAATAATGAATCAGATGTTACAAATGTTTCCACAGCATGGATGATAATGCACATACCTATCAGACAAAATTAAAACAGCTGTAGGTGACAAATGAAAATGAAAAAAAGAAAGCTATCAGCAGTAAATTAAACAATTTTCAAAACAATTTGAAGATGTTTGAATTAAGAACCAATAAGATGTCCAAGGAGAAATCTCACTTAATGCTCTCCAAAACACTTTGGTACATAAAGTCTTCAGTCAAAATCCTACTTTACAGTATTCAGCATATGCTCTGATGCTTTATACTATAACCAGCATATTATGCTCTATAAATTATTTAATCGTGCTTTACAAGCCATGTAAAGCCTGTATGCCAGGAATTCATGTGCTTAATCTCTCTGTGTTTAAAAAAGAGAAAAGCCACTATAGAAAATTTTGTCTTCTCAAACACGTAAAATGCAGGTTTGAATCTCTTTTTTTACCACTGTCTTTTTACAGGATCACAACAACAGCTGCTTGCATGATGGATCTACGCAGATATCCTCTGGATGAACAAAATTGCACACTAGAAATTGAAAGTTGTAAGTTATTGGTGGGAGAGGGTTGGCCAAATGACAGCTGTGGACTGAAAGACATTCATGGGTTAGGTAAAACAGGAGCAAATTGTTCAAATACTGTGTATCCAGTGAGCTTACACACTGAATACACCCAATATATTTCTATAATACATAAGCCAAATTATATTTAACTCACAATATTGGTTGATCCAAACTTCTTGTGAGGAGAGAAGAGTATTTGTTGGTGATTTCATGAGACAACAACCACCAAGCACTGTCCATCTTCAGTGCTTAATCACCACAAGAACCTTAATTAATTACTTCACATCAGTGTATTCATCTCTAACACCAAGGTTAACATCTGCTTCACATTGTGATGGTGGAATTGATCAATTGCTCTTACCAAAACACTGGTGGTTACAAAAGACAACAATCTGATCCTTCAGCACCCAGGTTAATAAGAGTTTTGACATTGTCTTCCACAAGCACAGGATCAAGGTGTACACTTGCAAATTTTTGTCATTAATTTAGTTTTTATATCTGTTATGATACTAGTTGATGAGAATGCCTATCAAGACTTTGGAAAAGAATTTTTCTTCTGTCATTGGTCAAACCAGCTGCTGCCACTGACCACACAGCAGTGTGTCTAAACAAAGTGGTTAAGACTATGCTTAAGCACTGGTGATAAAGCACTTACAGTACATTTAAGCACTTACATTTAAGCACTGGAGCTAAACTTAAGCTACTACACTTAAGATACTTGGAGCACTGATACAGGCTACCCAGGGAAATTGTGGAGTTTCCTTCTCCGGAGGTGTTTCAAAACCCATCTGGACACATTCCTGTGTGACCTGATCTAGGTGGAACTGCTTTGGCAGGGAGGTTGGACTAGATGTTTTCTAGAGGTCTCTTCCAACCCCTACCATTCTGTGATTCTGTGATACACAGAGCTCAAGGCAAAATAATCCATCGGTTTTCTAAGAACTTCCATTTCTCACATTACAACTGTTGCACTGTCAAGTGGTTTTTTTTTTTTGTGAAAATGTTTCTCTCTGAAGTATGAGGTTCTAGAAAGAATTAACAGATTTCCCCGAATACAGTATTTTGTCTCAGTTTACCGGGGAAAAAGAACAATTTTAGCATTTGAGCCTCAGCTGAATAATTTGAAGGTTACATAAGAGAGAAATAAGCTGATCCAGGATTAACTAAAATAATTTCCTAATACCTGTGTAATCAACAAAATCGATGTTTTCATTGTTTGTAGCACATCCCATTCAAGGAGCCAAAAGTTCTCAGAAGTCTAGTAAGTGCACTTTTAAGTCTGCAGACTCTCATAAGATTTTGCTGTGGACTGAAAAGATGATAAATTCCCTAAAACCTCATAGCATTGATTTTCAAAAGGATTCCATTAACCTTCAGTAGCTTAGATTTGACAAATAAAAGCATTTTCACAGTGTCAAAACAATGGAATATTAATGTATCAACCATTTAATAGTCATTTAATATCCTTTAATAAGTCTAAACCAAAGACAAAATGACTTTGCGCTTCAGAAAATATTACTGGGAAAGATTTCAGTTTATTCTGAACTGCAGAGGTCTTCATCAGTTGTGTATACATAAATGTAATACATCTCAACCTATCTGTGAGATGTGGATTGTCAGGCACTGAAAAAAGCATACAGTCAGTCTAGAGCGCAGATGAGAAACAAAGTGGGCTCTCAGCCCAATGCTTATACTTGTTTATAATTTCTGCTTGACAGCACCAGCAAGATGCCTTATTTAAAGCAATAAAATGAGGCCATACCTTCAAAATTAATCCCCATAATGAAATATTTTGTTTCTTTGTAAGTGCTGTAAGGTGCAGCTTTTCATTTCAATTACAAATTGTTCATTAAGAAACTTAAAATGTTTCCTCAAGAATTATTTGCTTTTTCTCCTTTTCCTGGAATGTCTTTTTATCACAATTTTAGAATTTTTCTTCCAGGTTGAAAACAACAAAGCTTTCATTCCACTAGCAATGAAGTAAATGAAGTAAACATTCACAGTAGGCTTGATGAAAAATATTTCTATTGGAGAGCACTGCCTGAACAGAACCTGCTCATTTATTTCTTTAGAAATTCAAAGAGAGTGGATTTTATTTTTAAGATCTCAGTGTTTTGGAACTGCAGACAGACATCTCAGAAAAAGAAGCAAAGAGACAATGTTGTCTAGGTTCCCCATGAAGCACCTCAGTAGCTGCACTCCCAAGACATCACAATAGCTTATACTCTGTCTGCTGTTCAAAATCTCCAAGGAAATCTCTGGAAGGACATGCTGGTTATGCATCATATTAAACTCCCTCACAGATGCAATAGCGCAGCAAGTTGCGCCAAGTGGATAGCCATGTAATAAATATTTGTGTTAGACCAACATGTAGTAACTTTCCCTGTATGCACATCTACTTTCAGCTAGCCTGTCCATATCTACATTGCTCAGAGTTGACTGAAGCACTGCCAGCCCACACCCCTGTGTATGACCATATGTACAGCCATTTTTTTCTCATTCCCAAGATGCAGAGGCAGTAGTGAATTGTAACTTCCCTTCCCAGTGCTGCCCATCACCCTACTGATCTCCACAGTTACTTTCTGCTACTGCAACATTCTGTCAGAGTCTCACAATCCACTACTCAGGACCCACAGAGCCTCTCATTAAGCTGATTGTCATACTCATCCTTGGGCTTTGCAGTTCCTTTTATTTTGCCTTTTTTTTGGCATAGAGCAGTTTTCTTGTTGTTTGCTGCTGTTTGGCTCATCTTCTGGCTTAAGCGTTTGGAGAGTGAGTCATATCTCAATTTTCAAAATAAAATATATAACACATCTCTTTAATAACTTTTCTTCCTGATCAGCAGAGGAAAGGGATATGTAATACAGGACCTCAGCAGCCAAAATGGGTGAATTCATACTGAAATTGCCTTCATGTGGAATTCATACATGATTTCTTTTTTTGACTGGGAGATAGATGATTTGAGGTTTCCAGCCCAGTCGTGACTAAAGTCGATAAAGCACATGAGCATTTATCAGCTAGCAGCACAAATAATGAAACCAGACTGACACTTGTCAGACTCGTACCTCTTTATTCACAACCTTTCACATAAATGAAGCTTTGTAGAGATGAACACTCGGTGAGAACGGACACAATAGTGCCATTGAGACCTCACCAAGAGCCAAAATTAGCATTAGATGGAATAAGTAATTAAAATGCTAACACAATTGGGGACAAGAAAATACCATGTCACTCACGTGGCCAGTCACACATCCTCAAAAGGAAATTGCTTTTCAGACCTTTTGAACACTTCCTATAAATAATTCATGTCTCCAAAGGTCTATATGTTGATAAGTTAATACTTGCTGAGTCGATCCAAATAAATCAACAAAATCTTTATTCACAGTTTAACAACAGGTCAACACTGGCAAGAGTGCATTACTTCTCAAGAGTATTTGGACCAGTTCCATTAACTGACTGATTTTCCAAAAGCACAAATATGCATACCTGCTAAGGAAAGCCTGCAGGTAGTAGATGTGTAAGAAGTATGGGCATCTTTGGCAACACTTCTAATGCACCAGAGCTTTTCTCCTCTGTATCTCTAAAACTTCTGAAAATTATTGACCACACCTGGAAGAAGAACAGAAATCTTTCAGAAGAGCAGGCTGTCTACTTCTTTCTTAGGCATTTAAGTACAAGTAAGCTCTTTGTCCTGAGTACTCTGTACTTAGTGTGCCCATTAATCCCTTTGAAATCTACCAGGGCGCAAGTGGAGAGGGTGATTAAAGAGGCAATAACCATGACCCCTGCCTCTCTGTTCATGCCACATGCATTAGGCATGGGATGTTTTCTTCCATAACAGAACCAGTTTATGAGATTCCTATCCTTAATCTCTCCTTCCAGCTCCTGCATCCCACTTAGCTATTCAGCTACCATTCAGCTTTCTCTTGTGCCAGTATATAATATTTTACAGAGCTAGGATGAAAATCAAATTAACATTTTCTTGGTTCAGAAATTATCCCTTGGAAAGACAGGCTTATCCACCTCAATTTTGGGAGAGGCACTAATTAAATAAACCTCCGGGCAGAACTGTCCCTTAAATAAAAGGGCCAGAGAAGGTGGTGCTGTAGTCACCAAGCAATCCTGGAGCTGCCTGTGTAACAGCAAACAACACCTCTCACCACTGGAAAGATACTGTGCACTCAAAGCACTGTAAAGAGTTAGATGGTTTAAACCACATGGCACCAGCTTCTATAGCAGTGCTGTTCATGGAAACCATCACTGAATGATAAAGTCTACTTTGAAATGTGCTCTAAGTTACCCTTCCCACTGACTTTCTTCTTCTGCCATCTACAGTCTTCTTGGCTTCGGCAGGAATGTAGTAACAGTAACATTGACCCTGTTTTCATCCTTTGTTTCTTAACAGCATTTTTATCTTTGGTGCTGCCAGTAGTCGTGCAAGCTTCATGCATATAGAAAGAAAACAATAAATGGAACTGGACACATAGACATAAAAAAAAGACCTCTACAGATGTCTAAATTTATGCAGTACTATTAGACTTAAATCTACTATCTCTCAGCAGCCCATAATCTGGTGTAGAATTAAAATGAGTGATCCTGAGCTGGTGAAAATGCCATGGTTCCATTTTTATCAACTAAATCCCCTCAATTCACAATGAGAATTTTCTCTATCTGATTTTTTATCAGTTGGTTCAAATGCTTGTTCCACATGAATGGCCCTTTCCTCAGTCCCACCCTTTAAATAATAACTTGCCAACAGAAACACTGTAAATTAACTCCGAAATGAACACATATGTTTATGAGGGCTGTTCAGTGGCTGTAGAACATGCACACAACAATTTGGAATTTAGCAAAAAACAAAGGGTGAGTAATAAATCAAGTCAAAAGTCTGTATAGTTTTGTAAAATATTTATCCTGCATTTAAATGGGAGTAGTTATCAAACCAACCTCCACTCTCCTGCAGGTGTAAAAGCATGGCTTGCATGGAGGTTCATGTAATCATAAGCAGTATGACTGTACAGCAGAAGCAACGAGCCAAACTCTAACAGTTAAACCAATGTTGAGACACTAGACCATGACCAAGACAGATAATGTGTTCTTCAGATCGTTGTTAAACTCCCCCCAAAAAACCCTGAACTTTATGAGCTTTACATTCTTCCAATCATGTACAAGAACACTAGGGCTGCTGAGTGGTTCCCCAAACAGCATCCTTTGGAAAGTGTGTCCATTAAGAGACTTTATACTCAGATTCACAAGTGTTACATGCTGTACCATCCTACCTCCTTGTATTTGAAACCTTGTCTGCTTCTTTAATTCAGTCTCGTTTATGTACCAAGTCAGCCTGTGGCTGGACCATGCAAGGATGTGAGACCAGGAAGCTGCTGCTGCAGACACTGTCCCCTCTCCTTCCCTGGCCACCTTAATGTGACAGCTTCAGGGTCTCCTTTGGCCCTAAAGGGTGGCAGGAAGATGGCATCTGAGGCAGTCCTTTCCCTGTCCCACAGTGCTTCCACACCTCTAAACCAAGCAAGCTGGAGACACATTTTTCCCTTCCAAAAGCCTCGTACTCCCCAGTGCATCCACAGCACCTGCTCAGCTCCATAGCAGTGCCAGAGCACACTGATACTGTAGCACACACAACCTTGCCCTCTCTCAAGTTCCCCTGTGTTTTTAGGGAGACATACCAATCGCAGAAGGAGCACACTCCTGAGGAACCAGGCAGTCCCACAGAAGAATCGCTATTAATCTACTCAAAGAAAAGATGAATTTAGCACTATTTATTAACAGAAAGACAGTGAGTCATTCCACCTCACAAGGAAGATGTGGAAATGAGCCAAAGACAATCCCTGAAAATTAAAACTGTTAAGAATTGTTCTTTCATAATGCTTACCAGTGACTAATTAAAGGCACTGCAAATAGCAGCAAAATGACTGTGCTACACAGGAATTGGGAAAGAGCACAAAGGATCAAATGCTGCCTTATTATCAAATCTCTCAAGCAGAGCTGCCAATGCAGGGCTAATGCATGCTTATATTGAGCCAGCAGACAATTTTCATTTAAAAATTACATTTCCAGATTTCCTAAAGTGATCTTACAGGACTGCAGAAGTGCTGTATGTGCAGCTGACAATCAGAGAAACGTATACATTTAGCAGGAGGAGAGCATTTTGGCTGCACATGTTCCTTCACACACATTTTCATGGCTTTGCTCAAACAATTCACCTTATTCCAAATTTTGCAGTGGCAGATGGGAAGACCATATCAGAGGCTTTACACCTGCTTTGGTGTCTAATACCATGATGGCCACTGGAAACTTCTGTGTATAAAATAAAGGGATTTTATAACTGGAACTGCTTCATCAGCCAAGCTGGGATCTGTAACAATCCATTTCTCACAGATTAGCATATACTGGGACAGAGGAGACTTAATACTTGGCTAGAGGTTACCCAAACTGCTTGGACGTCTCACATGAGCTATGATGGATGTCAGCTTGGCAATTTAAGATGTTAAATCTCCCAGCTGTTAGTTCTGCTGTACAAGGTAGCCTCTGGCAAGGACTTCAACTGCCATGGCAGTTCACAATCCAGTGCCTTGGCACATGCCCACTGTCCCTGGCAGCAGCTACATCAGGCTTTGGACTGACATGGGTGAGATGCAGACACACATCTCAGCTGGTGGAAGAGCACACATAAGGAGAAGGCAAGTAAACAGTGACAGCAGCATCAAACTGCTGCAGCTACATCACCCAGCATTTGTCTGTCAGAGACTTCTGATTCCACACAGCCACCCCACTCTTAGCATCTTTTATTACAAACAGCAGTGCTGACCTCACAGCACTACCTAGAAGGAGGTATACTGTTATCACTCTTGTACTCTTTCTGCCCTTAAAGTCACCAGTGTCACAATCACAGCATGACCTTAGGGAATAAGCTTGAACCAGGCTTTCCCTCAGCAGTGATGTGTCGACAGCATCACCCTAACAATAAATTAACCCCCATTTGGGGCTACTCTTCCACCATCCTCCAAACTCAAGTGAAACGTGTTTCACTGTTACAGAAGAAGGACCAAGCTGTGCTCCGATTTGGCCAAGTTATTTACTTCCTGGCAAGCTACTATGTGTTTTACAACAGATCTGAGCAGATTATTGGAACTGTCTCCTTGGTCTCAAGAATCTGTGTCTCTATGACAACTGTAATGCTGCAGCATGATTCAGGGATCCACACTGCAAAACTGAACCATGCGTCAGCCTTGTCAGCAGCGCTCTTAGAAACCACCTCCCTTGTGTAGGTGAACTGAAGCCCACAGAAATCTGAACAGAGCGAGCTGGGGAAAAGAGGAAGATTCATTTAGTCGGCTGCACTACAGAAAATGACAATTCTGACTTGACTCCACAGTTTTATTGTTTTATGCCTCTGCTTCATATAGAAATAGACCTAACACTAAATATGTGTAATGCTTTGATGAAAACACAAAAGTGATATTTCAGTGAATCAATAAAATACTTCACTTGAACCTCTACACAGTTTGTTGCCGGGAAAAAAAAACAACTATGTTCATACCTTAACATTCATTATCACCTCTGTTGGCACAGAGTGGTCTGACAGAATGAGATTTGAACAGATTTATCACAGCTCACTGCTTGAGACAAGATTGCATTGATCCAGAGTATGATTGCATTTGAACTATCAAGGATGTAAGAAGATGAAAAACCTGTCTTAAATCCAAGCTTTCCCAGACAGCTTTTCCTTTGCCTGTCTGCAGGCACCAGATATCTAGTAATTTATTCAAGTCTGGCAATAAAAATTCACTAATGAATTTGACTGCTGGTACCTAGGGCAGCAGGAGCTTTGAGCTGGATCCACTCATGTCTTTTTCCTAAAGTGTCTGAAACCTCTAAAAGGGCATCTGGTCTCATCCTGCTTCTTCTCATCAAGCATATCAAATTGCTTTCACAGAAGGCATAATTTCTCCCCTCCCAAAAGAGGTTATTGCTCAGAGTATTCTAAAAAACAGTTGCAAGGCCCCTTGCCAGTTAAAAAAAAAAAGGTTCAAAGGATGCTCAGCTCTATGTCTTTATTGAGAGATTCTGTCTTTCTGATGTTTCTAATGAGGGCAGCTCACATCCCTCACAGTTGCATAGGTTCTGAGACATTGATGAAAAGCTTGTCTCCTTCACTTACCTGTCTAACTCCCCTTGCTCTTCCTTGAGAGGTGTCAGCCATAAACCCATGTCCCAACATGTGTCACTTCCCACAGGCTCTGCAAACCCTGGGGGAAAAAAAAATCAAACTAATTTTCTCCTCTTTGTCTCATGTCTCATTATTACAGTGTAGTACTGGGAATAAGTGTTTTCTTCTGCTTCTGGTCAATTCCTTTAATAGCTTTAAAATACACACTCAGCCTTACATTTCATTCAAACTTGGTGGCCTATGAAGAGAAAAAGAGGTACCTGTTTCAAAACTCGTATCACTCAAACAGTGGGATCTTTCTGAGATTAACTATCTAAATGCAAAAGGCAGAAGAGTTCCTACCTGCCCATCTTGACTTAATCTGCGAGACATAAGTGATACAAGGTTCTTGGCATTTCATCCAGTTCACAGAATTCACATTTCAAGAGTGTGCAAGTGGTTCTCCACCCATGCCTTCTTCTGTACTCTCAGTACTGTCTGCCTTATGACATGCACAAAATCATAGAATCATAGAATCCTTATGGTTGGAAAAGACCTTTAAAACTGAGTCTGATCACTAACCTAACACTGCCAAGCCCATCACTAAATAATGTCCCTCAGCACTTCATCTATGTGTCTTTTAAATATCACTAGAGATGGTGACTCCATCAGCTCCCTGGGCAGCCCAGCTCAGTGAAAAAGTTCTTCCCAATGTCCAATCTAAACCTTTCCTGGTGCAACTTAAGCCCGTTTCCTCTTATTCTGTCATTCATTACTGGAGAGATCAACCCACTTTCAGGTAGAGAGTGATCATATCTTCTCTCAGCAGGTTAAACATCCCCAGCTCCCTCAGCCACTCCTCATCAGATTTGTTCTCTAGATCCTTCACCAGGTTCATTGCTTGTCTCTGGACACACTCCAGCACCTCAATGTCCTCCTTGTAGTGAGGAGCCCAGAACTGGACACAGTATTCTAGGTTCAGCCTCACCACCACCAAGTACAGGGAGACAATCACTTCTGTGGTCCTGCTCGTCACACTATTTCTGACATAAGCCAGGATGCCATTAGCCTTCTTGGCCACCTGGGCACACTGCTGGCTCATGCACAGCTGTCTGTTGACTAACACCATCAGGTCCTTTTTCTCCAGACAGCTTTCCATCCACTCTGCCCCAAGCCTGTGGCATTGCATGGGGTTCCTGTGGCCCAAATGCAGGACCTGGCACTTGGCTTTGCTGAACCTCATACAATTGGCCTCAGCCTATCGATCCAGCCTGCCCAGCTCTCTCTGAAAAGCCTTCCTACCCTCAAGTAGATCAACACTCCCATCTAGTTTGGTGTCATCAGCAAACTTACTGAGGCTACACTTGAAAATGTCTTATTTCACAAGAGCTCTGCCACGGATCAAATGCCATGTTCAAACAACTAGCTCCCACAAACTCTAGCAAAAGAACAGCGAACACCAAAGAAACAGAAAAGTACACTTTATCATGGGACATTCATAAAACAAGCCAGACAATACCACAGAAAACATCCTAGCAAGAAGAGGCATAGAGATCAGCACGCACAGGCTGCTGACATGATTCCACATACTGCCCATTAGGAAAGTAAAGTGACTGCTCTCCAGGCAACACGTTTTGCAATTTGAAACACATTAATCATTTCTAAACATATTCAGATAAAACACCCTAGGTCACTCCCTATACCCTGAGCTTGTATCACTATAAATTCACTCTCAAACGGATTGCCTGTGGAGACACTGCACACACACAGCAATCTATAGATCCACATTAACTTCTGACATAGCTGAAATGCCATCCTTCTCAGTTGCAGAGAACATGCTGGCAGAAAAACTGGAGTGATTTTAAAGTTACAGCATGAGTACCCACAGCAGCAGATTTAAACATCACGGGGGCTAGCATAGAGCTGTGGAGCTGAGCAAGTTGGTTTTCAGATGCTTTGAGAGGCAGATTCACAAATAGCTTGTTGATACTGAAACTGAGAAATTAGCCAAATAGGGCTGTATGTTTTTCTTTTTTTTTTTTCACATCAAAATTTAAAATGTATTTTTGGCTCAGTTTAAGTAATTCTTTACCACTCATCTTCTAAGTCAATCACTAAGCTAAAATAATTCATTTTTCACAGTACACTAGAATTAAGCTACAGTGACTGCTCTGTTTCCACACTTTGGAAAGATCTGTTTCCTCAGAGGACTATAAACCAGTTACTTTACTTTCACAATGTGTTTTTACACTGCACACAAATTTAGAAATTACTCAGATGCTGATAGCATAGTCTATATGACTTTCCTTTTTGATTTTCAAAATGATGGTTGGCTTGCCTCAACACGGATGCATGGATTTTAGTAGCAAACACTTGATACTCAAAGATTTTGGTGCAACAGCATGTGAATTCAGCCAAGTCATCTATCTGGTATATCTTAAGCACTTTTCTGTTGCACACAGAGAAACACCGAGTTGCTCTTACCAACTGTTCTTCTCATTTTGGTGCCATTTCAGTAGCCACAGAGGTACTGATACAGGGCCCAAGTTGGTCCCTGGTGACTGCAGAGCACAGGAAAGCTGGCACTGAGTCACTTCTCAGCACAGCATCACTAGGTCTCAGTCTTCAGCCTCTGACAGGCCCCAGGTAAGAGAAACAGCAAAAAGAGAAGCTGGGGTTGCTGTTCAAAAACAGAGGAGCAGCTGATTTCTCTGGAAACAGCTGTGCTTTTAAATGAGCCTGTACTTCTGCAGTCAGAGCAGTAGGAAAAAAATAATCTCTGCAGCTGGTCATAGCACATTTTTGGAAGAGCTGGCATATTGTACTTTGAGATAGTGCAGGATGTCACAGACAGTTTATGTACAGTTTATGTATTTACTTCTCTTCTGCCAAGGTGTGAATTGCTATGTAAAATAAACAAAACCCAGAACAAATTGGAAGATTATGGCACTCATGGATTCCCTTCCATTTGTGAGAATGAAGCCTTGCCTCAAATGCATCTGAGTTTACAGATAGTAAAAATCTTGAGAATTCTCTATTCAGTGCCTATCCACTCTGTGTCATGATCTGTACCTGCAGCTCCTTGGCACTGCAACAATACAAATAAACAAAACGCAAGGCCTCAAGTTCCATTGTAGAAAGACTGCCTAGCTGACCCAGGACAACATTAGCATGAAATAGTTTTATTAAGTGGGCGGTATACTTACATACGTGTCCTCCAGCCCTCAGGAATCTACTCTGCAGGACTGAGAACAGAACTGAGTCCAGCAGATAAAATTCTTAATGCTTCCTATGTTACATTTCTGCTACTGCTTCCAACAGCTTTATTTAATTATTCATCTTCCTTATAAACTTAAAGCAACAAACATTAAGTGCAAGAGCAAACTGTACAAAGAATCATCAGTCACTATGAGCAAACCACAGCGTGTAGAAAAGTTTAAAAAGAAAATACTGAACATTTCAGTTGTGTTTGAAGAGTTCATTCATACTGATATGATTTTTCACTGCATTCATCTTTTCTACTGATTGGCAGCCTTCAATTCATCAAGCTTCCACAGATATAGAAGCACCAAGTTTTCCAGACCAACAGCCCAGATCTCCCTGGCTATGCAAAGAACAATCTGTGCAGAGAGGTGCACGTTATTTGTCTCCCTCAGGCTTTCAAATGCTTGTTATCATTGGAGTGCAAGCCTGGTTTGTACACAGGACAATCAGTATGTAGATGGAAACAGAATTAGAAAAAGATTCACTTTACAGAAGACACTGGATGCCAGGATCAGGGCTGTATAGGCACAGTGCTGATGGCCAAGCAAAATGGAAAAGCTGTATAGTACAGTAACTCTAAGTATAGATTGAAGCTAATGAAGCAGCACCTAAAGGTTGCTAGATTGCTATCCAGCATATCTGTTCTCGCAGGTGAGGTGCAATTGTGGCTAATACCCTTAATGACCTACTTTTAACTTAGATTATGTGGCTAATCTCCTCAGTAATCTATCTCCATTCTCATTCATTTATATTCTGCAGGTGCCTGTGAACACTAAATTACTTACAGACAGTTCTTCATAAGAAAACAGTTATTTAACACAGTTATTTAACATTACTATTTCTAATCCAAACCAGACAGATCACGGCTGCCTTATTTGAATTCAGGTTTAGGGTCAAAGCAACAGAACTTGCAATTCAAATATTTCACACACTTAGTGTGGGTAGGAATTTGTATCCACAAGACTAGGCACATAGAAGATTATTCAATACCCTTCGATTGCAAGACCTTGGACCTTCTCTCTGTGGAGCACCTGCCCCTCCATGAACACCTCATATTAGTCCACTAATGAGCGTGTGCAGTATGTCTGCACAAAACTGCAGGTACTAAGCAGACTTTGTGTATCAACCAGCTAATAGGCCTGTTCCTTGGCTGTAGCTTACACTTTCAGACATAGAAACCTTTAGCATTTCAGGAAAAATGGCAACCATAGTACCATCAAGGACACCTCAGAGGCCAAGAAGTCATTCATCTCCTTGGTGCGGGACCTCTGCTCCTGAATCCAACCTATTCAATTGCTCAAAGGAACATGCAACTTGCTAGTTCTGATTTTCAGACTAGGCTGTAACGTCATACCAGACTAGTAAGGCCTAACATTTATCTACATAACCTTGTCTTTGGCTTACCAAGGTGAAATTAATAACACATGTTGGGAAAGTATGCTATAGTCCTTCTATACTTCCCCTTCTTGCAGTTCAGATCTCTGTACAAAACAGAGATAGATTGATTTTGTGTAGTATTAAAGCCCATAGATAAATAGTGGTGTATATTTTCTTGGTAGCAACAGAATTTTGCTGTCTTCTGCCATAGCGTTGCTATTTTGCTCCTAACCATTGCTAGCACAAATCCAGTCTTAGCATCACAGGTGGCCTAAAAACTGCTGGTAGCTTGCACTGTGAACTGCAGCATGTATCACAGTGTTTGAAATGACAATGGCTTATCTCAGTGCCTTAGCAGAGGTAAATTTTCTAAGGAGAAGCCCATGCCATCCCAGCTTCATAAGCAAAAGGAGTCCTTTCTATAGAACCAAGACCAGATATCAGTCTGAAGCTCCTTTTTTTTTTTTTTCCCCATTACAGATACAAATCTATTACCAAGTACAGATCTGCATGTAGTTTTCCCTAAGTTTTGGTTCTTTGTAGAACTTTTGTGCTCCCATTTCTTGGCAGTACAGAATTAGTATTTATCTATGATTACAAAAATAAAGTGGATCAGTGACACAGCAGTGACACAACAGTGAAATCTACATTTCCTTTCATGGTCTTACAACAAAGTCATAAAAAACAACATGGTGTTTTTCAGGCATGGCTTTTTTCTCCAGTGAAATGCGTCAATTCAGTAATGTGCAGCTATTTTGGCAAAATATGGATGCAGAAAAAGTGTAATACATGCACAATACATGTGCACTGTGATTTTTTTTTAATAGTCAGTATTACATTTTCAAAAGTTCAAATAGTTGGTATTTCTATTTGAAATCAACTTTGTTTAGAAAAGTACTTTTTCACTCAATTATTCTTAATTTTTTCTGAACAAAAATTTTCATGTAGCTCAGTATAGCTTTAAATCTTTCTACAATTGATCATTAACTGAAAATTCACCTACTTAGCCAGAACAATGAATGTAGCCACCATGAAAACTTCATTCTCATTGTTTATCTAAAAAGCTCAAATACAGTGACCTCATACTTGCCTCTATATTTACTTCTCTGAAAAAAAATATGCACCTGAAATAAGGAATTAAAATTTTGAGTCTTCACCATCTTGAACAGGGGAACATAATATTGCATAGAAATATAAGATGTACTTGCATAAGCCATGCTGGCATAAATAAGAAACACTACATGTCCTGACTCATCTGCAGTCTGAGTCCTATCAAAAACAGAGACCCTACTGCCTTAAACAAGAACAGGTATTGGTCTGACATGTTGGAGTACAAACCAGATGGACCTGGCTTTCAATTGTGTTTTTCACCAACAGTTGTACATAAAATTGGGGGAGTCTGCCTGGCAACAAAGTGAGACCACTTAGAAGTAGACTTTAATTAGTCAAATGAAATAAGTGCTCATGGGCAAGATGTGTTTATAAAACAAGCAGACAAAACTATGTACCATGAAATATTGACTGAACTTAATTGAATGCTAAGCAGCTGGACCTCTGTTGCTAATGTCCACATAATGTGCTTACAAATAGTGGTGTTCTCTTTTTAACTTTCTATAGCAACTCAAGTTAGAAAAAACTTGCAGGATTAGGGCTCAAACTGGGATATGCATCTATTGTACCCCAACTCCAGGGGAGAAAGTAAGAGGAGGAAACTGAGAGGTGAAAAAAATTATTTGTGTCAGACTTAAAAAATCTGCATAAAATGTGCTTCTGACGGCACTGCAAGTTACCTCGGTCTGGCTTGTGTGAAGGTGTGGAAGTTCTTTGAGGTCTGCAAAAGCAGCAGGCAGCTGCAACATTGGGCTTCTACGAGAGGTCAGGTCTCTCAACACACCAAGATCTGTCATCCTGAGTCAGGCACTCCTAGGATGTGCTGCCAGGACTGCAGTAGAAACAATTTACGGTCTGCATTTTGCTGCTCCTGAAAATAATTTTTTCCCCACTCCTTCATCAGACTGGCAGGGATGAAGAGAAGAAGATAAAAAAAAAAAAAAAGAAGAGAGGAAAAAAGCAAGCAAATCTTACCAAAGTCAGAACCTTCTACAGATTGGGATACAGGTTGTATCCAGTATAACCATCCATTCATAAGGAAAATAAGAAAATAAGAATGAAAAATCTCAGATCAGGTTCAGGAAAAAGGCATCGCAGAACAACAGCAAGAGAAGATGACTGGGATTTCTGTACACCTGCTACTGGAAACAACCACTCTTTTCTCAAAGACCATCTGGTACCAGCAGCAAGTGAACCTGGATGCAAGGCAAGGAAACTGTTGGGGTTAATCCCTTCATGCATACCTTCTGCTCTGATCAATCTTTACTAGCTTTTAGACAAGAACGTGATGGTAAGACTTCATAACTTCGCTGGTTTCAACCCCAAAAGATAAGAGGATTCAGGCAAAGAAGCAAGAAACGTGGAAGCAGTTGAACAAACAGATCCGCAGCAATTGTAACTACCAAAGTACCTAAAGTACCACTTTAAAACTTCGCACTTCAGACATGACACTCAAACTAGTTTCTAAGACAAAAGACTAAAGGTCTGTAGAAACTGATATTTGATGGCTGCACTTATCAGGGCTGATCTGTTAATAGTAACTGAGCATATATACATGACAGGTACAATTACAGAAGCATCTAATCTGCTCAGGAAGACACCAGTCAGGAGCACATACTGCACACTTGCTTTGTTTAAAAAGTTTAAAAAGCAATATCATTGCTGCTAATTTTGAGACAACAGGTCATCAAAATGTCTCCAGTCTAAAATGAAATAACTGGCACTGCTTGCTAAACATTTTCATATGAGAGATGTCTTGAGTTTTCAGAGATATTTTGGCCACTGAGTTACTACAGGCAGGTTGTTTATTGCTACACAAAATGCATGGGCATGAAAAAGGTTTTCTAATCACAGTTTAATTGACATGAATTACACAAAGACATGTAAAGTCAGAAGCTCTCCACATCAAACTAAAAATCATCACTCCTGTAATGAAGTGGAAATGTGAGTTATAAAGGTGAAAGACATGAGACAAGCAAATCAGGCTGCAGTGGAGCATATCAGACCCTTAACTGCTGCACTGTCTCAGATCAACTGTCTGTCTCAATCATCATCTTGTCTCTGACACCATCCAGCAGCACACATCTATGAAGCTAGAACAGGGCACAGGATACCCATGCTGATATTTCTCCTGTAAACTCCTCCAGTAAGCGTTCTGCACTTCACTATTTCAAGTCAGAAATAATATCATTGTGTTTAATAACCTGGATAGATTTTTGTTCTGTGAATATGTGATAGTTCCTGAACAAGCATAAACTTCTGATATTCACATCATCTTGTGCAATGAATTCTGCAGATTATCTGTACAATATATTTTCCTTTATTTCTTTCAAACTAGCCACTACAGACATATGATTTGTTGCTTTCTTGGTCTGGAAGTGTGAGGGACTGTGAATAATCATGTCCTGTTCAAGCTCACTATGTTAACTTAGGATCTTTCAGACTTTGGCAAGACAGTACCTCAGCCACATTACCTCTAAGGATGAGGAATCATGACTCACTCAGTCATTCCTTCAATGGAACCAATGCTGTCATCAATCATCTCTGTGGCTCTTCTTTGTACACAACTTAGTGCACTTATTTTTAGGAAAGAAAGAAAACAGCTTATAACAATCAAGAAATAGCACAGAATTAATTGGAAAGCATACAAAGATGCAAAGAAACAGTTTTGCATTTACTCTCCTTTCCTTTCTATAGTTTGATTTTTTCCTGCTAATGAGAATTAAACTCTTACTTGTGAGCAGGAAAAAATACAAACATAAGTATGCTTTATAAGAGGTACTCTCACACATGAAAGCCATCCTATATAAAACATAATATATTTCTGATTGTGCACTGCATTATACTTATTTTAAGTCAGTTTGATATACTGGCATAATCCAGTAGGAGACAAAGCGGTAAAGCATTTTCAGTACAAGTCTGACTCCAGGAATATTTAGTTGTTCCATCTATTGAGACTACAGTGATACAAAGCAGTCCTGTCATTAAACAGATATTAAGCAGAGCCAAACACTTTCTCTCCAAAAGGATTTCAACTTTGTATCAAGTTTCAATAGCAAAAGAGATTTTAAAATTTGCAGGGGCAAAAAATTAGAACAAGTAACAATGAACAAGTATTAAAGGTGTTTGGATATTAAAGTGAGGTTATAATTCACTCTCTAAACTAGATTAGGATGTTGCAAGAGTGACTTTTTGCTGTAATAGCATTTATTTTCCACTTGTAATGGATAGGAAGTGAAGTCTCCAACTGGGATGGAACAGATTGCCCCATATGTTAATTTTATTTTTACTTGTGAAACCTTAAATAACCAACAATTTGTAGTACTCCAGCAGTCTAACCAAGTTTTCATTTGGGTCAGTATTGCTTAAGAAAATTCTGACTCATCCACAGTTACAATCTGCCATCTGCATATAAAAAGTATTTCTCGTTAAAAAAATGTCACTTATAGGTACAAACACCCACTGAAACACAGGTGGCAGGGAGCCTTCTATCATCTTAACATTAACTAGTGATATTGTTTTCCAAAGTACATCTTCAGATTTGCGGTGCCCTGTTCACACGTTGGGTTTAAGCTCACGAGGGGCAGAGAAGTTCTGGAGAGAGTCTAGCACAGGGCCACCAAGATGACCAGGGAGGTGGAACATCTTCCATATGAGGAAAGGCTGCGGGAACTGGGGCTGTTTAGTCTAGAGAAGAGGAGACTGAGGGGAGATCGTATTAATATTTACAAATATCTAAATGTTGGGTGTCAGGAGGTTTTCTATTGTAGCCAGCAACAGGGCAAGGGGTAATGGGATAAGCTGGAACACAAAAAGTTCCATTTAAACATAAGGAAAAACTATTTTACTGTGAGAGTGAGGGAGCCCTGGCACTGGCTGCCCAGGGAGGGTGTAGAGTCTGCTTCCTCGGAGGTCTTCAAGACCTGCCTGGAAATGTTCCTATGTGACCTGATCTAGGTGGACCTACTTCTGCAGGGGGGTTGGACTAGATGATCTTTAAAGGTCCCTTCCAATCCTACCATTCTATGATCCTGTGATTCTAAGTTGAAATAGCACAATAAGATTACCACTACATAGACCACCTCAGCAGTTTGTGGAAGAAATGCTTTCTGTTCCTGTTTGAATACTGTTATAGGAATCATAACTGTGTGAAACAACAATAAAAAAATATTGCAAAGAATACATTCATCAGTGAAAACTAAGTTGTTAGGAAAGAGATGTAGTTATAGTCTAGTAGTGATGGAAGAAGGTTGGGTTCCAGCCTCATGTCCTTACACAAGGCCAAAGGATTTGGAGTACACAGCATGGAAATGTTCTTTTGAAATGCCCTATTTAAACTCAGATGTCTAAGGCAGAGATCCCTTGTTATTTCAGCGTTGTCTGCCCTGGACAGTCAGTAGGTAAACAGGACTCTGTTTGGACATCGTGGTAGAATTGGTAGTAACAGTAGAACAATGATTATGTTTGTTAATGTAATATTGACATTTATTTATCCTGGAGGTGTTTGAGATTGTTAAGTGAAAAAATAAGGAAAAATAAGAGAGTCTGGAGATCTTAACATCTAACACACCATTAACCTCACCTGCATCACAATGTCAGCAATATTTCTAGGGCTTTTTTTCTGTGAACAGAAATATTTATACATAACCTACTTCTTGCCATGCTTGGATCTAGTTACTTTTTAGATCTGTGATACTTCTGCCTAAGTATTCTCATCTAAACTCTCAGCTGCTGGTCTAGAGGGAAAAAAAAAAAAACCCAAACCAAAACAAACAAACAAAGAAAAGAGCGTTGGCACATCAAGGACTAGATTATAATTTCTAGACATTATTTTCTAGGAAGCAGAAGTGGAATGTCTTGAGCTGGGCAATTAAATGCGTTTTAATGGCTTAGAAGACGGCAAAGAATCTAGCAAGCAAACAAAAGGTTTAGATAGATCAACTCATTTTAATGGGACTTTTATTTATTGTAAGTATACATATATATATATTTATATAATCGGCAACCGCTTATTATCTAGGTCAACACAACCACAGTGAGAAATCCTGTGAAAACTGCTTGGTGAAGCGGGCTAGACTGCCCGGGCCACCAGCCCAGGCACCGGGGACGTGTTTGCTCCAGAAATACTGAACACCCCCGTTCGGGCGCGCATCACCGCGCCGAACCCCGGCTGTCCTGGGACGCCCCCTAACTCTTGTCCTGCCCAAATGCTGCTTTACGGGGCGTGCGGGCTCGGGGCCGGGCAGGCTGCATCTGTAGCGGCGCCGCCCCGCGCCGGCGCCCGCGGGAGGGAAGGCGGGCGGCGGGGGCCCTCTGGTGGCCGCTGGGCCGCGCTGCACCGGCCGCAGTCGCAGGCGGAGCCGCCGTAGCCAAACGCCACGTGCCGCGTTCTCCCCGCCAGCAGCCGTGGAGCTCGCCCAGTTGTGTTTGATATTTAGGGAAGAGACATAGTCGAATTAAATTGGCCTGTGTTCCTTAGTGGTCCGTAAGGGCCCGGTGCTGTTTGGCACCTTCGTGAGCAACACGGGCAGTGGGATCGGTGCATCCCCTGCCATCCTGCCTCCAGCACCAAGCTGTGTGGTATGGTCGACCCGCTGGAGGGAAAGGATGGCATCCCGTGGGCCCGTGTGAACCGCATGAAATGCAACGAAGCCAAGCGGGAAGTCCTGCACCTGCATCGGGGCAACCCCAAGCACAAACACAGGCCGGGGGAGGAGTGCATTGAGAGTGGCCCTGAGAAGGACCTGGGGCAGTTGGTGGATGAAAAACTGAATATGAGCCAGCGCTGTGTGCTTGCAGACCAGAAGGCCAACTGCATCCTGGGCTGCAATGAAAGAAGCATGGCCAACAGGTTGAGGGAGCGATTTGCACCCTCTGCTCTCCTGAAACCACATCTGCAGTACTGTGTTCAGCTCTGGGGCCACCAACCAGTGGGCATGTCCAGAGGAGAGCCACAAAGATGATCAGAGGGCTGGAGCACCTTTTCTAGGAAGACAGGCTGAGACATTTACAGTTGTTCACCCTGGAGAGGTCTCTGGGGAGCCCTTACAGCAGCCTTCCAGTATGTAAAAGGATCCATGAGAAATCTGGAGAGGGACTTTTTATAAGGGCATGTAGTGATAAAACAAGGCGTAATGGTTTCAAACCAAAAGAGAAATTATTTAGATTAGATATAAGGAAGAAGTTCTTCATTGTGAGGTTTGTGAGCCACTGGAACAGGTTGCCCAGAGAAGCTCTGGATGCCTCGTCATCCCTGAAGTGTTCAAAGGTCAGGTTGGATGGGGTTTTGAGCAACCTGATCTAGTAGAAGGTGTCTCTGCCCACAGCAGGGAGAGTAGAACAAGATGATCCTTAAGGTCTCTTCCAGTCTAAACCATTCTATAATTGTGTTATCAAATCAGTGAAATGTGATTAATGTCATGGTCTTATGTATTTGGGGAAATAATTCTAGGTTTCTGTAGTTAGATTTGTAACAGCTCTTGACAGCTGTTATGAATATAATTTAAATATTTCAGCTTCCCAGTGTCTGACTTCTCTGAAATTTGTGTTCAGTCATCATGGACCAGTTGCAAGTACTGCTCTCTCTCACACAAAAGCAGAGACATCCCTTTAAATCAGTGACATAGATACCTACATAGAAGGAAAAGAAGCATGTGGGAAAAAAGCTGCCGAGGGAATACCTGGACAGTACAGATAAGTTCAATGAACAAAACAGCATGTTAGAACTGGCCACTCCACAGACTAGACCCATTTCTATCATTTTGAACTAGCTTTTTTTCCACTGAAAGTGTTATAGGAACATGCTGCCTGAAATGAGGGTTTATCATTGACTGCTAGCCAGAAGCTAGTGCTGCTCCACACTGAATGTTTCTTAATTTGCATCACTATGGCTCCTCACTTGAAAGCACTATGCACTTCAAAAAGGAGAAGGAGTGATCTGTCCTCTGCTAAATCTATTCAGAGCTGAGACTGGTTCCAGACTTTAAACTGCAGCCAACAGGCTTTCTCTCGAGTTTGCTGGATTGGAAAGCAAAAAGCAACATCAACACCTATGGAACATAAGGGCCTCCGAGCCCTGCACCAAGGGATTCATCATCAGCGATGAAAGCAATGCCTTTCACATACCTAGAGCAATGTGTGAAGCACACAATGAAGGGCATCACACAAGAAAAATCATATCACTTCAAGGAATTGACGGCCTGGGGAGAATTTACACCTTGTTAGTGTCTAGCAGAGCCATTACAATGAGTGTCAAGGAAATCATGACTATACTGAGCTTCTCTCAATAAAAAAAAAAAAAAACCCAAAACCCACAGAAGGATGTTCCTGCTCTGTTACTCAACTAAAAAGAGAGCTAAGAAATGTGAATGCTGATAATCAAAAAACATCACTTTCATTTTCTCCACTTTCCCCCAGGTTTAACCAGAGTAAATTCAATAAATCAGCATAGTACAAACAGCAGTAGCTCACATTTTGTAGTATTTGAAAGTCTTATTTAACTTTGTAAAGGTTAAAGACATGGCCTGTCTGCTGTGACGGCTTCTTATGACCTGAAGTCTTCCATGCAAGCTTCTTGCTTTTGGTAAATTTACTTTATAACATTGCAGTTCTAGTTTTCATTTAGTAGCCAAAGTCACAGAAACCTTTCCAAGTGAAAAGCACATTTCCATACATTAAAAAACCTGGTTTTGGGGAAGTCCAGCATCACTACAGACTTGCACCAATAACATGGTTATTGGTTTATTTTTTTACCAATATATCACATTTATATGATCCTTTTGTAGGAAGTTGTGTCCCTTTTCGAAATCTGCCCTTTGATGTCCCAGGTGTTTATTTGGTTTCATTGCAGTTTTAACAACTAAATCTACAATAAGTCACCTTTGGTTAAGGGAATTTTTCCTGCAAGAAAGTGCCCAAACTATTCCCTCTTTTGTCAAGAAGGCAGAGGAACTGCAGAGAGACAGACAGAGGCTGCTTGAGGGGACAGCGAATAAAGTCAGGACTTGCTGACTAGAGATGGTTCCTCTCTCTGCCCTGAGTCCCAGTCAAGGAAGTGACACAATCGGAGCAAAACTGGAAGAAGTGTGAAAAGGGTTCCCGTTAATGAGGGCACAGAACAGAGGAATCAGGTTCACCATTTTCTTCCAAACCCTGTAACAGAGTCCAGGATTCTCACATCTAAACCTCCACCTGTGACTTTTCAGCAGGTACCTTTGCAACATCTAGGTAATGCGGCAATCTTTTGATTTTATTCTAGCCCCTACAGACAAAGAAATAGCTATGAGTGTTCCTTGATGTAGAAGATTTGGGTATGGTACCATACCCTTTCAGTATGATATGACAGTTTACCATTTCTTCTTCTTTGCTTCATCTTTTTTTAAAGGGTAAAATATTCAAGAAAGACTTTTCGTAATAGAAATTTGCAAGAAAATTAAGTTAATACTTCCCTCACAATCTTAGTCTTGGCCTTTTAAACAGACTTAGCAGTATTCATTGCCTCCTTCAGTCATTCTGTATTACACCCTACATGTTCTCATGTTGCTTCCGTGGTTAGGGTCTAGTCAGAGGCCTGTATGTAGTGGCCTTAGGGCCACTAAACCCTCAGGGGTTGGTGCTGGGACTAGTATTCTTCAATATATTCATTAATGATCTTGATGAGGGAACAGAGGGCACTGTCAGCAAGTTTGCTGATGATACCAAACTAGGGGGAGTGGATGACACACCAGAAGGCTGTGCTGCCATTCAACGAGACCTGGACAGCTAGAGAGTTTGGTGTCATCAGCCAACTTGCTGAGGGTACACTCTGTCCGCTCATCCAGGTTGCTGATGAAGATGTCGAACAAGACTGGGCCCAGAACCGATCCCTGAGGAACTCCAATGGCCACAGGTCTCCAACTAAATTCTGTGCCACTGATCACCACTCTCTGGGCTCTGTCATTCAGCCAGCTCTCGATCCACCTCACTGCCCACTCATCCAAGCCGCACTGCCTGAACTTTCTGATGAGGATGTTATGGGAGACAGTGTCAAAAGCTTTGCGAAGTCAAGGTAGATGACATCTGCTGCTCTCCCTTCATCTAGCCAGCCGGTTATGCACTCATAGCAGGCTATCAGGTTGATCAAACAGGATTTCAGTTCACAAGTAAGATATGTGAACACTTACCTTCATTCAGCCCATCATCCTGTGTTTGCATCAAAAGATAGCAATTCCATAACTACAGACTTGTCCCTTGAGCCTGGCAACAACTTGTGAGAGCTTCTCTGATTGTCACCAGGGACACTATGGACTTGTTCTACATGTGGTCAGCCTCCCAAAGATGAGGCTCTTATCAGGCACTGTCATAGGAAAAGACATCTCAAAGACTAATTTCCATAGCTAGATTTATTGGTGCATATGAAAATATAAGTTCCTAACACTGTAGAGTGTTAAAACTGATTACATCCAACATCTGAAGGAAAAGTCTAAAAATAGATGAGATGTTCTTTGCTATATATCCGGAGAAAGTAGTAAAATGCAATAAATTGAAACTGGTATTATTAGTCCGAAAACCTCATGAATTGTGAGATTTTTTTGAAACTTAGTCACTCTTTAGTTTAATCAAAATGTTTTTGAAAATATTAACAATAATGTTAACACTCCCAGTGGTAGAACAGCAAATCAATTTTTAATTAAATGATAAATAATCAACCTCACTGTTAAAGAGGAGAAACGTGCTGATTTTGAAGTCAATGGGAAACAGTTCTGCCATAACAGAAGATCAAAGATGGCATAGTCTAATTAAAATATAAAATGCTCCATGAGTATCAAAGGGATACCTACAGCTCCAACAGACATTGTCAGGTTATGTAGTACAAGCACCTGAATCCTCGAATCAGCTTTGTCTCCACTGGCTCCAGACTCTGTGCCATGTCACAGCCTGCATAGGAAATCAGATGCAAAGCTGAGAACTGAACCTGGTTTAATTGCCAGAGCTCCTCTGTCATGGTTTAGGCCCATCAGGGAACAAAAGACCACGATTAGCCTCAAGTACCGAAGACTTAAGGATTGCTAAAGGGCAGGGAGAGCTTAATTGCCGCTTAAGGTGCAGGACAAAACAGACCAGGCTACTCAGCTTGGGGAAGAAAACAGAAAATAATTTAATGCCAACTAAA
>WBNH01010244.1:91150-115883 GCA_013401255.1 Urocolius indicus
CATGGGCTGCACCAACACGCATTTGTCCCAAAAGTTGCAGCTCCTCTCTGCCTCTCATGTGGGGCTGCTCTGCAGCGCACAGGCTCTCCAGCATGGCCTGTGCCATGGCTGCCTCCCCCACACAGTCTCTCGCCCGTCCGGGCACACTCACATGAAGTTGCTGCTGCTGCTGCTGCTGGCTCTCAATTCTGCCGTTGCTATCCATAGGTTGCAGGGGTGCCGCCTGCACTCTCACCACGGCTTGCACAAGGGTCTCTGGTCTGATGCTCCTTAGTTCCTCCTTCTCCGACTGTGGGGTCTGCATGGTCGCCTCCATCTTGTACCACCCTTACACCTCCTGCCTGGCACCTCAAATTCCTGTCCCTAAACAGTGATCGCAGAGGCGCCAGATTGGCTCAGCCAGGCCGGGGGGTGGGTCTGAACCCAGGAGTCGGGGGGAGAGTCTTAAAAAAATCTTTTACCGGGTCTTCACTGCAAACCGCTCCCCCTGTTACCAAGCAAAAGCAACTCCTTGCTAAACCATGACATCCTCCTAGAGAGTTTAAAAGTTTTGAGGATGTTGAATCAGTTTGTTGGTGAACTAAGCAACAAAACCCTTCGTGAAAAGTAGTAGCATTAGAGTTACTTAAAAATTGGTCTTTAAATTCTGATCTTTTATATCTTCTCTCTTTCCACACCCAGAAGGTTCCCATGAGTACAAAGAAGCTGATGTGGCTTCTGTGTAACCGAAATGTCACACAACCAAAGGCCGAATTCGAAGCTGAATTCCTTATTAACGGCAGCTTCTTCCACTTTAACCACAACTATTTAAGCCAATCAACAATAACAAAAAAAAAAAAGACAATTCAATAGTCAAATTGTGTCTCTGTTTCAGATGGATACACTACTGATGATATTGAATTTTACTGGAATGGAGGAGAGTCGGCAGTAACGGGAGTTAATAACATCGAGCTCCCACAATTTTCTATTGTTGATTACAAGATGGTATCAAAGAGAGTGGAATTTACAACAGGTAAGCACTGGCTAGTTAAAAAAGCTTCCCCCCCTCCCCCAATCCAGAAATATCAGTGTCTAACTTTTGTTAATCATTAATCGTTGTATGACTTCTTTATTTCAGGAGCATATCCTCGATTATCTCTTAGCTTCCGACTTAAAAGAAATATTGGATACTTCATTTTGCAAACCTATATGCCTTCCACACTGATCACAATCCTATCATGGGTATCTTTTTGGATCAATTATGATGCCTCTGCAGCCAGAGTTGCTCTAGGTAACTTCTTTTCTGGGACCGTTACTGTTCGATAACTTTACATTAATGACCTTGATGAGGGAACAGAGGGCACTGTCAGGAATTTTGCTGATGATACTAAACTGAGGGGAGTGGCTGACACACCAGAAGGCTGTGCTGCCATTCCTGAGACCTGGAAAGGCTGGAGAGTTGAGCTGGGAGAAATCTAATGAAATTCAACAAGGGCAAGTGTAGAGTCTTGCATCTGGGAAAGAATAACCCCATGTACCAGTACAGGCTGGGGAATGAACTGTTAGAGAGTAGTGTAGGGGAAAGCGACCTGGAGGTCCCGGTGGACAGCAGTGAGGAAGGAAGTGGACCATGAGCCAGTAACATGCCCTTGTGGCCAAGAAGGCCAGTGGCATCCTGGGGTATATTAGAAGGGGTATGGGCACTAGGTCGAGAGAGGTTCTCCTCCCCCTCTACTCTGCCCTCGTGAGACCACATCTGGAATATTGTGTCCAGTACTGGGCCTCTCAGTGTAAGGACAGGTAGCTGCTGGAGAGAGGTCAGTGCAGGGCCACAAAGACGACAAACGGAATGAAGCATCTTTCTTATGAGGAAAGGCTGAGAGAGCTGGGGCTCTTCAGCTTGGTGGAGGCTGAGGGCTGATATCATTAACGTTTACAAATACGTAAAGGGCTGGTGTCAGGAGGACGGAGCCAGGCTCTTCTCAGTGATGTCCAATGATAGGACAAGGGGCAACAGGTACAAGCTGGAACATAAGAGGTTCCAAAGAAACATAAGGAAAAACTTCTTTACTGTGAGGGTGACAGAGCACTGGAACAGGCTACCCGTATGGGTTGTGGAGTCTCCTTCTCTGGAGACATTCAAAACCCACCTGAACGTGTTCCTGTGTGGCCTACTCTAGGTGGTCCTGCTCTGGCAGGCAGGTTGGACTAGATGACCTTTCGAGGTCCCAACGCTTAAGATTCTGTGTGATTTTGTGTGTGAACTACATAGATACTTGTTGACTTTGAATATAGTAGCACCAAATCCATACAGCTGACTGCAGCATCATTAACTGTGATCTTACACAGGCAGTGTAGGTTCCTCATTGTCAGGAAGGCAGGCAGGTGTCACCTGGCCTACATCTTAAGTTCTTGCTCTGCAGTTAGGTTGGGATCTTGACTGACTTCCAGTTGCCATGATGTGGATGAGGCCAAAAGTATCTTACTTCCAAACTGATGCCTAAAGGTCTAATTTATAAATCTAAGAGTATGTACGCTGTGCTGCATCAACATTTCACTGATGCTAAAAAGTATCTGCTCAGAACAGATGTGTGGCTGAAGATCTGACACAAGATCCTACTGACACCAGTAGAGATCTACCAGTTTAGACAAGTAAGCCTGTTTTACCTACATAGTTGGTTATTTCTCGTACCGTGTTTTCTCCTACAACTTTCTGTAAGAGTGCCACCACCTGCAATTTAAGGCAGACTCGCTTTTCAAATGTTAATGCCAGAAAGCCATTTTGTCCCACCTTTCTGTAAATTCAACTCACTGTATCCATGCCTAAAGTTATTATCTAGACTCAGATAGTACTCAGATAGTCTGAGCTTTTGAAGGTGATTTTGTTCACCCTTCATTGCTCAGAAAGCCAAGGAAAGGAAAGTGCTTTCAGCAGGCCTGCAAGGACATCTTCCTTTCTGGTCTAGCAAAACACAATGCTTTGGCTGGTCGGAATCTGATTGCATAATTAAGCCATCTGCATGAGAAGTGTATGATAGCTGGGCAGTGCTGGGCAGTGCTGCCATTACACCTCCCATGCTCAAATCACCTTGTCTGTCTTGGTAGTTGATGTCTTTTTCTTCCTTTTGCAGGAATCACAACTGTGCTGACCATGACCACCATCAGCACCCACCTCAGGGAGACCTTGCCAAAGATCCCTTATGTCAAGGCAATAGATATTTACCTGATGGGATGCTTTGTATTTGTGTTCCTGGCCTTGCTGGAATATGCCTTTGTAAACTACATATTCTTTGGGAAAGGACCCCAACGTCAAAAAAAGGCAACAGGCAGGGCAGGACATGCTACAGGCAAGAAGAGCAGACTGGAAACAAATAGGGTGCAGGTAAAATGTTCAAGATAACTTTTCAAATGTTATTTCTGCTGTGACAATGCTGATGCATGTAATGATAGAGAAAAATGCAGTTTGAATACATAGGCAAAAGCATGTAAGATTGTCTAGAGAAAAAAAAAAAAGTATTTTAAGATTATAGCAACAAATGGTTTGTTCCATCAATACACAGAACAAGCATTTATTTGCAGCAGAGAAGAAATACAGGGGTTACAAGGAAGTTAAATATTTACCATTTCAGTTGTGTATGTCTCTTCTCTACCAGGTGATATAGAAATAACATTTATTATATAGTTCCTCTTGATATACAGAAACTTCACCAAAAATAGACAGCAAAGACAGACACGGTTACTTCAGTGAGTCTTGAACAAAACCCACACCACTGAGCCTCCAGGAACACACAGAGGATGCTAGGTTGTAATAGCTTTCACAGTTGTCAGTATTATTCCCTCAACATAAATTCAAGCAGACCACAGCTCCCTCACCTTAAAAAACAAGGCAGACAAACTCCAGGAAGTAAAATACTACAGATACTTTCTAGCAGGGAAAAGTTTAAATTGGCAGTACATCACTGAGCACTTGCAAACTTCTATAAATGTGTCCAATTTTTTTTTCACAGTTTTTGAGAAATAAACACTTCCCTCAGGTGTATTTGGCCCAGTCTGACTCACAGGAAAATGCATATCCTAACGAGTCAAAAAAATTCTTCTGTTCTCTGCTTTTCTTACAATATATTACATCCAGTTATTAATGAAATCTTACCCTGGCTGTCCTACAAACTTCTGTACCTGAGGTGATAACATTTGAGCAAAACTATATTTGAGTCCTCTGTTCAGCTTGAAGAATGAGACCAACATATAAATCTCTAACAGGTAAGACTTGATGGATGGATGGATGGTTGCAATTTCACACACCTGTCAGGAAGTACATTTCAGAAACTCTGTGATAATTCATTAGTTCTATAGTTGTGTGTTCTGTGTCCCAGCAGCCACACCATTACAGCTAAGCATCCTGGACAGAGTCGTCGTATCCTCAGTCTCCGTGGACTCATGAGCCTGTTAAAACCAGCATTCTCTTCCTGTCCCAACATGTAAAAGATGTTGCTTTTGTTACAGTGGGTGCAGGAATGCAGTTCAGGCTTGCACCAGCCTCCAAGGTCCCACAAAGTATTGTCCTCCATGGAGCAGAGGAGATAAGCCACCCCGTTACAGATCGTTGTGCACAGACACTGTCTATCCATTTCTATGGAAGATAAGGAAGGGGGAAAAAAAAAAAACAACAAAACCCACAAACTCTGACCAGCCATCTCAACAGCTCCTGAGATAATCCAGCCTAGATGAAAAGCAGCATAGCAAGGCTTCGTGATGAAGAGGGACGCAATGCTGCTTCAGAGGTCAGCAACACTTCCTCAGAGGTCAGCTACATGGACTCCAGTGCACTGAACTAAGAATGAGAAAGTATAAGAGAGCAGGTAAGCTCTTTTTCCTACACATTTGGAGAGTTTATGTAACTAACAAAAAGCCGTAACTCATGACCAAAAACTTTTGTCTAGAGGTTAGACTAGCAAAGATTATGCTGAGACCAGTACTCAGAATGGGATGGAACATATTTACAACACACTTTTTAATAACTTTTCAGAGCACTACACACATACACCATGACAGAATATGGGAGGCATACATGCTTGGTACTAGGAGTTGTAAGTTGTAACTTATTTCATTCTGAGACTGAGAACAATTTAAGTGAACAAACTGTTTTCTGCCTGTACAGTGAAGGTTTGTGATTTTAGATATATGTACACACACACACAGACAAACACATATGATTGGATATCATTCTGGATTTCATTATTCCACTGGAGGTACATTGACGAGGCATTCATTTTACTCAGCATGGAAATGCTGATGTCCAACAGCCTTATTTCTATCTTCGGCAGGAAGAATGCACATGACTGGAGCAGTGAGACACAGTAAGTTTAAGTGATCTCCAGTGAAGACAGCTCTCAGCCTCTCTCCATCATGCTTTGAGACTTTTTCACTGGTATGTGATGTCTGTGCCAGAGCAAGGGAAAGTTTTTTTGGAACACAAAAGAAGTACAGCTGTAAGTATGTACAGCTATAGGATTATTTTTGTTCCCTTTCACTCTTGATCCATATCACATATCAATACAAGGACCTATAATCAATAGAAGATTTGTAAAAGTGCTTCTTCTCTTTGTGCCAGGTGAAGATATTGTTCATTCCCAACTGACATACAACTCCCACAACTAAAAGAGTTCAACTTCCTTCACCAGGTAACAAAAGCATTAGACATGCCAGCAACACTCAACGAACTGACTGTGATATTAACATAATACAGAGAAGACCAGATGGAAAATGAAACTGTACTGCTGTTTCATGTATGGCTGTTCCTTGCTCTACAAATTGAAAAAGTTGAAAATAAAGCCTGTTCAGTTTCACAATTTCTGTTATTTTTATTTTGAATATGAAAAAAACATTAATTTGTAGTAAACAACCTTTGTGTTTCTCTGAGTAAAGCATAAAGACTGTTTATATCTCCTCGTCTCTTTTTCAACACTAGATGTCACTGGGGAAACCACTATAATTGTGGATAAATAGGACAAAAAGCTCAGCAAGAAAATATTTAGAAAGTACATGCAAGCAACTGCTTCTGTTTCCCCAGACAATTGTAATGTGAATAATAATTATACAGAAGATGTCTCTTACTCATGAGAGGGGTAGAATGCAATCAGAATGTGAGTGGGCAAGGGCTGAGCCATCAAGGAATTCATAATTGGCAACACAAGGCAGGTGATAGATGATCTCTTGCTCTCATGTTCTGCACAACATCGCATCTTCTTTTCAAACCTGTGAATCATGAAACACCTGGGATGGAAAGCCAAAGACTAGCCACAGACTCCAAGGAAAATATACAATTTTCCAGTACAGTGACTACTGGTAGAGAGAAAAGGAGGGAGCACATAGCCACACAACTAGCTCAGTCTTCAAGTAAATCCACACCTGAATAAGAATATCCCTGCTAAGCATTACCTGTTTCTTTGCAGATCAAATTGTGATAACACTATTTGTTCCAACAAGACAGCTTGCATGGATAACATGGCCCTGAATCTTTCATCTTAAGTGAAAGAAAATATATTTTTGTATTGAGACAAAAGTTAACATTAAAAAAAAAACCCATAAAGTATGTAAAAACTATTCCAGACAGAACTAAGCACTTGAGATCTATCTTCTGTCAAGGAAACCAACGTACACTTCATCTAGAGATGACTGGCTGCTTTTTATGTGGTCTACACAAGGCCAAAGTTTTTGACCTTTTTTTATTACTTCAACTGTTTTACATACAATATCATTTGATGGCCCTAAAGAGAAAACTCATTTTCTGAGTAAGTATAGAAGCCAGGTTATTATTTCTCTTTATGATGTTTTTCTGAACACAGAGCAAAGCTTTTCCATCTGGATGAAGATTCATGTGCATGCACTCGTGCTGATTTAGGTTTTAGGTAGTTACAGTGCAAATCAAGACTTAAAAATTTATAAGCTCAGTATAGATAGACACTCAATAAAGATACAAATGTCGTCATGAGAAGTGTCACCACATACATGCACCTGAAGAATACTTAAACTTTGATAATTATACCAGATAACTGACAGCTTTGAATTTATGAATTGTATAAACAAGGTAAAGTGTATATATTCATGCAAACACACCATTAGGCTCAGAATATCTGTTAAGCAACAAGTCCTATTTTCATTTGAGCAACGGTCAGTTTATGTAAAAAAAAAAAAAATCAGGATGTTCCGGTTTAAGATCAACAAGGTGGTATTTGAAAGAATAAATGCAATATATACAAGCAAGGAAGAAACACTCTGGGCTTGATATGGCTCATCTTTTCTATCTAAAGAGAGGACCAAGATACTCTCCTCCCAAGCAGACAGCCAGCTAGTGGGCCTTGTCCCTGTGCACAACTGCAATATATAACTGATGTGGGGAAAGAGCCTCATCATTGAGACATAGGGTGGAATGAGTTAATGTCTGATGGCTGTTTCTGATGCACAGGCTTCCTCCAGCCCAGAACCAACAGCAAGCTTCAGATAACTTCATATTAACTGAAGGAGAAAAGATTTTAAGACAGAAAATACACAGCTTTTACTTACTGTGAACATATTTGCTCTTAATTCAGTCTAACATTCATGTAAACAAAATCAATAACATTACTCTTTTGGGGATCCCTTAACAATTTGTACATTTCCCAGATTTCTACAGAAATTCCTGTGCTTTAGCAACAAAACCTCAGCTCCACAGGTTTGATGACTATATTGAAGTGAACTTCAATAATTCTTGAAAGGGTTTTTAACAATGTGGGAAATTAACTGTTAGTCCAGTTTTGTGCTGCACGAGCAGAGAATTTGACCCAGGTATATAAGTAGAGCTTTTCTACTTCTCTGAGTTAATTTATTCAAGATCAGTGTAAGACCTTTTCTTCTGAATTGCAAAGACTGCAATTCAAAGACCAAATTGTTTAGTGATGTGTACAAATCATCCCATCTAAAATGACTTAAATAAAACTCGTTTTAAAATATAACAGGTTCATTTGTAACATTTAAAGCAGGAATTTACACACTGTTTGGCTTATAATAAACTGGCAGGGCATATTAGAATAGGAAATATCCCTGTGACTCACTTTAGATTGTAGGCAGTTAAGAACTGTCTTCTCAAAAGAGAAGCCATAATAACTGCTTAATGATGCTTGCACTACTGTTACTACTATTATAGCACTAAACTCAATTAGCTTTAGTGTTCAATTATGTAATCAAAGACTGCTCAAAGAGCTATTTTGTAAAACTGGGAAGAAAAAGTTGATCTATCAAAACTTCTGAAAACTAAAAAAACATCTTTTTACATGGAGACAATTCTGAGATCATGGCTTTTTCCACAGAAAAGGTTAGAACTTAGGAGTAATGAATCACCCCATAGTTATGGCAGTCCTCTGGAGCACAGAAAACCTTATCTTAGATCTTATATCTGCTTAAATCTGAAGGCTCGACTTAAAAAGTATAAACCAGGTAGCCCACATCTCAAATGAAGTTTGCAAACACGGTGCTGGTTTGGGACCAGCTGGCCTCTCTTACCCAGAATATTTGAGCTTTTGCCACCAAAACAGTGGTGGGAACAGAAATGTTCCCAGTCAATGATCATTTCAGCACGTACAGAATCAGTTGCTAAACCTGACTAGAGCATTTTCTATCTATGGGGACTTATTACTCCATTTAAAACCTTTTTTCCTGACAGCTCTCCTGGGTGGCTTTTCTACAAATAGCCCCTTCACTTATTTGTTTTCAGTTAGTAAGTGCTTCATCTGGCAGAGTGTAAATATGCCAGCAATCACCACACATCGTTTTCTCCTTCCAGCAATGGGAAGGCACATTTTCCTTACTGCCAGGTGGAACTGAAGTTTTCTCTGACTTCCAGATTTCCTCTGTGTCAACCCCCAGAGACTGGATTTTCCCATGTGCTCCTCCTGGAGATTTTTCTTGAACGCACTTCAAACCTGCTGTAGATCATTATCCCATTTCCTGCCTCTGCTATGTCTTGCTAAAAATACAAAGCTCAGAATGTGAACAAAGTGTTGCATATCACTGGTGCTTCACAAAAACAGATATCATCAAAAGGTAATTTATTGGCCTTTTTTTCCCCTTGGTTTAAAGACATCCCCAGAGAGCCATGGTATAGATTGTAGTATATTTGGGGTAGATCCAATGCCAGTTTACAAAAACATTTTAGTACTCCAGGCTCAATACTTCAGTATTTCAATACTAAAAGAGGTTTTACTACAAACATATAGAAAATTCAAGACGACATTTTGAGGTAACACAGAATGTTAATTACATTTATGCATAAAAACGTCAATGCTATTAAAACCTTTTGTATATACATATGTATAATTGTTTGCACCAGACTTGTATATATCAGTTGCAGTTTCCAGCTCTTTGCTTAGGTACCTAAAACAGCACCATGACTAACTAACAGCACAAGTTAAGTGATAAATGTATTTGAAACAACTGCTTCTGGTACAGACATATGAAAAAGCTGCAGAATGTAAGGCTTCATTGAGTAAAATGGATTATTCTAGCTACATGTGAGCAAGTTCATGATATGCCATGGGGAGCAGGTATTTCTACCTCTGCAATACAGTAATCCTCCAAAGTTAGTTCTCATCACAAGCATTTTACAATAACTGATAAAATGCACATGTACCTACATGATCTTCATACAATGAACCCATTCTTACAAAACTGTTTTTGAAATTAACTTACAGCACTGAAAATTGTATAAAATGGGAAAAGACAGCAGTGTTTTATTTTCACCTGGAGTTCATGAAAGCTCCAGGTGTCAGATCACCAGACATCAAGAATTAGTATTTCCTAAAGACTGTGAGCTAAGTTAAAGACAAAATTAGAAAAGTCTTACTTTGCAAGGGATGAAATAACAAACTGAATTAAAAGGTCCCAGACCAAGGATCCAGGTCATGATGGAAGGTACTTATGTGCTTAATAGCTAATTTCACACTAACCAGGAAAGTTTATTCAGTATCTTTTCACTTTTGTCAACATTGTACAAGATATGACTGCAGTCCCATGAGTGCCTCAGCAATACAGACAGAAAGTGCTTGTCCATCTGTGAAACACCTCGGGCTGGCTGAAGAACCTGTCTAATTCACATTCCTTCCTTGACACAGGTTGATCCCCATGGAAACATGCTGCTTAGCCCACTTGAAATACGAAATGACATCAGCAGCTCAGATGTGTTCACGAGCCTCCATGATCCCCGTGCCACCACATACACATATGACAGTGCCAACCTGCAGTACCGAAGAGCCACCTCCAGCAGAGACCTCTACAGTAGGAGTGCTCTGGACAGGCACAGGCTGCATAAAAAAGGACGCTTACGAAGAAGGGCATCCCAGATGAAAGTCAAAATCCCTGATTTGACTGATGTTAACTCAATAGACAAGTGGTCCAGAATGGTCTTTCCGATCACATTTATTCTTTTCAATGTTGTTTATTGGCTGTATTATGTCCACTAATTTGTGCAATAACATTACCATAGACTAACATAATTAAACTTGTTTATTTTCCTTCTCAATTTTGTTAACTCTGAAGAACTGCAGTAGCCGTAATGTTACATGTTCAAGGTAAGATACTCAGCCATTGAATACTTCAAGATTTAAGCTTTCAAACAGAATAAATTTTAAAAATCCAAACCCAAACCCAAATCCAGGCTCATTTGGATCAGAATAGTACAGATCTGCTCTTAAAGAACATCTTCAGCAAAACCACCATATCTCGATGTTTGCAGAGTTTATGCATCAGCCATGAGCTTTGCATACCCACTTTTATCTTTTTTTTTTATTCAGTGGCATAAAAATTAGTACAGCTATATTTTGTACCACATATTGGCAGCCCACAACAGCATGCATCCAAATGAGTCATTAAAACAACCCAAAGTAGTAGCTATGTCACAGTCTTTTAGCATTTAGGGTGTAGAGAAATTTGAAGAAATCACTTTTTGAAAGATTATAACTATTACACCACACATCGTTTCAAAGTTAATAGTTTTACCAGGAAGTGTTTCCATAGTGTCTGTGTGAAGTATCACTCAAGGAGAAGTCAATTCACATTTTCAGAGACAGCAATCTTCAAAAGAAAGAAATGGTACCAGATACAAAATCCACTGAGTTTCCAACTAAGGAATCAGCTGATTGGATTTAACTGAAATTTTGTTGTTTCCATGAAGTAGCAAAGTTGAAATTCATGAGAACAACTGTGCCATCTGTAATTTTGCATTAAAAAAGTAGAAAAAAAAAATGTGTTCATTCTTGGAAGCAACTACCAAGAAATACTCCAGCCCAAGAGTGCCCCCTTTTCTTGACTCCAGGTTTCTTGTGGCTGGTAATTGCAATACATTCTGCCTAAAGTTGGCAGATGTCTAGGAACAGATCTAAGGAAAGTTCTGTACACAGATTCCTACAGATTTCCTTAGTCTGATGAGGAACAGGAGTTTTGGCACACCAGTGATGTTAAGTTAAGCTGCTCCTGAGGAGCTGCCTCCTGCCACCTGGCTGCTTGTTGCCTGACATAGCTCCAGCCAAGGAGATGCAGGTGAAGTGCTAACAAGATCCATGCAACTGAGAAGCAACAGGTCAGTCATCTCCTATCTATATAAATCCATTTCCCTTCACCAGTGCCAAGTTTTTCCTAACAGTGTTTACATTATGTTGCCTAACATAGCATTTCATTGGAACAGACCTGCTATCACTGGAATTTATTTTGCATTGAAAGCATTTCATACTTTTAGGAGAGTCAAGATATATAAGCCAACAGAGTCTATGTAGGTACCAAAGTGATTGTTATCGGTGCCAGCTGTTACAGAAAGAAACACTGATCTGGATGATAGGCATCAATACTCTTAGTTAGGAGTCAGTAGGGAATACTGATGCAGGGAACTGATGGCCTTATCGCCAGCTGGCATTACAACTTTTTAATCAGAATGTAATCATTAATGAAACATCCTGCATGTTAATGTTTTTCACATCCTGCAAGACTCAGACCTCCTAACAGATCAGGATCCACTGTCCCATCCCTTTGTGCAGCCGGCTTCTGCAGAAACAGTCTGGAAGGATACATCACCAAACAAGAAAGGGAATAGGTTTAATTTGCTCATTGTAAAAATATAAGGCTGCAAAACAGACATTTGACTGTGCTAATCTAGGGGAGTCTTTGGGACTATTGTTTTTTCCTGGGGGCTCCAAAGTCCCAGACTTATCACAAGTTCAATGCAGCAAAAAGATGGTCTCCTCAGTTGTCTTCTCTCTGCTACAACCTTTAACCTCCAGCCTATTAAAGAGCCACACAATTTTACCAGATTACATCAGGCAATGGGTACAACGCGAGGTGATTTGGGGCAAATGCGAATTCAGTCAAATGAGTTTTCTGAACAAACTACAACTCATACATCTATTCCCACTCTGAATAACTCAAAATAATTTTTCAACATTTGCACCGTATCGGCAACCAAAATAAGAACCGTCACACATCGTCCCACATGGGACCTTTTGCTTAATATTTTTGTAGAATGTAAACTACTTTTAGATCAAGAACATTTTAGTGGCAACAATAATATTTTGGTATCGTAAAATAAACAGTATACAGAATATATGGAAGTCTTACGTTCTAAGTAAACTGAGCTTTCCATAACTGCAAAAAAATAGCCCCTCAGGAGAGAGACAGCAGTAGTGCTGTATGTGTTGTCCGTTCTGAACACACACCCCATTAAATGGTTTTGAATTCAATGGACTTGCACCAGACTTAATAGAGAGAATAAGTCCATGAGCCAGTGAATTTGACAGCTTTATGGTTATAAACAGAAATAAATTCAAAGCAAGCAATACATTCTGCAGATTTGTGGCCTAAAATACTCTGTGGAAAAACAGCTGTCGGTGACCCATGCTTTTGTATTACCTGATTTCCCAAAGATTCGCAGGCCACATGTCAGTAATTTAACTCAGCTGTTCCAGTGGTACAGAGACATTACAACCCCTCCTTACTACTGCAGTGGACATTTAGGAAGAGCCAACACTGAATGTGTCATTCAAACAAGAATTCAGGTTAAAATAAATAAATAAATAAATAAGAAGGACCCTTTGGCTTCTATGACAAGCACAAAGATCAGCTTTACTGGCCTTCAGCATTTCTTGTATGCTCCTTTTCATAGTTTCTGGCTTATGGATCATCCAACCATTACACATAGATGTTAGAGACACGGGCTAAAAACAGTTTCAGATGAACAGAAAAGAGTATGGAGCAGAAGAAGGGCCATGAACAAAACAAGAGCAGTGCAAATGCAAAACTCCTTCAGAATGGAGTGTTCCAAAATAGCAGTGTCTGCTCTTGTGCATCAGGAATCCTTCGACACGTGCCACCAACACAAACCCCAGCACTGCTGCCAGTGTTGAGCAGCACACATCAAGGCCTGGCTGTGTTGAGAGCTGCAGTCCATGATCTTGAGTGAGGAAACAGCTGCCAGCTCTCAGCACAAAGTTTTTCAGCAGGGGCTAATAATCCCACCACATGCAGAGGCAAGAACCACTTAACTGCAAGTTGGCAATATCTTAGCCTACAGCCAGCGACTCCTGCCGCTCACTGAGCTCCTGGCTGCCCATTTAGCTACTAACTCTGGTAAAAAACCCACAGTTTGGCATACTGGCTTGCAAGGCACATTGGATTTCAACTAAAACCTCTTTCTAGGCCTCAAAAGATAATTAAAACCAAAACTTGGGAACAGAGTGTATAGCTATAACTAGAACTTTTTCCCTCTGTCAACTACTTTTAGGAAAAAAAGAAGAAGAAAACATTTCTTAATTGAGAGCAGTAGCTTGGCAGCAGGGAAAAGGCAGTGGTTATTAGAGGCACAGGAATGAAAAATGAACCTATTTATGGGTTACCCTTGTACATTGCCATCTGGAGCTAGAAATTACTGAACAGAAAAGGAACTTAATCTCTTCCTATTGGAGTAATTTGGCTGGCTTTAAGCAATGGAGGTGAATAACGTTGTTATGCTAAACTCTGTCACTGTCATACTTTAGTAGTTAGTTTGCCTGCCCTTAGGAACCAGATCAGCATAGATAAGGTCTTATTGCTAATTAGATTTCAGCTAAACCCCTTTACAGTTTGTGCAGTTGTCATGCAATTTGTAGTATAAGTCCTTTTCAGGTGGATTTCCCAAGGACATGAGCTTCTACTGCCCCTGAGTGTGTATGGTTTTGTGCCTACCTTGGAGTCTCCCAACAATATCTCAACCAACAGATAACAGTAAGGATGTTAGAGATATTACATTCTTGTAAGTTCCAACAAGCAGCTTGCTGAAGAGAGGACAAAGCTCCTCTCTTCTCTGGCAGAAAGGAACTTGATTAACCCCAAAATTAGTCACAACTAACCCCCGATTAGTCACAATTAACCCCCAATAAGTCACAAAACAATAGTATTTTCAGTGTCAATGTTCCTGTTTTTATGCTACCACTGAACAGCACAGAAGTTGCCATTTCAAAGTTGCTTGCTGGTTCACCTTGTTCACCCTTACAGATAATATTAGATTCCCTTATATTGCAAGTGGGGGATTTCTTGAGATAAATAATGAAGAAAGTCATTCACGGGTGGGGCCATGTTCCACCAGCTGGTTCTGTTTCCCATCACAAATCTCTGCTTCTGCTCATGAATTCCTGCATACTGAAGAAACAAGTCAAAACAAGGGCTGTGTTACACCCGTTGTACCTGATACGTTAAAAAATATTTTAAATGGTTTCTGCAATGTGATGCATGAAACGCCTACATTTGTGATTGTACAATTAAGTTTCTTCCTCCGCCAGTGGACATCCACCCTGCAGCCCAAAGGAGGCAGGAGATTGTGGAAGAATATTGAATTTCAGGATGTATTGAACCCAAAATTTATGCACAGGGTGAAAGAATTGTGATTATGAAATGACTGAGTTCCTTATTCTCAGAGAAGTAAGAAGGGGTGTCAGCTACTACCTTAGATTTCTGGAGAGCAAATTTTGACCTGTTTAGGAAATTGGTTGCCAGAGTCCCTCAGGGGGCAGTCCTGAAGGGTAAAGAAATCCAGGAAGACTGGACATTCCTCAAGAAGGAAATCTTAACAGTGCAGGATCAAGTTGTCCCCATATGCAAGAAGATGAGTCAGCAAGGCAGAAAACCATTTTGGCTGAACTTCTTCCTGAGCTTATGCTGGAGCTCAGGAAGAAAAAGAGAATTTATGACCTTTGGAAGAAGGGTCAGGAAACTCAGGAGGACTACAAAGATGGTCTGAGGTTACACGAAGAGAAAATTAGAAGGGCCCACGCTTAAGAATTTAAGCTGGCCACTGCTGTAAAAGACAATAGGAAAAGTTGCTATAAATATATTATCAACAAAAGGAGGGCTAAGGAGAATCTTCATCCTTTAATGGACATAGGGGGAATCTTCATGACCAAAGATAAGAAAAAGGCTGAGATATTTAATGCCGCCTTCGTCTCAGTTTTCAATGGAAAAAGCAATTGTTCTCCTGGTATCCAGCCCGCTGAGCTGGAAGACAGGGACAGGGAGCAGAATGAGGCCCCCTTAGTCGGAGGGGAAATAGTGTGAGACCTGCTGCTTCACCTCAATGCACACAAGTTAATGGGGCCAGATGGGAACACCTGAGGGTGCTGAGAGAGCTGGTGGAAGTGCTCACTGAGCCACTCTCCATTATCTACCAGCAGTCCTGGCTCACGGAGGAGGTCTCAGTGGACTGGAGGATGGTAAATGTGACCCCTATCTGCAAGAAGCTCAAAGGAGGATCCTGGGAACTACAGACCTGTCAGCCTGACCTCAGTGTCAGGAAAGGTTATGGAACAGATCATCATGAGTGCCATCCTGAGGTACATATAGGACAACCAAGGGTTCAGGTCTGGTAAACATGGCTTTATGGAAGGCAGGTCCTGCTTGACTAACTTGATCTCCTTCCATGACAAGGTGACCCACTTAGTGGCTGAGGGAAAGGCTGTGGATGTGGTCTACCTGGACTTTAGTAAGCTCTTTGACACAGTCTCCCACAGCATCCACCAGAAGAAACTAGCTGCCTATGGTTTGGGTGGATGTACTCTGAGGAGGGTGAAAAAAAAGTCTGGATGGCCAGACCCAGAGAGTGGTAGTGAATGGAGTTAAATCCAGTTGTTAGCCAGTCACCAGTGGTGTTCCCCAGGACTATGCTTGGGTTTGTTCTCTTTAATGTCTTTATCAATGATCTCAATGAGAGGATCGAGTGCATTTCAGTAAATTCACAGAGAACACCAAGCTGGGCAGGAAGGTGAGTAGGGGCACGGATCTTCCATGTCACTTCCATACCAAGTTTGCTGGTCACATCCAATTCTGATTCATTTTAGTGTGCCAGGATCAAAGCTGAAATGCTTGGTCAAGATAAATATGGGGTTTTCTCTGAAATCAAGGGAAGATTCCTGTGAAATGAAATGCAACAAATGCCAGGGGAGGGCAAGTAACGCAATTCACTTTCGTGTTTTGCATCAAGACACGCTGCAACTTCTGATTGAAATTGCAGGTCTGTTTATGCTTTTTACATGTTGAAATTCAAACTTTATACACTGTGTCCATTGTATGTACTATTTTTATTAAGACTTCTGGTTCAAAGAGCCTACTGTACAAAATTTAGTTTCTGGTCTTAATCATGTGCTGAAGAGATCTGTACACAGTATCTGCAAAACCACAGAGGTTTCACCAATATACTTGTACAAAAAGAGGACCATCATCCAGGAACAACTGTTCCAAATAAGCAAATAAGCAAATATGCAAACACCAAAGCCATTCTACTTACTGTAACCAGTTAATTAGAAAGTGCTTAGGCCTGGAAGAACACAGGAAAATACAGATATGGGCAAAGTGAGCAGATAGGCAAGGACAAAATTAAAAGATAATAAATGTCAATAGAGTCTCTTTAAACTCCTGCACCTTTGGTATAATTCCTACACTTTCAGATTTCCCCTATTCCTCCTTAGTCACAAATTCACATAATTTTGTGAGTGATGCTCCTCACATCACAGCCCCTCCTCAGCTTTTGTTACTTGGTCCCACCATACAGTACCTCCAGGGACTGTGACACACCACAGTACTCTGCGCTGTATGAAAACCTCAGTGTGGAAATGTAATGTCACTTCCTTACCTAACCTTCTGTTCTTCAGCCTGGATGGAATCGTGGCCAGACATACTTAGCAGACCTGCTCCTGGCCACAGGAGCTTGCTTTAGACATTTCTGTTATGCACACATTTTTACTGTTCACTATCTTTGCATATCTGCCTGCACTCATCAAAGTGTGTTGACACTGACACCAGTCCAATGGGTTTTGGGAAATCCCTAGCTTTTTGCATCTATTTGTCCTGGTACAACCTCCACAAATACCTTATCTCTCATAACTGGAGACCTTGCTTGCTCCACAAGTACCCGATTCTCAGAGCAGAGACACAATGACATCACACTGATGGATGGTACCAAGAACAGAGCTGTAGACTCTGTTCTCCGTTTCCTTTCATCAACCGGAGGCTGTTTGGTGCATTACCAGGACAATTCATTTCTCAGCAGAGATGGAAGGTCAGGATGCACATTTCAAGTGCAATTCCATGGCAATCATATTTTAGCTGCTAGTTCTCAACAGCTGCTGCTCTCCCTCTCTAGCCACTCACATGGTGTTGTTATGCCCCCTGTCAAAAACATCATTTTGATGGTTATGTAAAAAATACTGAGACTTTCAATAAAGTCTAACACCCACAAAAAAGCAGCTCACTGCACATTTATTGCTGTCATTGAAAAATGATTCTCCAGCCTTTCCTGTTCAGTGCTGCAGTGAAGGACAGGACAATTATAGGATGATAATAAAGATGAAGCACTACCACATACCTTTAATTGTGAATTCATTTTTACATAACTTGCTATATAGTTCAAAAAGAAACCACACAAACTTTCCAGTTACAAAAAGCTGTATCAAAGCAGCATATTAATTCTTCTATAAAGTGATTAGATCTAGAGGAAAGGGAAAAGTGAAGTCAAGACAAATATACTTGTGAAGAAAATACATAGATTTGATCAATCTATTCCATACACTCAACTAAAAAAAAAATAGTATGCTCCGGAACAGACTACTGGACACCTGCAGTAACTCCTCATAGACTTTTTTTATAAAGCTAAACGTCATTTCCAACCTGACTTTTGTACCATTTACACAAGGTACTTATCTGTTACCTGATCCATTATCAAGTTTCCATAGCTTATGTATATTGAAGACCACGATCAAGCCAAATCTATTAAAGGGGACATACATTCCAGTCCTTCATTCTTCAGACTCTTCAACCCTTCTCTACTTTCTCTGTTCTTTCTTGAATTGCTGACACTGAACACCAGAAAACATCTGACTAAATGTAGCAATACATAAGGGAAGTGGACTGCATTTTATGCACACACACAGTTCTTAAAATGCTCTGACCCACAGAACTTCTGTGCTAGTTTTATATCAGAAATGCATATTTGGGTTTGCTAGTCACAAAGCCTACTAAAATCCTTGTCACAGAAGTCTTTCTACAAGAGCTTCTTGTCCCCTATCTTATCTGACCGGTACACTGAAGTCCAATTTTTTGTACAGATGCCTTTATTTTACACATCACTTATACAAAAACCTATGGCTCAAGAAAATACAGAAGAAAGCCACGAGGCCTGATTTTTGAAACTAAGAAGATGGCAAGCCATTAACAGTTTTGCCCTTTTACATACACACAGAGTACACATTAGTATTTGTAAAAGCATTACAGGTAATTTGCTCTTTACACATTGAAAAATGGCCTAACAAATTGTAAAAAAAACATTGAGACTCATGCTGTTTCAACTTCTGATTATTATGACATACTACAATAAACTCCCAATCTAGACTGCAATTTACTAGTTCTCTGCTCCATTATCTAGGCTGGAAAGAGCCTTTTCACAGTGTATGCAGCTTAGCTCCTCTCCAGCACTGCACTCTTTTGAAAACATGGGTCTCTAAGTGAAAAGCCATCAACTAAGAGTAAAGCCCCAGTGCTTGTTCCTGAACTTCAGAGCACTGCCAACATCCCTGGGAGACATTCAAAAGCCATTTGACCATGGTCTGGTGCAGCTTGCGCTAGGAGAGGGGCTGGATAAGACGATGCCCACGGGTCCCTTCCAACCTCAAACACGTGTGGTTCTATTCTGCTTTTGTTTGTAAAGCTGATGTTTCCCAATACACCTAAAAAGATTCTGAGTTTATTGATCAATAAATCAGGAAATAACTTATTGTGATTACTAACACACAAAATCAAGTGTTTATTTACTATTTACAAGTATAAATACATGAATGCTACAAGTGTTCTGTGGTCTTCTTCATTATCATGGCACCTTAGATAAGGACAACAGATCACGCAAGCAAGACACAATAGTTTTACAAGGCACTGTGCAGGCACTGCCCAAGTTTACCCAGAACAAATATGGCACACATCGTGAGTGATACTTTTCCATAGTTCTATAAATCTTTAGTCTTAAAAGCAACAGTACAGCGGATTTTTATATTTTTGGTCAAACAGATAAAAGGTTTTATTTTCCTCAAAGGATGGATAATTTTTTTGGTCATGAGTCAGAACAGCCTTCTCACCTCAGTATTTTACAGCACCAATAACTTTCGCCTTTGCAGAGAACTTTCTTTTTTTCCAAGTCCACTGGGGAGCCACTGCCAACACACCCTGGCAATGATCTGAATTCCATCACTTCAGCTGCAAAACCACCTTCAAAAAAAAAAAAAAAGAAATGGAATGAGATTAAAGTTGGAGGACACCAACAGTCCAGCAGTCTCAGAAATGAGAGCTTTTTGCTTTCTGTTACTAGCTAATATACAACTGTATGAACACATTTTTCCCCTGGAAAACACACTATCCCTCCCTCAGCTCTCTTTTACAGCTTCACATGACTATCACTTTCAGCGAGTTTCTTCAGCACCTACTGCACACAAACCATTTCTCAGCTCTCTGTAATCAAAAAGTAGAAGTGTAATTTCCAAGCCCAGTGAGATTCCTCCTGCACAAAGCAGAAGCCAGGGACCCTTTGAATTTCTCCTTGTGCGCACATAAAACTAAGTAAGGAGGTGGCAACAACCCACAGCCTCCATACAGACCTTCCAGCAGAACAAAAAAAGAGCCTATCAGGATTCTAATCATATCTTTAAAAAATTCTAGGCTAAACTGTGCTAAGAAATCCTGAAGTCTATCCAAGATAGCCTGCTTTATGTAAGGATCTCTGTAACTTTGCAGTCTCTTTGCCAATGAGTGACTTTGTGTTTTCAGCACGTTATCCAGAACAATTTCCCTTAAAATAAACTCAGTACCTGAGAGGTCAGGAAGAAAGGATGGCATCAGTTACCTTGTTAGCGGCTTCCAGTGCATTTATTAGGTTCTGCAATTCTTCCTTATTCATCTCTATAGAAATTGGCTTAATTTCACCATTTTCTCTCACGTCCAAATCAAGATTGAGAAGTGGTATTTGCAGCATAGAGATCTTATCACTGGAGAGAGCAAGCTATGCAGGTTTTTGAAACAATAACAAAGCATTAGGTGGAGACATAAAGTGTTTTGTCTTTCATAGCATCACATACGAACTTTAAACGTGTACAACCAGAGCAGACACCAAGATGACAAAAGTAACTTCTCTGAAGTTCTCTGCAGTTTTGGGGTTTGCCTTCCCACTCCCGCTCCCCCTTGTCAGGATTTGTTAGTAACAACAATGTGCTGAAATAAACCCCCTCTTCATAACAATACATTTGTCAAAATAATTTGTTACAATTACTGGGCTACTATACGTTGTATTTGAGGTGAGAAGAAAGAATACATTTGATCATGGCTCTTTAAAACCATACGAATTCTAGTTCTCTAGAATTCACTACAAAATACTAGAGACTAGTTCAAAGTCACTGTATTCAAATACTTCTGGCAATCTCACAGAAGAAAAGATCTCATAGAAGAAAGAGTTGGGAGAAAGCAGACACCTCTGTGCAGCTATCAACTATGTATCTACAGCTGATCAAACACTGTCAGATACCCTATTTGACAAACACTTAAGGAGAGGATTACATATCAATTGGACTTTCTTTTTTGTTTACTATTATACTCACTCTAGTATACATAAGGCTTTAAAAACATATTAAAATCAAAGATCAGTTGACAATACCGTAGATCAGTGCTGTACAAGCCTATCATTTATTTAGAATGTGGTACAGCACTGGAGAGACAATGTAAGGACCTCAAGGAAGAGAAAAAGTGGTTTAAAGCAAAATGAATACAATAGTCCAGATACGCACCAGAAATTTATACCAAAAAATTGAAACTAAAAAAATCTTCCAGAACATAAAAAAATCCACAAATAAAAAACAAGAGCCCTTGTTAAGTCTAGAATAGATTTTTGTCAGCTGTAAACCCAGTTAGCAAGAGATCAGTCTGTAGTAAAAGCTCATCTGAAGCACATTACCATGCCATATTAGCTCTCACAAAATGTGGTCTGTTGTGGGCATTTCTCATTGATTTCCAAAACTGTTTGCTGCACAAATCATCTAACACCTGTTAAAATGGAAAACAGCTCTACAAATCTGTTCAACAGCTCTCATGGACTACCTAAATTATAAATAGCACAAGTAGTGTTGTTAAGTCTTTGATAGAGCTTGATTTAAAACAGCTGCCCTCATAACTGCAAAGCGCCGTCCAACTTCAGGCAACACAGTTATCACTGGCTTATCAAAATCAATCTAAAGATAAACGATTTCAAACTAATTATTGAATAACCGTTTCTTGAAAGAAACACATCCTGTATCAATGTAGTACTTGTACAATTAAGTAAACATTTTTTCTTCCTTTGACTAAAAATACTGTTTATTCAGACCTCAGAATCATAAAAGCGTACAGAAGTTTCAGGTGCTCCTGAATAACACTCAATCTCCTTTTAGGAAAGAGATAAGTTTTGCAGCTTTAAGACAAAAGAAAGAATAATGAAAAAAAAAAAAGAATATTTTACAGTTTATACAAATTTCTGGCAAGTCTCTAATGTATTGTTATGAATGTGCTTTTTCCTGAAACCTTTAAAAACTGAAGCATGCTCCAGAATGAGCAGACCTAAGGGGACTGTACCAGCAGTTACTTCTGCATTGTGGACCACTTCTTTCAAACATTAAGGAAACACTCACCTTTAACTGCCAGTCAAAATCCTGCAGCTGGGCAGAAGAGATTGCATTCACTCTTTCTACTAGGGCATTCCTGATTTCTTCCTTTCTGCCTTTAAGACATTTTGTTATTGCTTCTTGATAGCTTGAATTTAACTCGTGTATCTGCTGAGCAGCCTACAAAAATAAAGTTGTGACTGCTTACACAATGAACCACAGAAATAACGTGTACCACCTGTCCCAGCTGTGCTCTGTAGGTATGCAAGCTGCTACCCAGATAGATGTTATCCTACACCCCTTAGTCTCATCTTCCTTTTGCTGCCCTTAATAACTGCTCTCTGTGTTTGACACTTGGAGTTGTTATTTACCACAGCAACGTACAAAGAAAAAAAAGGTAATTTTCTTCTCATTTAAATCAAAAAGACACCAGAGAATGGAGGTTTTATCAGCCCTCTTAGACACCATGCTAAAATAAATAAATCTAAACAAAAATAAAAGTCACACGCGCACACATCAGGTTTAGTCATGAAAGTTTCTGAACAACAGAGTGGAGACAAAGTACATTAGCTTAGCTGAAACAGATATACTGATATAAGGACTTTATCACAGATACACAAGTATCTTTCTTTGGTCTCGCTACCAGAGAAAGCAGGTAGTCAAAATACCATCAATGTGCAAAAGATGAGATTTAAGGTTTCCAGTAATGGAGTAAGTTTTTGCAAAGTTTAGACATACAGGAATGCCCTGAATTATAGCCCATCCTACATGGCCCTCCATTCAAAGTCCGTATTTTTCTTATTTACTTACATACGGTCAATATTTTAAAACAGTTTGATGCCACAGTAATGACTACAGAAAGCCAAGTAAAGAGCATGAATTGTTTTTTATTGCCAATGAACGGTAATGACAGGTTACGTATTTTAAGGAAAACGCTAAATTGATAGCTTAAGTACCACCAAATTAAAGACTGTATTTTAACAAGTATTATCCAGTGCAATTTAAAAAACAAAAGTCAGTGTCAATGCTGTTTTTTCTTTTAAAAGTCTTTGCAGCGTATCTCCAAAGACTGCTCACCTTCTACTTACCTAGTCTGCTAGTACACTTAGCCTAAATTATTTATTCAAATGTAACAGTAAAAAAAAAGCTTTAGGACTACATAAGCTACAATACCAAATCACTCCAGAATTATTTCTCAAAGTCAAGCCAATGAGTCCTTACCTCTTCATCAGATATGTTTTTGCCAACTGCAGTTTTGAAATACGTCACTGTTTCTTCTAAAACCTCCATCCACTCTGCCAAGCTCCAAACACTGCCATAATCCTGGTATCGAGGGTACGCACGGCTACATATGCCATCAACTATTTTATGAAGGAACTGAAACAATGTGATACATAAGAACATAATTCCATCACTGTTACACCAGATATGAGGCTGATCAGGCAATTCCCTTACCACTCCTTCCTTCACCGGGTACTGCACCAATGCTTGCTCTGAGTGCAGTCGGTGCACTATCTAAAAAGTCATGGAGAGGTAGTCTATAATAGAGTACTGATCGTCCTCCCCTCTCTCTCCCCCAGAATTCACAAAGTTTGTCCACAGAACTCACAGCATGCTTCAAGTCCGCTTTGTATTTATACACAGCGCAGTCACCTCTGCACAGGGGCTGCCAGGGATGCAAAGCACAACTCTAGGTGCTGACCTCGAGCTACAAACATCTGCGGCTGTCTCTAGCCACGTCTGCTTTCTTGGTCTGCGGCAGTCATCCCCCTTTGCTGAGAGCACCCGCTGCTGCACGGCTCACGGCGCCGAGCCCCACGCGGCAGGAACCGCCCCCGACACGCACGCAGCCGCCCATTCTGCGCCCCCGCCCCATCGCGACCGCGCGCTCTGCGTTTCGTTCAGGGGAGGTCCCGCGGGGGCGGGACACGCGCGCCTGCTCCCGCCGTGCCCCGGCCTTCCCACGATCGCCTCACGGCGGCAGAAGGCGCGGAGGCCCGCACTTAACGGAACGCGGCCGCCTGCGGGAAGCGGTCTGCTGGGCGGCACGGCGGCCGCAGCTCCGCCCGCCCGCCCGCCCGGCCGGCCGGGGCTCGCACCTCCAGCGCCCGTCCCGGCGGGAGCTTCTCCAGCAGCTGCAGCATCGCGCCGCGCGCCCCTTCCCACCGCGCCCCTCTCCGGCCACGTGACCGCACGCGCGTCCCCGCCCCGGCGGCCGGCGCGGCCGCGCTTGCGCTTGAGCAAAGACCCGCCTTTCCCCTCCGCGATCGGCGAGTTCGAGTCCCGGTCCTGGCGAGTCGCCGCGCTGGGCAGCGTTCAGTGCGGACCCTCGCAAATTTACGAGCTTAACATTTAATCTGTTTTTACATTCTTCCTGTTTTTCGCTTTTCCCTTTAAGGGTCCAAAGAGTTGTGGTCAATGGAGTGAAATCCAGTAGGCAGCCGGTCACGAGTGGTGTCCTCCAGGGCTCAGTGCTGGGGCCACTCCTGTTTAACATCTCTATTCATGAGCTGGACAAGGGAATGGAGTGTGGGAAACTGGTTGCA
>WBNH01010245.1:0-159495 GCA_013401255.1 Urocolius indicus
TTGCAAGCTACAACTCCAATGAGACTTGAGCTTTCCTAATTGCCTCCCTACATCCTCTGGCAACAGGCTTATATTCATCCCAAAATAGTTCCTTTTTCTCCTTTAGGACTCCTTTCTTACATGCTGAAAACTAAGCACTGGCTTTAGTCTGGTGTTTGTCCTCCAGCAGAAATTAAGGAGGAGTAATGATGTCCCATTACATTATCTGAGTGGATACCCTCCTAGTTCATTCCCTCCACTTCTTAGGCAACTCTTGTTGCCGTGAGCCACAAGGGAAGCTCTTGTTACACTTTACTGTGCAGTTGAGAGTATTTCTACAACTGTTCTCGGCTGTATTAAGTTTGTGCCACTGTGACCTCCTTGAAAGAATAGGCGCCACTCAGTGTAAGTAAATGTTGCAAATAGTCTTCAAAGATCCTTTTATGTTATATTTTCATTTCCGTCATAAGATTGGCTATGCATTTCTATAAAGCTGTGGTTTCTGTCTTTGATGAACAGGAGTCCTTAAAATTCTTAAATATCTTAATAACATCTATGACAGAAACATCTATTCATGGTGCTAATCAAAACCCTTCAGGATCCCTGCAGACCAAATACCTAGGCTACTGTCTCTACATCTTTCCTATGAAGTCTGTTTATTCAAAGCCAGGGTCTCCAAGGCATCTTGTAGTCTTTATGAAGTTATTTTCACTTTGTTATATTTTGTTAGAGCTTGTAAAATGACTTACCAATAAAAAAGTTGCTCTAGTTCACCTCTCACATAACCATACTTATGCCTTCACTCCCACAGTAGCATTTCAGAATTTAAAATATTCCATTATTTATCTACTCCTGCTTAGATGACAGATTTTTAAAAAATTAAATGATCTCACAGTTTTCATTATACCAGTTCCCCTCTTGATGATGGCAGTACAAACAAACATAAGAGAGAGTGGAATAATGAGCCGTCAGAGTAACAATTAGGTCAAGTTTCTCATATATAATAATGTCATAGCAAGGACAAGATGTTACATATCTTTCTTTGCCACTATTTAAAACTAAGACATATATTGACCGCACATGGGAATGTTGAATTTGTTGGAGACATACAGTTTTCAGTGACGATTTCAAAGGTACCTTTCCAATAACAACATCAACACAAGATAACTAGTACCATCAGAGTCCAAAAAATCCAAGTTGTTCAAGCTCTGGTGAAACTTTCAAAGACTTTTTGATTGCTAAATTGTCTCCTTAAGATGTGACTAGCAAGTTACATGTTTTTCTCCTGACAGACAGATGGTATAATCAGAACCTTCATGACATATTTGCCTGTCTCTAATGTTTTCTCGCATTGCTCTGTTCTTTCATCTAGAAACTAATACTTGTCCTTCTATGCAAATGTAGCTATCAATTCATTAGTCTGTCAGAATGTGTATAAATATTAGATTGTTTTGAGGAGGCAGTGCCTAATTTGTCATATGAAAATACATTTTCCACATGAACTGTGATGGGTGCAATTGTGTTTCTGAAATGCATTGAACCCCAGAAGTTATAGCTATTTAACTGGTGGGTGCCTTCAAAGTATGTCATACAAATAACCCAGCTGGAGAGAACTGAAGCCACAATGAAAATCCTGTTATTATCTTCCAAAACATATGGACAGAAAAAAGTTATCAACTTCATAGTGCAGTTGAGGCCCTTTTTTTTTTTTTGTGACAATCACCTGTGCATTTGAGCTCAATCAACGTACAAAAGTACCTGGAATGATATTTCAATCCTTTTGTTTCATTGAAGATCTATTTTCTTTCTTTCCCTCATTGAAACCTCTCAGACCATCTGGTTACAAAATGTCTCAAAATATATCCGGACAGACAAGTAGAAGTAGTAAAATGAGTTTGTTTCTTTTGCCTCTTTTCCAAAGTGAAGCTACTCTGAAATTCATCAAGTAGTGAAATAGCTGCATTTTCTACATACCCTGAAATAGAAGAGGTGTAAAATGATGTTGGCAACAAGAGTTATTACTAAGAGTGCCTGTCCTTTGTCAGATAGCTTTGTAAGAGGAGAAAGGCTTTCCAAGGAATTATATTCACACTCACCACCACATGTCCATTTGTGCTCACACACACATTTTTCAAAACACTACAGTATGCGCTGACAACCTGCAAACGATCAGCTTCAAAAATTTCCTTTGAGTCATTTCTTATCCTCCAGCAGTGGCTGGAAAAGGTGTTTGTGATCAAACTGAAATGTAAAACAGCGATACTATAAATAGTAGCAAGTTCTATTTACTGGAGAATATCCTACTCTAATACTATATTGAATTCTTCTTGAAAAGAGTAAAATCAATCTAGTGAAATATTTCTTTTGTATCTTTTTATGTTAAATAATGTTGATAATTGCTTACTGCAGTAATTTCTGCCTCAGCTAATTATTTGGAACGTCCTGAAAGACATATATTCTATTTTTTTTTTTCTTTCAATACTAATTCTACTCTGGTTTGTACTGAGTAACACACTTGGATACAGGCTTTGTTGGCTTCATTGCAAAAAGCACCCTGGGTAACAAGTATTCAAGATATTTCACCCTTCATAGGGAAAATGCTCAACCTTTCTTGCCTGTCTACAAACCCTTTCTCACTTGTAGCTTTCCAGTATCAGTTTTGGTGTTTTTCAGCTCATCCTTGCCCCCAGTCCATTCAAGCTCTACTTATGCAACACTAAATTTGAAATAAGAAACTTACTGATGATGTCTGTATGCAGTTTGAGTCAACATACTGGGGGTACTAGGGGTTCATTTTCCAGGTTATTTGTACAATACACACCGCCAGCTTGTCCTCTTGCAGAGAAGTTAAGAATCACGGAATCACAGAGTCTGAAGGTTTGGACGGGACCTTGAAAGATCATATAGTCTACCCCCCGACTAGAGCAGGACCAGCTAGGTCACACAGGAACTCATCCTGATGGGTTTTGAATGTCTCCAGAGAAAGAGACTCCATAGCCCACCTAGGCAGCCCCTTCCAGTGCTCCATCATCCTCACAATGAAGAAGTTTTTCCCTTATATTTCTTTGAAGTGTCTTATGTTCCAGCTTGTACCCATTGCCCCTTGTCCTAACATTGTACATGATTGATATTGGACATCATTTGAGAATAGCTTGGCACAGCATCCTGTATCCCACTGGTATTTCCATTCCTAAGCAGGGATTTCAGCCATCTAATCACAGGTAACTGGCACTAAACACCTTTGGGCACCTGCTTGGGTTGGAGAGGCAGTTTGAGGTGCTTAAGATGCTACTAAACACTGAAGTCCTGTTGGTGCTGTCTAGAGATTTTTATGTCTTGCTTATGAACTTTAATCCCTGATCTGAGGGTTTTCAGGGCCCAAATGAGATTTATGCTTCTTTAATGCTTACTTCAGTTTTTCTTTACATTCATTGGACAAGAAATTTTCTTCTAGAGTATCAAGGTTTTGTGGTAGCATATATCTGGCATATTTCTTGTTATTCTATAGTCTTTTTCCTTTTTTATTGCAAGTCTCCCAGATGGGTGGATTTAGAATTCTGAAATTTATTGCATTCTTTTCATCCAAGAAAATGCAATACATTATGACAGCTTTATTGTTGGAGAATGATGGTTTTATAAAGCTACTTTAGAGTAGAGAATAGACTCATTCACTAAAGAGATTGTTAAATACTTACATGCTTGTATAGTAAAGACCAGTCTTAGAAATTTAAATATATATGCTTTCTTCCCTGTCAGAGTCTGTGACAATGATTCTAGGCAACGTGAGATTGTGTCTTTGGAGGAAACAATTTCAATTACTAGTGATCATTCTTCAGAGTTATTTCTAGTTTTGTATTGTCAAAATTGCTGTTGTTCCTATTTACATGTACGAGGCCAAGTGTGCACAGGCACAATGACAGTTCCACATATGACCACCAGATAAATGACCATTTGCAAGTGTAAATGTTATATGCACTGAGTCGATGATTAGAGACCTGCTTGGTATTTGGCCTGTAAGAGGCAACTGGTGACATGGTATTAACAAAGGAAACAAAAAAATTCATTTAGTTGGATGTCCTGGGTTTGGCGAGGATAGAATTAACTCTCCCCAGCTGCTGCTTGGGGGTGTGGGCAGGCTGTTCAATCCCACGTGACACCATGCTCGGGATATAAGGGCAGCAGCTGGGCCGGGGTGGTGCTGTGGCCAGTGTGGGAACTGGAGTTCTGCTGTCGGGCTGAGCGTCGGGCTGAGCGCGGTGAGCAGTTACATGGGGCATTGCTCCTTTTTCTTTGTCCTTTGGCCATCACTGTAACTGTCTACTCATTGTGGGGTTCTATTAAACTGTCCTTATCTCAACTCAGAAAGTTCTACAACTCTCTGTTGATTCTCCTCCCCATCCTGCTGAGTTGGGGAGGAGTAACTGGGTGATTTGGTCATTGTTCAGTTAAGGCTAAACCACCACATTGGGACAACAAATAGATGGTTTTAGTGATGCAATGTTTACCCTCAGAAAGGAAATGACTGATCTCAGATGCCAGAAATGTCTTACTGTGAGTTTTATTCGCATCCATTTTCACTTTAAAGGAAATAAAACTGTGGCTGTAGTAAGTTACAAATTGAAAGGTACTTGGAACACAAAAGGAGCTGGCTGCTCTGCCTATTATTCTCTTCTCATTGCAATTCTTCCTAAATATGTGATTTGAAGTTTTTTTTTTTTTCTTTTTGTCCAGCTACTAAGAAGTCAGCATAGCTATTGTCACAACTGAGAAGGAAACACCTCTTAACAGAAAGATAGCAGCTAAAACTGTGAGTGGGGTTTAAATCAATTACTTGAGTGAAGAGTAGAAAGACTTAGCAGGCTTAGTAGATGAGCCTTTTTGGACAAAGTTAAGATTAAAAAAAGTTAAAGAAGTCCTAAATAAACAACACAGAGACAATAATTAAGAATTTAATAAAAATAGCTATGTGATAGAGTAGGAGTTTGATGTGTTAGTGGTTCCAATAAACATTTTAAATAAGTAACACTGCAGTAAATAAAGACAAGAAAGAGGAAATGGCAAAGTAAACTTGAAGAGACAATCAGTTTACAGAGGCTGAATAAGTGCTATACAAACTAAATATTCACAAAAATGTTGTTTCTTTATCTTTCTTGGAATAGAAAGGCTGAGTTTAAGAACCAAGAACAGGCTCTGCCAAGGCTGCAGCTTGACTCAACACCAACTCCTGCTATCAGTCCTAGTAGAAGCCTTCAGCTGGATAAGCATGAGCTACTCTTGCAGGTGACATTTCTTTCATGAGCATCAGGTTGAACACTGCATCCCATTTTCTGAAGAACTGTTGGGAAAGCTTTATGTATCAAACACATGAAAGTTTTTCCCTAATAATTTATTTTGAGTACAATGTTCTTATGTCTTCTTTCTGTGGTAATGCTAAACATTCAGAAATTACAGAAGTGTGTTAGACTTCCTGATTCTAATGGAGTGCAAGTATGGAGATATCCTCCAGTTACTAAGAATCAAAGATTTTTATGAGTAACTGAAAATAAAAGAGGTCTTTGTGATGTGATTCTAAATAACACCTAGACAAGGTGACAGGAGCACGTAAATCAGCAAGATTTAAGCTGAAGGTACTCGTCAGATAGATGAAGGTACTCATTCATAGATGCCCTTATTCAAGGGTCATAGCTTGAATAATACAAAATAAGGGACCTATGTTCAGGAGCCAGAGACTTCTCTGTCTCTTCCATGGCTGCCGAAAAGGCTGTGCTGAGTTACTAGGCTGTCGGAACAGAGGCAGTAAGCACACAGAAGGTGTTTTGTGCTTGGACAAGGGAAGGCAGCTGTGGGGTATCACTGGCACTGCTTGTCCTTGTGCAAGGACACATAATATGCTCTCGTAAGCCATCTCTCTAGAAAAGTTTCTGTCATGCAACATACCAGGATCTGACATACATATGATAGGATGAAGCATTTCTAAGCATGCTTGGCTTATAAATCCTTTTGATTTGGTAGAGATAAAATATTAGGTTACTAAGAGACTGGGTTTCTCTATGGAAGGTATACAGGCTGTGAGATGTGGCTGTAGTTTCTATAAAGCCAGCTTTATGTTAACAAATTTGGGTAACAATGACAGGATACTTTCAGCAGTGTGGTTTCATCATGAGCTTCTTATTGAATTGTTAAGCTTGATTTTGCTTAAAGCAAGACTGAGCAGCTGCAGTCACAACTTTGAAGAATAAATACGAATGTATAAGACAAAATGCAAAAGCTCTATAAAAAAAGTGCTCTGACATTTTGCTCATCCAGCAAATGTGGCCCATACGTGATGATGAAAATAGTAACTTAGGTAGCTGGGCATGCTTCAAGGTGGAAAGTTACCTTTTCCTGAAACAAGCCAGGGCAAATGCAGTCTGATGAAGTAGTATGAATGATGGTAGCTGTCCTGGTTGTACAGTCAGATTTCTCCATTAGGAATACTGTGAAACAATTTGAAAAAATATTTATTGTGATACTAAATAACATTATTTCAAATACAAGGCATTATTTTATTGCTGAAGACTTCTAGACAAGACCTGTCCTTTTTCATTGCAAATGCTTTTGCTTACGGCCTATTCAAACACAATTCTCTCATGGAGAATTGGAGTTACTATTAGATAATGAAGAATTTACTTCAACTGAACGTGTAACTTGTAACATAGAATCCCAGAATCAGAATCACAGAATGGTAGGGGTTGGAAGGGACCTTTAGGGGTCATGTAGTCCAAACTCCCCTGCAAAAGCAGGTCCGCCTAGGTCAGGTTACACAGGAACATGTCCACGTAGGTTCTGAAAACCTCCAGAGAAGGAGACTCCCCAACCTCCCTGGCAGCCTGTGCCAGGTCTCCCTCACAGTAAAATAGTTTAACCTTATGTTTAAATGAAACTTTGTGTGCTTCAGCTTCCTTCCATTACTCCTTATCTTGTTACTAGATACAGAAAAAAGTGTTACTTCAACCTCCTGACATCCACCATTTAGATATTTGTAAATATTAATGAGATTCCCCTCTCAGTCTGCTCTTATCTAGATTAAACAGCCGCAGTTCCCTCAGTCTTTCCTGATAAGAAAGGTGTTTCAGTCCCCTGATCATCTTGGTGGCCTTGTGCTGGGCTCTCTCCAGAAGTTCCCTGTCCAAAAACTGGACACAAGACTCCAGATGAGGCCTCACCAGGGCAGAGTAGAGGGGGAGGAGAACCTCTCTTGACCTGCTGGCCACACTCTTCTGGATGCATCCCAGGATGCCATTGGCCTTCTTGGCCACGAGGGCACATTGCTGGCTCATGGTTAGTTTATTATCAACCAAGACTCCCAGGTCTCTCTCTGCAGAGCTGCTCTCCAGCAGGTCACCCCCAGCCTTTACTGGTGCATGAGGCTGTTCCTGCCCATATGCAAGACGCTGCATTTGTCCTCGTTGAACCTCATGAGGTTTCTCTCTGTCCAACTCTGAAGTCGGTCAAGATCCCACTGAATCTTCCACACAGTCTTCCGGTGAATCAGCCAGTCCTCCCAGTTTGGTGTCATCGGCGAACTCTCTGAGTGTACACTCTGTCCTCTCATCCAGATTGTTGATAAAGAGGTCCCAGAACTGACCCCTGTGGAACAGGCTTCCAATTTGACTTAGCTCCATTGATCACCACGTTCTGGATTCTGTCATTCAGCAAGTTCTTAATCCACCTCACTGTCCACTTGTCCAAGCCACATTGCCTGATCTTTCTGACGAGAGTGTTATGAGATACAGTGTCAAACACCTTGCTGAATTCAAGGCAGATGATATTCATGCTCTCCCTCATCCAGCCAGCCAATTATGCTCTTGTAGAAGGCTATCAGATTGGTCAAACAGGATTTCTCCTTGGTGAATCCGTGTTGACTCCCCCTGATAACCATCTTTTCCTTCTTGTGTTTTGAGATGACATTCAGGATGAGTTGTTTCATCACCATTCTAGAGATGGAGTTGAGGCTGAGTGGCCCAGCCATTTTACTCAAGGTTTACGTCTTTGCTGTAGCTTTGAAGACTGGCTAAATGATGTCATTGCAATGGGTGCATTTATTTTGATAGCATTTACAGCTGACAGTGACAAAACTACAGAGACAGAATTTCATCTTCAGGATATGGTCAGACTACACTGCTCCTTGTTGTTGAGTTAGAGTTCAGGGTCTCAGTTTTAATCCTGAATGTTTCATATAATCTACTTGAGAGATGTGTGTGTCCCACACACCTGAGTCATTTTACTTGAAGACCTCTGTTTGAAATTAGAAGCATATAATAAAGTATCATATGTATTCAAGTATTTTTTGGGGGGCTGGGTACTTAGAGTTGGCTGGGAGTTCTAAACAATGTTGAATGATATTTTTTCTCAGTGATAAATGCATTTAAATAAAATATATAGGCTTTTGTTACTTTGTTGTTATGGTTCTAACACTACAGATTGCTTGTAATATGTGAGAACCTCCAGCTACTTGGAAGAATGGCTACTAACATGTTGACTATAAATCTAAATTAATAGAGAGACGTGATTTATGTGCATATGATGTTTTAGTAAGCACTCGAGGCAGGATGTTTATAAGAGGAACATAATTCTTCTGTTAACTTTCATAAATACACTGTGAACTCCTTATGGAATTCACACAGACCATGTGCCTATGTAACAGCACAGCATCAGTGTGTGTAGTGGTGTGATCATACAAAACACAGTTCTGTTTACTGTCCATAACGTCTTTGGTTCTTGATTATTCTTTTCTCTGTGCCAAAGAGAGTCAGAATTTCCAGGAGTTGGTTTGAGAGTGGATCTTAATGAGTGTGATTGTGATCCCTCTGTAGAGAGCAGTATTTTTTATTTCTTTACTTGTGGTTTTCCTTTCTGTCTACAGCGCTGAAAAGAAATGTTAATTTGCTCTGCATGGAAGAGCATGGCAGTGGAGCTCTTATCAACATAAAGACACAAAAAATGAGCTCATATTAAAGGCCCCAGATTCTATATATGTGAGCTCAGTCAGGTTTTTTTTCCAGTTGGCCTTTGTCACGTCCTGTCATTTCCTTGCTTAAATTCCTCGTGTGTGAAATTGATTAATAGTATTGGGGTCTGTTTAGAGAATAGACTAGAACTCAAGGTAGCTTTCTATGTGAATATATAGAATCTAGAACAGCGGAGACTTAGACCTTGGTTTGGAGGAACCATTTTATTACAAGTAGCATGTAATAAGAAGGACCCAGTCCAAAATCCTGCCATGCCTTGTAGTTCTTTTGATCTTGGACGCATGGTAGGAAGCCTGCTGAGCTAGTTAACAGTATCCTATTACCTAAAGTGTTTATTGGATTCATCGAGCACCAAAAGCTATACATGAAAAACAGAGATATGTGGATAAAAAACTGGAATGTGTTTTAATGTCCTTATTCCTGCTTCTACTTTTCTCTTTTTCTTCATGTTGGTAATTTTGCTTTTGTTAGGTATTCAGTTCCTCCTTGTGATTTTTGCATACAGTTTCAACAGCATAAAGTCATGTTTCTTTGTGGAAAAAGAGATCTCTAGACTGCTAGTATGTTTTCTAGTGCTTCCTGGTAGTGTCCTCGCAAACATTCTCTTTAAATGTAGTTGTTTGATTTTCTCCAAGTAAAAACATGTTGCCCAGAACTGACTAGACAAGCCTACTGTGCAGAATTGATTTACGTGTTTCATAGGATGCTGATGACTTCCACACTTCTACTGTGAGGTTTTTTGCTTTTTGCTGGACTTTCAGACTGAAAACCTAAGCGGTATTGATAAGCTGATCTACATGAGGACAACAGCTGACAGCTAAAAAAGAAAAATGGGGTTGAATGCTCATGATTGTACAGAAAAAAAAAATACTCATGAAGCAGTACAAAAGCTGAAGCACTCAGAGAGCAACTAAATATTAAAAATATTATTTTAAGCAGTGCTGGGTATTTAGGAACTGATGATATCACCTGTCTTTATTGTGGCATTCCTAACTAGTTGATTTTAAAACTATATTTGTAATAGCAGTGGGAATCTTATTTGAATACACACCTTTTGAAGATAGATGAGCCAAACTAACTGTTGAATACTACTGACTTGAACCCAACTCAAGTTGTTTATTTAGTCTTGTTGAGCACATTGGAGAAGTCTGTACTTTGCAGTCTGACTTAAGGAGGAAGGCAGGATACTCTGGAAGCTGGCAGGAAGTTTCAGCACAACCATCTTTCATTCTCCTTTTTTTTTCTCAATGTTTGCATAATGTTTTATTGTTTTATATTTTTTTATATTCTTTTGTACTGCATATAGTATCTCAGAAACTGAAAAAAAAATGTATGTGGCTTCCTGAGCATCATGCACTGAGGGGAAAAAAAAAGCTTGGAAGTGCACACAGACTGTCAAATGGAAGATTTCACAAAAGTTGTTTGCTTAAGTTTCTCATCATGTATTATTAAAGTGAAATTACTAGGAAGTAGGTTTTCTTATGGAAACAGAAACCAAACACAACTAGAGCACTTTTTTTTTTCCCCTCTGGAATAGTGACAAAAAGGATGACCTTCTCAGAGAGGCCTGTGGAGTGATATCAGCAGTATTTTCCTTAACGTGCAGTGAAAGTGAATATCTTCTTTTTCTTCAAACATACTTCATAAGACTTTACTTTTCATAGCTTTGTACTTGTCAAGGCTCATTGAGTAAAAATCTGAGGCAGTTAAGTGTTATACCTATCTCAGCACATGTCCTTCCATCCGTCCTTATTTAAGATCCACAATTATTTATTGTAGTGTTTCTCCCCTCCCCTCCCNTTTTCTGTACTGGTTGCCTAGGAAGGTCTTATTTTTAGACATTTTGATGCAAGTCTTCTCCCTTCCTACACTTTCAAAAACATTTCATTGAACACAAGGTAACACTATTTTTTTATTCCTACATTTTTCACAGGAAACAAATCTTACCCCATCTTCTTGTGGAAAAAAACTATGTTTTGTTTTGCAAATATCTAGGAGGTCTGAGTCCTATTTTCTAATACTGGAACAAAAGTTCCCATTGATGTGGTGTTAAGAAACCAAATACTAGCCCAGATAGTTTACAGAGATAACAGATGATGTATGTTAAATACCAGAAATGAGCAACAAAAATCCACAAGATATTTTTTTTTATTTGCATCCCAGGACATCATTTAATCTTTTTCAAATTCTAAATCTGTTGGCAGGAGTCACTGAGATTGTATTCAATCCTTTGGCTCATGGGTGTTCTGAACACTTCTGAAGAGCTTGAATGTCAGCAGTTTGTCAGCCCTGGTGGAAATAAATTGATCGTCAAAAAATTAAGAATGATTTTGGAAATACTGTTTAAAATTTCCTAAGATAAATCTCTCTTTCTGAGCATTGCATTGAGCATGAGATATGTTGAGGTTTTATCTCATTCTTGGAATAAGGTTTTGGTCTTTACTTCTGTTTATGGCTCGGAACTAATTGATAAGTCTTTCTTGAACTCTTCATTTTGTCCATATGCCTTCAGATGTCTTTTATCCTCGGAAAATGCACTTAGGTCTGTGTTTTCTTTCCTGTTCATGGCAGGAGTAAAGAGGGCAATACATACAGAAGTCCAGCACAAAATTATCTTGGAGTGAGTCTCTGCTCCTAGTCTGCTCTCCAGCAGAGTAACAGTAGGGGTATCTTCAGTATCAATGAAGACACAGTAGCAGTGTCTTCTGCTTCTAGTTGGTAGCCAAAGGGCTCAGGGGTGCTGACTGTGCTCCCGCTGTTCCACAGACCATGCTCCCAGCCTTTCACATTTTTGGTGAGTGCTTCTGTAAAACAGGTCGTTACTGAACTTCCAGATAGGGAGGCATGATGAATATGTACAGTTCCTAACTGGATTTAACTTCTCGAGGTCCATACTTCAAATGCTGTAACCACACTGTGTCTGAGAGTCTGACTGTAAAGCCAAGGCTGGCATGGAGCTGGTATCTGTTGGCAACATTCTCACTTTGTTTTAGTTGTGTTGCACTACCAGCATTCAGATATACTGAGGCAGGAGTAGATATGCTAAGATACTGATAGATGGGGTTCTGAGGTGGAAATCATAAATATTTCTCTTCTATCTCCCATCTATCCCAGAGCACTGAAGATGGCTACAAAAAAAAATCCTTCCTGACCCCAGGAACAGCTTTCATCTGCAGTAATTGCATTAATTGCATGGGAGAAATGTGGAGTAACAAGAGCTTGGATCATGGACCTATGTCCACATTATGGAAGAACCCTTTTCTTGTCTGTAATCCATGTCTGCAGGGCAGAAGTGGTGAGAGAGGAGGGAGCTCAGGGAAAAGGGCCCAGAGCATGAGAGAAAGGGTAAAAAATTTGTCACATATTGTTGAATTAGAAAGCTGGGTTCTGCCTGGCCCTTTGCATCTCTACCCTACACAGCTGCTCCTCACAGTGTGTTGTAGTGGTACTGGGAGAAAGAGGATATGTGTTTACTATTTAAGTGCTTAGAAGTATAAAGGTTGTATAAAAACCAGGAATATTACTCTGTAAATTTGAGGAGTCATAGTTTTTCAGACTGACCGGTGAAAGATTATCGTGTATCAAATGTCATATTTCATTACCCTATCAGAAGCACAGTGACCAGAAGCACACTCTGAGATGGATGAACGTGTCCTCTCATGGCTATACAAAGTTTTCCTTTAACTTAGTAAAGAGAAAAGGCTAAATAATGCTTTCTTGGAGTAGATATGGAGTTTCCAGTGGTGTTGTACAAGATGCACATGTAGCTGAAGAAGCACTTCTTTCTCAGTGTAGTGAAATCCTATCCAAACCCATGCCCTCAGGTCATTCCTCACAAGTAATTAGGGAATTGTTAGCTCTCTGTATGAGGCATACTAGAACTTTTCATGTTATTCCGTGCTAATTTTCAGAGTGACCATGAATGGGTCAATTCCATAGATTTCAAGGGCTTTAGAATAAACCTGGGTTGCTCAAGGGGAGAAAGTTCAGAAGAAAGGAATACCAAAGTGAAAACAAGATCCTAAAGGAAACTGAAGAGTAGAGATGGAATGTAGGTGGTGTCTCTTCCTTGTGAGATTTTTTTCATCAGATTTTTACCATGCTTTGGAACAACCTAGAAACAGTAAATACTCCTGAGTCAGTTTCTGTCCAACTAATGATACACTAGAGTCAGACTTTCACACTGTGAAGTGCAGCAACACTGCAGTCACGTGCTAAAGGGACAAAAAAGAACCACCAAAACCCAAACAACTCAGAAAAATATACTTAAATCTGGTTTCTCTTGTTCTCATCCCTCCTCAGCTAATACCTTTTTATAGACACTGACACAGTATGGTGCTTTGTACATGTAGCATCATCTTTATTGGGAAAATCTGTCTTTTGGCAAACTTTTGCCACTGGCAAAAAGGACTCTCTTTAATATCAAATCGTGCCAAAAAGAAATGACTGTCTGAGTGGATAAGAAAGGTGATTCAGTGCATCTATTAGTTACAGAGAGCTAGTTCATCACTGGAAATTGTTCAAGTGTAGATAGGAAAAAAGTGTAGCAAGATTCAGGCTTCAAGAAAGAGCCAGGTCCAGCAACCACACTGCTATCTGCAAGGACACTAGAAAAAGAAGTAATATTTTGAAAAGCAGATGAAGGAACTGCTTGGATGCTTAGCAGATATTCAGTGAGTCACTGCAGAGATATCCCTCAGGGAAAAAAAAGAAATCTCTAAGCAGATTTATCCTTTAGCAAGGATTTAACTCTTTCCATTTAAAACACTGAAGGTTGATCAGCTAGACAAGTAACAAAGAGACAGAAGGGTCAGCAACCACTTGGATCCATACTCTATCCTGTTGGTTTTTTTCTTGTGATGGGATTGTCCTAAATAATGTTGTGAATCTTTTATCAACAACTTACCACTATTGTGGCCTCTTCCCTTCCTTGCTATGTTGTGAACATGCTACAGAACACAGTGAGAAAGCATGGAGTACATGAAGACATACTGAGTGCAGAAACTTTGTTTAGTCCATAAATAGAGTGTTGACCTTGTCTGTCTTTAGTCAGGTGGCTAACATAAGCCAGTCACTGAAGTTGGATCCAGTCACTTAAAGTTATAACCTTGCCTGCCAACTGGGAAACAACCATAGAGATGCTTACAGTCTTTTTGTTTCCTATCAGCTTCCTCTGAGAAGGAAGAAAGACAGCTTCTTCCCTGAAAAATCTTTGTCATAGAGCTGAAGCATGAAATGAAATGGAAACTTCTGATCCAGAGTATCCTATCCTGTTCAGAAAACAAGAAAACAAGATGACACTGTACAGGTTCATCATCAAACTATATTATAGATGCTACACTGTCCTTATAACATGCTGCTGACAATCTGGATATGCTCTGTGATACCAACATTTTTACAACTTTTGAGAAGTCATGCTTCTCAAAATGAGGTTAAAGAGGTTCAACAAGGACAAGTGCAGAGTCCTGCATCTGGGCAGGAATGACCCCATGCATCAGGACATGCTGGGGACTGACCTGTTGGAGAGCAGCTCTGCAGAGAGAGACCTGGGAGTCCTGATTGATAATAAACTAACCATGAGCCAGCAATGTGCCTCATGGCCAAGAAGGCCAATGGCATCCTGGGATGCATCCAGAAGAGTGTGGCCAGCAGGTCAAGGGAGGTTCTGATCCCTCTCTACTCTGCCCTGGTGAGGCCTCATCTGGAGTCCTGTGTCCAGTTCTGGGCTCTCCAGCTCAAGAGGGACAGAGAACTGCTGGAGAGAGTCCAGCGCAGGGCCACCAAGATGATCAGGGGACAGGAACATCCTTTATAGGAAGAAAGGCTGCAGGAACTGGTGCTGTTTAGTCTAGAGGAGACTGAAGGTTGATTTTATTAATATTTACAAATATCTAAATAGTGGGTATCAGGAGGTTAGGGCATCCCTTTTTTCAGTGGTATCTAGCAACAGGACAAGGGGTAATGGGATAAAGCTGGAATACAAACAGTTCCATTTAAATATTAGAAAAAAAACTATTTCACTGTTGATGTGAGGGAGCCCTGGCACAGGCTGCCCAGAGGGTTTGTGGAGTCTCCTTCCTTGGAGAAATATGTCCTTCTGGACATATTTCTGTGTGACCTGACCTAGGTGGACCTGCTTCTGCAGGGGGGTTGGACTAGATGATCAATAAAGGTCCCTTCCAGCCCCTCCCATTCTATAATTCTCATGAAAGACAGAATGGCTGGGGGATTCTAGTCATTTATGCAATTAATTATAATATTCAAATTTATTTAAATTATTTTTCATCCTGTGTTTTTGATCTGTTTCAAAGGTTAGATCATTCTTGCAGATAAACTAGTCACTGAGAACTTCTGACTTCTGTTACTTCTAGGCAATAGCACAGAGAAAACAGGAAATAAAATTCTATTGAATATTAAATCCATTCATAATAATAAGCAAGTGCTTTTATATCTTTCACAGTATAATTCTGAGAATAACTTTGACTGCAAATGCACTCAATTCTTCAAAAGCACAATGAAAGCAATGTAAGGGGCAATTTGTCACCTTGAACATCTAACAGGATCTTGTAGGTTTTAGCATTGACTGCAATATAGTTTCCCAGCTTTCTGTTTTTCCAGATATTTTTTAGTTTAGCTACAGGTGCATACTTTTTCTATACTGCTGTTTAGCTTCACTTAACCAGAACAGAGGTGACTTGTGAAATAAAAAGTAAAAGCTTTGTTCTCTTTTAAGAAAGAAATATTCATCAAAATGGTTTCTCATTAGTACTAAGAACTTTCTCTTGAATCAGTCTGGTTCTAAGACTCCATAGTATGATATGTGAGATGGAGCGGAGGAAACGCATCACAGATTTCGTTCCTTACACTGACTAGCAGAGACACTTCTCATGAGAGATCTTTTTATCCTTCACCATTAAGAATACTTCATACCAACTTTGCATAAGGAGGGCCTCTGGAGCACCTTGTATGGAAAGAAGTCAGACTTAGTGTTTAGGATGCTTTCTGTATTAATCCTCTTTTTTTGTGTCTTCTTAAATTGCTGCTTTCAAATTTGTAAAGAGATCCTCATGTGCATAGATTACAATCAAGCATGGTTAAAGAGGTGATGATGTCACTCAGAGAGCAATAGATATAAGTTTTTTGGGGATATTTTTTGTAAGTATCTCAGGTGGACATTTTTACTGTTGTCTTATTCCAATAGTTTCAAATGAGAAATCTTTTTAATAAACGAAGCAAACTGTTCCCTTTCTAAGTCCTGAGGGTTTCAGAAATGATAGGCTTGCCTTCGTATTATTAGGCTTTTTGCAGTTGTTTCAGTGTTAAAAGCTCAATTTTAAAAATACCAGAACTTGTTTTCTGATGGCAAGAAATATTTTGGAATTGATGAGGGAAGGAAGCATTGATTATTCTGTGAAGAAGAAGAAATAATTAGGTCTACATAGAATCAAGATTAAAAAGGGATATTTGTCCTCAGACATTACTCTCTGAGGACTAGATCTGTTTTATTTGCTATTACCAGGAAGATTTAGACTTTACAAGAGTGACTATTGGAAATCCATTGTTCAAAAACAATTTCAGGAGTAATTTAGTAATCTGCTAGAGGGATGTCAACTGCAAATTAGTTAATAATTGTTCGTTTATGGCTCATCTCACTCAACTAATGTATTTTTACTTCTGCTATCTTAAATCAAAACCTGATTTGTCAGGGAAAGCTATGGGGCATCTGCAGATGGGGAGGTTTCCACAGATCTAAAAATTAGTACAAAACAAATGGCATTGCAGAGCAAAACACTTATTTTATTACTCTTATTTCTAATATAGAACTGTTTAAATAAAACTAATGGCTGTTACTGACATCAAGTTATCTTAATCCATATAATGATGTAAATGTTACGAGCTTCCAGTCAGCCTTGTAGTCTGGCTTATGGCTTTCTACACAGGAAAACCCAACTCAGTTTTTGGTCCTAATTTCCTTTCTCAAAAGCTTTCCAGGCATTTCTATTGATTCAAATTATTTCTAGTGTTACTTTATATCACATACTTTTATACCTTATGTTATTTAATGTACTAAGGGCTGCTGCTTTGAGTTAAGGACAACATCAGCAATGGGCTTAGATTAGCCATCAGATTTTTACCTGGCTAAATACAGACAAAGTTGATCCTGTGTTTATGGACTAAACAAAGTTTTTTACTGTTGTGGCTCTTGGTGTGTTCCCATGTACTTCAACTTCTTTCACTGTGTTCTGTAATGTGTTCACAACATACCAGGTCAGGTATGAGGCTGTAATATCAATGATGTGTTGATAGCAGATTCACGCAATTATTTAGACTATTCCTTACTCCAAGACCAAAGTGGAGTATATTGATTGTTGGTGGTCATACTTGACAGGCAAGGGACATAGAAAGCAACAAGGGAATCACAAAAGGTGTCATGGGCTCTATCCTTGCATGAGGTAGACAACTGTGGCAAATTTTTCTAGTTGCAAATCATTGTCTTTTATTATTGTGATTTGGGTGATAACACATCTTTGATAAAATTTCCCTTTTCTAATCTCTTTTTAGTCTACTGAGTCATAGTCCTGGCACTTTAAATTCCTGTGCCCATAAGCTTGACCCGAGTAGGTTGCATTTTCATAAGGTCTTTTCTGTGTATTTCAGAGTGAAAGAGAAATAATTTTCTTTCATTGTTACCAGTTTCCTCAGACTCTTAAGTGTTCTTTGGAGTTGGATTAGGAGCCTGATCCCCTCAGTGGAGACACCAGTAATGTTTAAGTCCCTTCCTGCACATAACTTCACCTCTTTCTGTTCAGAACTTCTTTCCTCACCAGACGCAGAGTTAAAAAGGAAAGATACTTCACCAAATATCCCAGACACATGTTTCTTACTGAATTTTGATCAAGATTCTGCAGATGATCAGCCTCCCCAACTGTATAGCACACTTATTGCTAGCCTTGATGTTCCCCTTCAGAACCTGATTTTATTTTCTAACTAAGAGATGATCATTGGAGTTGTACATTTTTGCTTCTGCCATGCAAAAGTGTATTTCACATCCTCTCATATGGAGCTCAAGATCTACAGAAGTCCAAAGAACATTAGAGAGGGCAACCAGCTCCACATTCAAGTTGAAGATTGCAGTTTTATGCGAACACCTTGAAAGACGATGCTGGGTCGTATTCGTAAGTTCAAGCAAATTCTTCAAGGTGTTTCAGAAGATTTTAAAAAACATTTTTATTTTGAAAGAGTAGGAGTTTCAATATTCTGAACAAATTTCTTTTGTCTTTGCATAATATTTTAAAAGTCATTATTAGGAAACATTACAAAAATAATTGTACAGTAATATGTACTCACACACACTTTTTTATTTCTCTCACTGCTTGTTCCTGGTACTTCTGCTAGAAATCTGAATTTCCTTTTAGATTTCTTCTAATAATGAGTTTCTTCTAATAATGGGTTAGTTGCTATGTATGCTATATGTCTTTGTTTTAGATTTTTCTTATCTGTACTTTCAACAAAACACCATTCAAATTTTAGAGAAATAGACTCAAATAATGCAGTGTTGTTAGAGGTCTCTTGCCAGTGTTCATTATCGCTGATATTTTTCAGCTTTCTCACACAGTGCTATAGTGGGAAATGCTCCCTTTGTGCTCCTGACCTTTAATACATTCATTAAATTTAATGAGTTTAAAGTGTAATAGAAAAAGAATCCTGCCAACTACAATCATCAGGGCTATAATGTAATAGGAAAAATAGGAATAGGTTCACAAACATTAGCAGGCCTATATAAAACTACTTTGCACTCTTTCTACCTGCTGTGATATTCTATTGATACAGTATGCTCAGTCTGATAAAAGCCTAAGGAGAAAGAGCAATAGACACTTGAATACTGCTCTACCTGTGTGGTATGAGAGACTTTACTATTTCTCATAGTCTAGCAAAGCACTACTTCTGTCCATTAGTGTCTGTAGCGTCTATTAAAAAATGGGAAAAAAGTGTTGCTGGAAGAGTCATACTCAAATTTTCATTTGTCCACCTTTTATTTTGTAAGAAGAGTTCAGCCTCTAATACCTCAGCTATGATTACCAGTAGTTGTTGAAAAATGTGCCAAGGTAATATGCTATGAAATGTTTACTTGCTCATCCTCTTCAGAAAGTTCTCCCCATCTCACCAGGCTAGCATGGTGCACCAGTGTTTTTAGGAGTGGGATATGCTCCCTGTATTGTGTTGATATGAGAGAAACTACTTCCACAATGTCACTGACGAGGAAACTTCCTCTCTGGGGACAGACTGCAATCTACCATCTCCCACTTTATCATACTGAAGAGTGCAAAAGCCTTTCTACAGACATACAGATGTTTTGTTGACAGAGAGGAGTGGCAGCTTGCCTGGCATTTTCAGCAATTATTCCCATTTTTTCGGCTGGGCTTACAAAGAGCCGAATAAATACAGACTGAAGAGCTTTTGAATTCTGTTATTATTTTAGCAGTTCAAACTTGCGTATTTTTATGTGCAGAAGCTGCAAGAAGCCAACAAAATGTGGCACAGTATTGACAACGACAATGCCAACATTGCCTCTCTTTTTTTGCCTGACCATTTACCCTAAACATTACATCCCTTGTGCCCATGGTCAATTTGCCCCACTTTCTCCTAAAATCTCCATGCTTGATCTTCTACCCTGTTCCTGAACAAGCAGGAATCACATCAATGCAGACAAACAAAAAGAGAAATGTAGCATGGAGTCAAAAGATATTTGCCAATACTGGTTTATTTGCTTTGTGTATAAGGCATATTTTTATCTGCTTCTTTTTGCCTTTGACTATTTAGGCTGTAAACTCTCTTGGGACATGGACTGGCTTGCAGAAAGAAGGATCATGTTCAGCTAATTGCGTGGGTGCTAGAGCAGTTGAGATAAGAATGAATTATACTCAGCAGATCTGAGAAAGATGGAGTAACAGTAGTGCTTATTTCTTCAATATTTACATTTTATCTTGAGAACAACTGCCTTGAATTTAAGAACAGACAATGTATGATAATGAATTATCTTCTACTTATTAAAGAGAGAATACCAGCCATATTCTTTAAACATTATTTTTTTTTACACTTTCATATCACAAAAAGAGAGAAGATACAGACTTCTAAAGCAATGGATAACCCAGGTTTAGACAGACATTTTGAGCACTAAGCATGCAGACGATGGCATCTTTCTGAAGCTTTCATAAGAAAATGCAACAACACAGGGAGAAATTGTCTTAGAGTAACGATTATGTGATTTACTTACTATATAGGAAATCTGAAGCACAGCAGGGAACTTGTGCAAAACCACTACATACATATGATTGATTCCTAATAGGTCTGGCTGGAAGATACAGATAACTTCAGTAGCCTTCTCTTAGATTTGCTGCAGATGATACCTTTGGCCATTTGAAACTATGTGAAAACAATGAGATACCTGTTACCTATTGCAAAGAAATAAAGGATGGAGACATATTTTCATTAAACACCTTACAAGTGTACTGCCTAGACAAATCTACATACTTGACACATTATTTCAAGGGTCTTCCCAGACATAACAGTATTTGGTTTCTTTTCCATACTACCATTTTTCAATCTGACACTGTATCATGAGCTAATGTCTTCAAATTTGGGGTGACTTTGACTAGCTTTCATGCTTATAACTCTATTTTCTTTCTCTAATTCTTGTATCTTAAACCTATGATTTCTTTTTCTGTTTTCAAATTTGTATTTGAACAAAAGTCACTCTGACTTAATCTTCTTGGAGATTTATGAAAAAGGTTTTTATATGTATTCAGCAGGGTTTTGTGAATTGGCTCAATAAAGCTCAAATAGCTTTACAGTAGCTATTGTCTATTCCATAATGCTGCTCTGAACATCAACTATGACATTATACTGGAATTAGCTAGCCTGCCAGAATGACTTCATTCCTGTTTTGAATACACTGATTGACGTGCCATTTGGCCCTTAAAATAATAAAGGGATCCTGGAAAGAGTCTTCAACTTGTAACGTCAAATAATCGCTCAATTCTCCTCATTAGTCTTCAACCTTTCAAATACAATTGCAGAATCCATTAAAGATTATTTTGGCACTATTTCATCTAGCTGAAAGTATTGTTTTCAAGGCTATTCAGTATACTAATTATTTACAAGTGGCTTTACTTGTGTAAATTCAAAGCTGAGGAAAACCCTATGTTACACGATAAGAGCAATCAGATTTTATATCAACTCAGCTCTTTCAGTTGCCCTCTGTCTGAGAGTGGATAGCTGAAAAGTCTTTTGAGGTTTTTTTTTTCAGATTTTACAGAGTGAAGTAGCAGACAGAATCCATTACGATGATCTGCCTGATTTCGGTTTGGAGGTGCCTGCTTTGATTTTCAGGACCTAGTGAATTCTAATAGCCCCAATTTGTCCTTTCCCTTCTTCTAGGAATGCTGCTAAAACACATTCCATCTCTTGTCTTTGAGCTGCTCCATGGTATTGTGTCCTCAGGCGGAAGGTTGTAACATTTTTTTATATAATATTTTTCTAAGGGGTCACAATGCTTTTATTATCTACATAAATATCAAAATGCTTTTGGCCCCTGAATAATGGTTTCACCTCCTTATGCCTCTCCCTCTTTTCTCCTCTCTCTGAACCTATGTGTTTAATGTCAGCCTTTTTCACTTAAGTGCTTTGTATAAAGAATATCTCATGTTAGCATCATTAGTGTCCTTCATATTAGTTCAAGAAGATTAAAATCTTGGAACTATAAGACAGAATCTCTTGTCTTTATCATGGATCTCCATGTATCCACCTCGGTTCTTCTTGGTATGGTTTTGAATTTTAAGTAATTAGTCATTTTAAATGCCTCAATTTTCTCAGTTTTCTTCCACATCTATAACAAAACTGGTTGATTTTTTTTTTGTAATATAAGTAACCAGTAATATAGGCAGTGATTGAAATTAATTTTCATTCCACTGTGTTATAATTATTTCCTTTAGGTTACGATAGTAGAAATGTACTCACAAACTGTACTGGTATAAAATCTGATGTTTTTGGCTGATATTCATGTTACTCACTAACAGCAATAGAGCTACTTCTGGCTTATGCTAGACTAAAAGGAAGCGGCATATATCATAATCCTCTTTAAAACAAGAATACAGCTTTTTACCTTATTTCATATTCTCTTCTGATTTCATTATTTCACCATGTTTAATTGCCTGACTCAATTATCTGCACAATTCTATTAGTCTGACCAGAGTGTTCTGAGTTTTCCTTTTCTCCACTTCTATTTACTGTTCCTCCTTTTTACTTAACATCACTTCTCACCTCCCATTATTTTAAAGTCATTAAAATTTTAATTTCTTTTCTTCAGATCAGCCAGAACTAGCAAGCAATACTTAATTCAAAAACATGCTGTAGCAGTCCAATCAGCCTCTATGGCACTGAGTCCAGTTGCATTTAGCTACACTATGAAATTTTGTAACTAGCTTTTATCTTGCCATGCTCAAACTTCCTCAGGGCTGGTGATCTGCCTTACATTGAAGTGAGCCAATGGTGGAGCAGCCATGGATGTCCAAGGATGTGGATCTCGCTAATTTTGTGGCTATATGCTGGAACTTATTCTCAAATTCCCAGAAACACACATTTTTCTTCTTCCCCTATTGTTGAATATTGATTCTGCAAGGGAAAAGCCACAAAAAAATGATCACTAGCATTGCCAGCTTCATCATCATTGAGCAGGTGGCAGTCCTAAATGTAGGCTTTACTAGAAAATTCTCAAGTTATATCTGCCAGGTATCATTGTGGCCAAGGGGCTGGCCTTTTCCATAATCTATTGCTGTATATCCAGGAAACTGCCTCTGTGGTACACTAGACAGTTAGGAAATCCCCACTGTACTTGAGTTGTATAATAACCTTATGACAGGCACTTGTGGTCCATTTCTCTATATAGTAGTGACAGGATTATGCCTATGCAGTTCAGGTTTATTTTATCACTTCTCTTAACTGAATGGCATATATTTCATCTGGAAAACCTGGAACAATGTAACATCATGTTTTCCTTAGCAAGGTAATTAACAGACTGATAGGAGGAGGGCTATATTCTGGGGCTTAGTACTGCACTGGCAAAATGATTGGGATAATTTTTACCAGATGAAGATTGGTCCCACCACTTGCTTCTGCTGCATGATAGGAGCAGAGGCAGTGTGAAATTCTGTGGCAGTCGCCGTAAGTTGAAGTTCCTCACAGGCTCAGCTGCCTCAATGTCAAGCACTGATTTAGCACCTTTTAAACTGGATCCTCCAGAGCGTATCTGGTGATCCATTGCAAGTGCACCTCTCTACAGACAGACTTTGGTTTGGAGGAAAGGAGAGTCTTATTCCTTGTGTCAAGCATGGTTTGAGCTGGCTTAGCTTTCTCAGGATATTCCAGCCATCGTGGCAGCAGATTGCACTCTCTTATCTCATAAACTAGTGTGTAGGTCTCCTCACATGAGGATTTTGTCAGGCTATTATAGAATCCTGTGAATTACTCTCTCTTTTCTTGAAAATATCTTCAAACACTAAGTTTCCTGAGTTAAGCTGTGTTTCTTAGGCCGTCTCTGTTCCAAACCAGGCACAAGAAAAGAATGGTGCAGTGTAGTAGGCGTCCGGAAGATCTCGGATTGTAACGCGAGGGGTGAAAAGGAAGTGAGAGGTCTGGCACGGGGCAGAGAGAGAGGAGGTGCTTATGCCAGCAGATATAAGGGCATAACATAAACAATAAAGCGGGGACTGAGCATCATCCACACTGTGTGTGCAGTGATCCTTTCCCTCGACTGTCGGATTTCTGGGAGATCAGTCTGAACCACCATGTAGTGTTGCCTGCAACGGCAACAGTGCAGGGATTGAGGCTGAAATACTAGAAAAGTCAGAGAACTTTGTGTGTTCTTTCATCCCTTTCCTGAAGTGTGCATCAAATTAAATGTACTCAAAAGCTGACAAACTTATCTTAGATCAAAACTTATGAAATATGTTTCCAAATGCATGCAATAGCATTGATTCACAACTCTTCATATAAAAATCGGTTTTATTTCACTTTCTGTAGACTGAGTCTGTCATAGACAGAGGTATAAATATCTTATTGGGCTTATTCTCTCTTCTTTGAGTTGTATATACAATCAAATATGGAAGCAAGCAACCATGGTAAAAGCAGCAACAAATGATTCAGACTTCTCCAAAATTGTTGCCTAATAACTGTGAATGTAGAGTTTTATTTTAACATTATTTCAGCATTTTTCTGAATAATATTCACTAATAGCCTCCAAAATTAGGGTCTAATCACTGATGGTGGTATTTTCAGCATGATGTATACTCCCAGAAAAAGAAAATCTCATCTTTAACAGTTTTCAGGCTCATCAACTGAAAGAGAAAAAGATAAGGCTTTGCATGAATAAGCATGAAAGCTGCAATCATAGAACCACAGAATCATCACGGTTGGCAAAGACCTTTAAGATCACCTAGGCCAACCACTATCCTCACACTGCCAAGCCCGTCACCAAACTAAACCATACAACTCAGCACCTCATCTATGTGTCTTTTAAATATCTCCAGGGATGATGACTTCCCCACCTTCCTGGAAAGCCCATTGCAATGCTTAACAACCCTCTCAGTGAAAAAAGTTCTTCCTCATCTCCAATCTCTAAACTTCCCCTGGCACAACATGAGCCCGTTTCCTCTTATCCTATCATTCATTACTGGAGAAATTGACCCCCACCTTGCTACAAAACCCCTTCAAGTAGTTGTACAGGGTGATCATATCTCCTTTCTGCATCCTCTTGTCCAGATTAAACATCCCCAGCTCCCTCAGCCGCTCCCCATAAGACTTGTTCTTCAGATCCTTCACTAGATTTGTTGCCCATCTCTGGACACGCTCCAGCACCTCAATGTCCTTTTTTGTAGTGAGGGGCCCAGAACTAAACACAGTATTTCAGGTATGGCCTCATGAGTGCTGAGTACAAGGGGACAATCACTTCCTTGATCCTGATGATCACACTACTTCTGATACAAGCCAGGATGCCACTGGCCTTCTTGGCCACCTGGGCACACTGCTGGCTCATGTTCAGTTGGCTGTTGATTAACACCCCCAGGTCCTTTTCTGCGAGACAGCTTTTCAGCCACTCTGCCCCAAGCCTGTAGCGTTGCCTGCGTTATTGTCGCCCAAGTGCAGGATCCGGCACTTGACCTTGTTGAACCTCATGTGATTGGCTTTGGCCCATTGCTCCAGCCTATGCAGGTCTCTCTGAAGAGCCTTCCACCCTCAAGCAGGTCTATACTCCTCAGTGTCATCAGAAAATTTACTGAGGGGACACTAGATTCCCCCATCCAGACAAAAAATATTAAACAAAATAGGCCCTAGCACCGGGCCAACTGGATTTAACTCCATTCACTACGACTCTCTGTGTCCAGCCATCCAGACAGTTTTTCCACTCATCTCAGAGTAATGGACAGCCATGGGCAGTAGTGGGCAGCCAGTTTCTCCAGGAGGATGCTGTGGGAGACTATGTGAAAGACTTTACTAAAGTCCAAGAAGACCACATCTACAGCCTGTCCCTGATCTGCTGAACAAGTCATCATGTCATAGAAGGGAGATCAAGTTGGTCAAACAGGAATTGCCTTTCATAAAGCCATGTTGCCTGGGCCTGAACCCTTGGTTATCTCATATGTGCCTCAGAATGGTACTCAGCATAATCTGTTCCATAACCGTCCCTGGCACCAAGATCAGGCTGACAGGCCTGTAGTTCCCAGGATTCTCCTTCTGGCCCTTCTTGTAGATGGGGATTACATTTGCCATCCTCCAGTCAGCTGGGACCTCCCTGGTGAGCAAGGATTGCTGATAGATGATGATTGTGAATGTCTCAGTGAGCACTTCCGCCAGCTCCCTCAGCACCCTCAGGTGGATTCCATCTGACCCCATCAACTTGTGTGTGTCAAGGTGGAGCAGCAGGTCACACACCATTTCTCCTTGGAGTAAGGGGGCTTCGTTCTGTCCTTGTCCCTGTCTTCCAACTCAGGTGAACTGGTGTCCAGAGAAGGGCTGGTTTTACTGTTGAAGACTGAGGCAAAGAAGACATTAAATACCTCAGCCTCTTCCTCATCCTTGTTCACTAAGTTTCCTCCTTCATCCATTAGAAGGTGAATATTCCCTTTAGCCCTCCCTTTGTTGCTAATATTCTTTTTAGTAACTTCTATTTTTTTTTTCCTCCTCCTGTGCTCCAGCAGAAGCTCCCTGCTAAGGCAGGACAGCCTTCTGCCCCATCAGCTCACCTTCTCACCTTCTTGTACATGGAAGCAGCTTGATCCTACACTTTTAAGATTTCCTTCTTGAGGAATGTCCAACTTTCCTGGACTCCTTTGCCCATCAGGACTGCCTCCCAAGGGACATTGGCAACCAACTTCCTAAACAAATCAAAGTCTGTCCTCTGGAAATCTAAAGTGACAGTTCTGTAGACTGCCCTCCTTGCTTCTCTGAGTATTGAGAATTTCATCATTTCATGATGACTATGCCCTAGGAGAACTCCAACCGTCACATCCTCCACCACATCTTCTTTGTTTGAAAGTCCAGCAAAGCACCTTCCCTCATTCGTCTTCCACACACTCCAGGAATCTCCTGAACTGCCTTTTCTCCGCTGTGTTGTATTCCCAGCAGACATCCAGATATCTAGAAGTCTGCCATGAGAATGAGGGCCAGAGATCCTGAGAGTTTTCCCAGATGCCTAAAGAACCTCTCACCTACCTCTTCTTCCTTACTGGGTGATCTATAACAGACTCCTACCATGATATTCCCCTTTCTTGTCCTTCCCTCCGATTTGTACCCTTAAACACTCTATCCTCACCATCATTGACCTCAAAACAGTCAAAGAGAGTTGAGGGAAGCTCTGTTAATTAACTTATAGTGGACACTGCAGGGAAAACAAGTCTTCAAGCAGAAACAGAAAGAGATAAGAGGGATCCTACTTTTTGAATCCAGGTAAGAAAGGCTGCTGAGAGGTCTGTGTGGGATGGAGGAGAAGAAAATGAACACAGCATTGAACAAGAGCATTGATATTGATTTGGGTGATTTGGGTTTTCTTCTTCAATATTACCTTTACCTTTTTCTTTCTTTTTTCTTTTTTAATTAAGAAATATATAAATAATGTGCCATGAAATGGACAATAGGTGATTCTAGCATAACAGTCCCCTAAAGCTTGCTCCAATCCCCCTATCTTAGTCACTAAAAGTGCATGAAAAAAGCAAATCATAGAAGTAAAAAAATTACAGCTTCAGTAACAGTTTTTTTGTTTATAAGAATAGCATTGCACTCTGTAGCATAAACCTTCAATTAATCCTTTGGTGCAATCCACGATGATAGACTACTTGGCATCATTAGATTCTGTTTTAGAGGCACTATAAACACAGTAAGCTGAAACTGTTTCAGGGAGCTAAAATGACGTTTGAAAGTTTGCATTGTTTTCATTCAGTTGTGCTAATGGGTGAAAAAAGGTAAAGTGGAAAGAAGATCAAAGGAAACCCACACAGGTTTTAAAATAGGTTTTGAAAGACAATGTATGTTATTTATGTATACTGTGTTTTTTTCCATTGTATACACGTCTACTCCCTCCAATCCCTGCCTCTTTATGTAAGTGTAGGTACAGATCCTTACCAGAGGCAGGTGAAATATTTGTCAGTGGGAGTGGTGTGGTATTACTCTAGATATGGGTTAGATGTGAAGGCTCAGTTTTAACTGCCTAAGTTTTAGTGCTTGCCCTGGATTCAAGTTAGGTGCATAGGATGTGGGTCAAGGATTAACTGGGCTGAATCTCAATTTGCTCAGGCAAGACCTGGATGTGCACCACCCTCACTTCCCTTGCTTCCTGGCATATTGGTACATAGGGGGAAACCAACATAAGCCACCACACAAGTCTTCTCATCTAGATAGCAAAGATGACTAGGCATGCCATGCGCTGTCCAATGTCTCCATTTGCTTTTGAGATGCAGTCATACCTGGCTCAGGATTCCTTGATAATCCCATAGATGTCTGCGGACCTTAACTGTATTCGGAGCAAGTCAATGTCTTTCCTTTGACCGTGAAGGAAGCTAGGACCAAATATTTTTTCAACATGCACTATCCAAGCAAATACCTAAAGCTAGGCAGGAAGAAACTACAGAAAAGCTCTGTCTTACATGTATACGTACAAGAATATGTACACAGAAAATGATCTAAAATGTGCCTTCCTTAGTCCTCTTCCTAGTGTGCAGACTGAGACTGAATTGTGCTAATGGTGAATGGATGCTTGGTGTAAGAACGCACTCAGTGCGAGTCAGACACGATGGGGTTATTTCTTCATCCTATTTTACTTAGTCTTACAAGAAGCAGAAATACATTTCTTCAGTTTATTTGTATACTCTGTATATTCTTAGCCAGGATTTCTGTTCTCACCTTACTCAACAGTTTTTATTGCTCTATATTTATCTCTGTCTTTTAAGTCTTCCTACTCTTATTCACCTGATACACACATATGCATTGTGTACTGCAATGCAAACTACTGCTTTATCCTGACAAGAGTATTTGCATGCAAAAGGACAAGGGTTCTTCAAACTTTATTTTATTCTGAAAAAACCCTAAAGGCCCTGAAGAACATGTACTAGATGTTTTTCATTTCAGTGCTCTAAAACAGTGCTAGTAACAAAATGTTCTATAGGGATGGCTTTAGAGAGACTAGTAAGTGTTGCAATACAATGATGACAGTGTTTGTGTCACTTTGAGGACGTTATTACTACTGTGTTATGTTCTGGAAGGTGAAAAGAGAAACAGAGGGGTTATGGGCTTTTTAACCAGTATTGTCAGAAAGTAGTGGCTGTGATTTCTGCAATGTAGACTTATCTAAAGCTATTCTGTCATCGATAGTACCTTGGAGGAAGTCCTGGCATTACGTTGGAGAAAATGAACTAACAGAGCCATAGCCAGCTTCTTTGGAGTGTTATTCCTGGCAAACAATGTTGCTGGAAACTCAGCGGGCATCTAAGTGCTGAGGCATGTTATGTTTTCAGACACCTGTGAAGATAAATTGATTGTGAATTTTGGTTTTTGAGGTAAGTGCCCCAGGACAGGAGATAAAAAATTAGTCCTCTAGTTTGTTAGAGGTTTTCTATGTAGCTAAAACAGATTTTTAAAACTCCTGACCTGTCTTCCCATGAAAAACAAATCTGCATAGAAAAATAATTCCCAGATTACCTGTCATATTCCATTTATGTGATGTTCTTTTTTTCCCAAACTGATGCAATGTGCTCCAAGGCATTTCATTTTACTTTAGTATTTCTATGGAGGATAAACTCCAGTCTTGTATGCGTGATTTCAGGAAGATTTTATTTCCTTTCAGCATTTTGTGTGTCTGTTAAGCTGGACTAATCAAAGATATGGATTCACTGCTTTATTTTTCCCCACCAGACAGAATGGTATGTACACCTACCACCTGCAGTCATGACTGCAGCTACACATATACTATCCCCTCTTTTCTCTCTCAAAAGCTATCATTCTTTCCCCTCCCCTCCCCTACTCTTCCTCTTATCTCCTCAGATTAATAACACTATGGGGCAATGATATTTCTTTGCTTTGTGTTTTTGCTGCACCTAGAATAATGGGATGCTGATCTGTTCCGTCATTTCTGAGAAAAATTGAACTGCAATAAGCTTTGTGTGTTGCAGGGACAGGATATAATTCCAGCTAGCAGGAAAACTACCCGATAGACATTATTTTGTCCATTGAAGGAAGGGATAGAAAAGACTTGTGTTGTTCAAAAGGCTTTATCTTTCTTTTATATTACATTTTTTGCTATTATGAGTTGTTGAAGTGGTGCCTAAAGTAGCATCCAGATTTCTAATATAATGACCATGTTGTTAAAGGTCTTTTTCTAAGCCCCTGCCTATGTTCTCATTCTCTTATTCTCATTCATTTCTTCTTTTCTTTCTGTTCCTTTCCCCAGTGTGAGTGACACTGACAGAGTGATCAGGATGCTCCTTCCTCTAACAACCTAGCCAGCCTGATAACCATCAGGGAGCTCATTAGACTGCAAGCTATTGGATCCTCTTACTGTCTGTGTTATGTGGTCTGGCATATACAGATTGTTTAATTTTTAAAAATCTGTTTGTTCTTTGAAAAATATTGTCAAATAACAGGTATAGTGCTTCTGGGTTTCTCCTCCAAGGGTTTTATTCATAAATCCTGATATTAGCAGGCAGAAAGGTCTGAAAAATGTTAGCCTGGGATAGTGCCTGCATCCACAGTCCTTGGCAAACTGGGGAGAAGCTGCCCTTTTGCTGTTTTGACCTCTTCGGCTCCTTGATAATGAGAAATAGAGAATGTTAATGAGAGCTTTTGGTCCTCACCATCTGACTGGTTAGAGGGAGAAGGGGGAACAGGTAGTGGGGTGCGCATCTCCCTCTACGTTCCTTGGTGGTGCCTTGGCTATGTGGCAGGGGGAGAACAATAAGGTAGCAGAAGAACCAGACTGGTTTGCAATCCTCTCCCTTAGATGTTTGCTCACATCTTTTTCCTGTAAGTGGATATACTTCTTGATAAATTCTCTTTTCCCTACCTATAAAATATTCCCATGGCTTTATCGGCAGTGGAAGACCCATTCACTGTTGAATGAGTGTTGTTAATCCCATACGATATGCACTCTTTTAAGTTTAAGCAGAAAATAAGCTATTTCAGAATTTTTAAAAAAAAGGTTTCTTTTGCTGCTACTCAAGCAGGAGTAGATGAAAGCCATAGGAGGAAGATCGATGGTGTTGGCATCTAATGACATTATGTTCTTTTGAAAAGAGATGAGGTGTGCAGTTTCAGGCCTTTGAATTTTACAGGGTGTGCTTTTGTTGTGGTTTCAGGTGTTGGTCACACACTTTATAATTTTTTCCACTTGTTCAATTCATGTACATGAATACATGTTCAGTATTTTTATATGAATATTTGCATTTTTAACTTGAGATCACTGAAAAGGAAAAGTAGTGAAACAGTGATGGGTATTGTTGCACACATTTTATTTCTTTTCTGTGAGGAAAAATAGTAAACACAATATATAAAAATATCCAGAGGTCTGGAATGTCATTTTTGCAAGAACTGTTGAATGCTGCAGATGAAGTCTTTGATCTCTGAGAGGCTCCTTCAGCTAAGCTTTAATGAATGTGTTACCTAACTGTCCTTCAAGGAAGGCCATGATTATTACTTTGTTGTGTAACATTTCACAAGCTGAAATGATTAGATTATTCAACAGAAGCCTTTGCTCTATCAGGCTTTTGGCTCTGGCTTGTAATGAAGTAGCATCTTCTGCATCACAGGAATAGAAGTCAGTTTGTTAGCTGTTTTTTCTGGATGATCAGTGTAATACAGATGGGCGCCCTTTAGATGTGATAAATTTGCCTGAAGTTCAGAAAATGTGGCAGCTCACCAGTTGCCCTGGCTGAATTGCTGATTTGTGGGATGTGCTGGCATGCAAAAACCATGGTTTTGGAAACACTCAAGCACAATCTGTCCAACGACCTGTTTTGTCCTGGTAGTTTTGGGTGGAAGGGAAGCAGGAAACTTGTGGTGCTCACCCTTGGCAGAAGTGCAGGAGACCTGTGAAGCTTTCCTGAAACAAACTCACTGCTTACAAACAGAATTTCAGGGCTTCCAGATGAGTCAGGCCCTGAACAATGTGGAGGTGTGACAGAACATGAAGAAAGGTGAGAAATCCACAATCCCTGGGATTCCTACATCGAGCCTTGTGCACCACCTGAGTGAGCTAACAGGCAGTAAGAAAACCTGCCAACCACTGTCAAAATTCATCAAAACTGAGTGGCTCTTTGGTTTGGGGGAATAGCATGTAAATAAACATACAAAGGTATGCTTTATGAGGCAATTTCTGGTCAGCTTTACTTGTAACCATAGTCATTAATTCTTGTGACTGCCTTTCTAGAGATGGAAAACTCATAGTTACTCTTCCTGGTTCATTAGCTTCTGTTTTGGCTGATGCTTGCCTGCCTATGACAAAAAGGGATTTTTTTTCATATTGTTTATACTAAACAGCTTTTAACTGTGCTTTTTTTTAATGAAAAAGAAAAAAAGAAAAGAAGAAAAAAGTTAAGTGGGCTTTGTTGTTTTAGTTTTTATTGGAGTTTGTTGATATTTTTTGCTTGTTTGTTGAAGTTTTCTGATTATTATTTAGTATGTCATATTTAGTGCTTTCCAAAATGATTAAAAATGTGTTTTAAAGCATCTTAAGCTTCAGGGCAAACCAGAGAATGCAAAAGCTGAGCCACTTAGAGATTTATGCTTCAGTTTGCCGCCAGCCAGATGGATTGGTGACTTGCAGGTGAGAGAGATTAGAAGAGAAGCAATGAATTACAGAGGCAGCTCCTGCTAGAAATGCCTCTAAAAGCTCAAATGAATATTTTTCTTAACAGTCATCTATTCAGGCCCTCAGCCTGCAGAACCTACCCTGCACAGCTTACTTCATCTTACTTGCTCATGAGGAACAAAGCACTTCACTTAGTAGATTTGTCAGCAGTGCTGCGCTGCTCACAGCTAACCTCCATTTTCTTCCGAATAGGGATAAATCCTAAAAGAGAGCAACAAAATGTTCTCACACATCATACGGCAAATGATGGCCTGAAGGCAGGGTATGATATTTACTCACCAGAAGAGAAAGGCTTATGTGTGCACACCCATATACAGAGAAGAAACTATTATTTGTCTTTCTTCAGAACTCTGATTTGACATCTCCCATGCCTTAGTGTAGCGCATCTCCTGCACAGGTTTTCACAGTCTCAGGAGCACACAGTGGTGTCTTCATCTAATGATCAGCTGAGGCTTTAATGCTGCAATCAGTAGGAGAATCATTGTTAAACGCCAATTCAGTGGCAGTGCATGAAAAGTCTGACATGATCCTGCTTCTGCTCTGTTCATTCATTTCCTCGAGTGGAATTTCCCTGTTGTTCTGATGCCAGCTTTGATGATCCTGGACCATATTCCTATACACTTCACACTTTGAACTGAAGTATTTTTCACTTTTAGTGAAAGATTTTTCACTAAGTTCCTTATCTTGACCTGTCTTGATTGCACCCTTTGTGACTTGTTTCCATCTGATAGTGAGTGCAGCCTACAAAACAGCTTTGTTGCCTTGTCTCAGTCAAAACTGAGAGAATCTTTCTCTAGTTGTTCAGTAATCAGAATTTCTTGCACTTTTCTGTGTCACAACAACTGTTAGTTACTGGGGATAAGGCAATGGAGCAGATGGATCACTGGGCTTTGGTTGGTTATAGAAATGCCTCCTTTGTTTGCTTTGTGTGGCTTCAAATTGCTGTTATATTTGAAGTCAGATAGAAATAAAGAAATCATAGATACTAATTCTATAGTAGAGTTGAATTATTTAAAAATCCTTTGTACACTAAAAAAGGACATTAGACCATTGAAGATTAAACCAACCTGGAACTGAGTTCCACTAGGGAATCTGAATAAAACTGATGGAAGGTCAAGATTACAACATGTAACTGTCTGTATTCATGACTTTCTCTTGATTTTGCACCTCATAAACAAGATTATTCATAGCTTTGTACTCCATTGTATAAAAGGAGTATTTGTTGTACTGGAAACACTGTTGCTGCCAAGTTATTCTTCCTTCACAAAAAAAAAGATTATAAACTCCTTGTGCAAGGGTTTTCTGTGAGTTTTCTTGGCATACACCTTGTTTGGAATTCAGATTTTTATATTATTATCATGAGATTGAATCTTGCTGCCCTTATTCAGTCAAAACTGCCACAAATTTCAGCAAAAGCCTTGCCTAAGTAGGGTGTGAAGATCAGGAAGGAAGATCTAGGTTTTTGTTTGTACAATATTGAAGAAATCACAGACACCTGTGTTACTTTCTGTTCATGATATCTATGGAAAGGATTATTTAAAATATTGACATTGCCCTGGGTATCAAGGAACAGGGCTGGAAATACGTGTTGTGTCAGGGAGTTCAGTTTCCAACATCACTAACAACCATGTAATACACTCATAGTCTACAATGACCCTGCAGTCAACAGAAGCCTCAAAACACACTCCAATATTGCATTATAAACTTAAGGCCTTCCATATAGCAGTCAAAACCCACAAAATCAATAATGGGTCATAGCAATAATGTTGGCAAGGTCCAGATCTATCATCAATGCCTTAGGTGTCAGCAATAAGCATTGGAATTTTGCTCCAAGCTTGTCAGTGTTACTGCTTGCTGCATTGAGCATAGTTAGGACTCTTAAAATGCTCCTGCAGTTCACACAGAATCACAGAATCAAAGAATAGTGGGGGTTGGAAGGGATCATTTGAATCGTTTTATGGTGTGTGTTTGAATACTGGCTCACCTTAATTTAATAAAATTCTCGAAGGATAAAGCTGTACCTTCAGGCCCACTTTATAGATCTTCTACCCTAACGTGGTTTTGCTAAATTTCAATACAATGTCCAGATTACTGGCAAAACTGGAAGTGGCAATCATCTCTAAATCTAATTTTTTTTCCTATAAATATTTAAGAATTTAATGACTGCAATTTTTCAGTAATGTTGCCTTACAAGTAGGAAACATTTACAACTACATTTAGAACGGGAACTTTAACACATTGCAGGAGGACAGCCTAAGGTTACTGTTCAAGGTTTTTTTATTTATTTCTTGCTTTTAATTTTTTTTCATGCTCAGATTAGCCCACTTCATTCACAGTACCCAATGTACTTGTTCAATTGCTATAGGCAACCAGAATTATGAAATAGCTTAACTCTTTTCTTTTCTTTTCCTTTCTTTTCTTTTCTTTTCTTTTCTTTTCTTTTCTTTTCTTTTCTTTTCTTTCCTTTCCTTTCCTTTCCTTTCCTTTCCTTTCCTTTCCTTTCCTTTCCTTTCCTTTTCCTTTTCCTTTTCCTTTTCCTTTTCCTTTTCCTTTTCCTTTTCCTTTTCCTTTTCTTTTCTTAAATAAACTGGTAACTACATTATATAGCTTTGCCATTTTATCTTCTTGGGGTTAATTTTTTTCAATTTAGGTTTTTACATTTCAAAGGAGACAGAATAAGCAAAATAGTTGAGTGGCTGAAACATTTCAGTTTAGCACCAACAGAATTTTTCTAGTGAAATTGTCCAACTAATCCAAATCCCTTGCTGCTTTACTGAGGAGCAACATAGCTCTTAGGAAAGCACAGAAAAGGTACTACCTAGTCTGGAAAATAGGCAAAAGCTGATGCTGCTCAGAAAAGACTACAATAACTCACCGTTTCCAAGTGAAGAATCTAAGTGAGAAAACTCACTGTTTCTGGCATTGCCAAAAATAGATCTGGTGTTTAAAGTATATCTGAAAGTGAAACTGCTTCATTTTTTAAAACAATGCGATTTCTCCATATAATATGTGTACAGATTGCTTATGAGACACTCCTGTGAAGTGCATTTGCTTGAACAGCAGGACAGACTGTTGTGCATTAAAGAACACACAAAAGAATCCTCAACAAGCACTACACCCTACACCCTCTGTTTTGGCAATAGTGTTACAAAAATCTAGTCGTGAAGATTATCTTGGAGCTTTCTGGTGAACAGAGATCCCATGTATGCCCAATACTGCTGGAGCAGTTCAGTCCTGCTGACAGAATGGGTTTTCTGTTTGCACATATTATCTGCATCCAGAAATTGTTCTACAGGCCACTTTTTCTGAATTTTATCAGTGGCAGTACAACAGGCGCTTCACATGAAACACAGTATGGTGTCATATGAAGACTTTTATTTTTATAGGCCACTGAGTCTTCTGCTGTTTAAAATATTATTTTTTTCAGAGTATGTCAGAGAAAAGAGAGTATGTTCAGAGAAAAGAGGATACTAAGGGGGTATCTTATTAATATTTACAAATATCTAAATGATGGGTGTCAGGAAGTTGGGGCATCTCTTTTTTCAATGGTATCTTGCAACAGTACAAGGGGTAATGGGATGAAGCTGGAACACAAAAAGTTCTATTTAAACATAAGAAAAAACTTGCAGGGTGGTTGGACTAGATGATCTCTAAAGGTCTCTTCCAACCCCTGCCATTCTGTGATTCTGTATGTCAAAATAGGAACAACAGAAAAAACAGGAGAGGAAGGATCTACCTTTTGCTACCTTGTTTCTAGTCAGTCTTTAATGATTTACACCAAGGCACTTTTATCTTATCTTCTTTTAATGAGAAAATACAAGAAGCAAAATTAACAACATCAGGCAAAATATCATCATCAAACTAAGCAGAAATCTAACTGTGAATAGGTTCACACTAATTAGAAATGGCTTGGGTTTTTTTGCATTAGTAATATTTCTTGTCGATGTCTTTCTTTGAAATACTATTGGAAAGAGCAGCAAATTGACTGTGATGTTTCCTCCTAATAGAAGCCAGATGTGTGATGACATGTAGGATAACCTGAGCAACTGTATGAGTTCAGATGCAAATGTGTAGTTGGGTTATTTCGTTATAAGCAAAATACAAACATGTTGTTGGATGTCCTGCTGTATTAAGCTTTTTTTCTAAGACTGAAGAATGGAAGTTCTTATGCCTCACCTGCTGTTACCCCTGGTACCCATCTATTCACCTGGCCCAGGTCCATGTGGGTTTTTATTAAATAACCATAACAATCATTCTCTCACATAAGCATGCAGTAAATTAAAATAAGAATAGCTTTCCTTTTCAGTAGCATAAGCTGCAGGCAAAGGAGGACTGACAAAATACAGCAAAGAGAACAGCAGTAAATGATTCTTCTCTGATTTTCAGCTGTCCAAATAATGCGCATCTTGTATAAGCAAAATTGAAACAAAACTGTGGTACAGTCACAGTCCATAACTGCAGCTCAAGTGCTGAGCTGTCAGCTGCAGTGTGGAAATGGGAAAATGAGAACAAACTCTTCTTCTGACCACTGTAATAGCTATTCATATATTAATGTCACATGCACAGATGCAGTGTTGGGAGGGGGCTGATATCTGCCTTTTTGCTGGTATTTCAGCACAGATGCTGGCGTTTCTTGTGTAGAGAGAAGAAGTTAAGAGACCAGAAGTCTAGACTTCTTAATTTTCCATAGGTACTTCAAAAGTCCCAACCTGAGCACTGCGTATGCCTCTGTGTATTTGATCTAGAGCTTGTGTACTTGGCATCCTAGCTGTGCTGTCTAATTTATATAGCTGTGCAAGTAATAGACCTGACATCTCTAGAAAACTTGCTTTACTTACATCCTTTGACCATCACGACTGCCATAAAATAACTACTATTACTTTGATCCATAAAAAAGGATCTCTCACATCTCCTCATATGTACAGTTAATTTTTACACATCATATTTGTAAAATTATTTTCTTAGATGTTTTACGAGGCTTTAAACTATTGTCAGATAAGTATTAGCAAATTATAATAATTAAAAGCGGTGATGACATCCCTAAGTCAAATTTGAATAGAACTTTGGTCGGTGTTCAGTATTCATGTATAAACAGACTGGAAAAATGTAAAAGAAATTTTTGGTTGTACTTTGGAAACACTGAGGGAAATCAGATCCTTATGGTACCATTCAACAAGAAACTATTTTCAGAACTGGCTATCTGTATGGAGAAAACAGAGAAGTGAAAGAAAGAAAAAGAAAATCTCATTTTTTGCTGAAGAATGGAGACATGGAGATATTAATTGGCTTGCCCAATGTCATGCAGGGTTTGTGTGACTGATCAAAGAACAGAAATCAGGTCTCCAGAGTCTTGCTCTTCTGCCTCTACCGCAAGATAATCCTTCATTTTAAATGCCTGCCAGTCAGTTCTCCTGGTTATAATGCCATCTGAAGTGTTAACACTGCAGTATAAAAATGGAACTACTCATTGTTCATCAAAGCTGGATGAACAAATAAAAACTCCCATTCCCTGGCCTCAGGACTTTAGGTACTGACTCTCTTAATATTTCCAAGAAAACTAACTGAGACGAGTTCTATGAAACTAGATTATATAACAAACCCTCCTTGCAAAACTGGACAATCTAAATAAAACAACTTTGCCATGGTCAAGGGGGTAGCCTACATTTATATTACTCCTTCAAATATCATTTCATTTACAGAAGAGACTGTAGATTTTTGTTGATTGAGTTTTTGATAAGCACAAAAGAAAGTGGTCCAGGATTGCACTACAGTTGTTCCCCTTGTCAGAAGGATGTGATGTACAGTGCAACTTCTCAAGGAGACGAGAATGATTTTGGAAATGAAATGTGGAACTTTAACTGTTTCAATGATTGGTGTTGGAGTTTTACCTTTAAAAATGTGACCTAAGCCCTGAGCCTTCAAAAATCTGGCCTTAAACCCCAAATACTCAAAGGTCTTCAGACAACCAATTCCCAGTGGTATAAATGGCTTTTGAAAATGTATTTTGCACATCTAGGACACACAGTATTTTCTAAAAGTTCTCATAAAAGGCAGCATTGCTGCTGCTGAAAACGAAACTATTACATGTTTGAATTTCAATGAAATGTCTGTGTGGATGGGGGAAAAAAAATGCTTTCTTACTAAAAAAAAAAAAAAAGCCACAGTGCTTTGCCTTATTTATTTATTTATGTTACTTATTGAAAAGTGAGCCTCAGCCCAGGCCTACAGTATTTATCTGTTTAGACACCTAATAGTTTTAGGATGCTGTCACCAGATTGGGGAGCTTTGGTCTACTCACTGAGGAGTGATTATGATAAATTTGGCTAGCTTACCTGGAAACACTTCATTTGAATTCTGAGCTCCTTTCAGGCAGCTGCATGCTTTTCCTTCTCTGGTTACCATTCGCTACTAGGTAGCTTTGAACCACAAATTACATTTTTGCTTTCTGTGACCAAATTAATGGTGCTGGTTTTTAATTTTTCACAGATCTCTTCCTCTGAGAGATAAATTGCATTTTATGTCAAAAAGAGGAAACAAGATTCAATTTACAGGAGCTTGGGGACTATGAAATTGCTACGTGTCCTGAGAGCTGGCAACACTGCAGCTGCACAAAGTGAATCACTGAAGAACTGGGACTATCGAGTCTGCAGGGCTCAAAGTCCAAATGTAGGCTTCTGTTCAGCAGCTGTGCATGCTGCTGCTACCCACTGGTGGTGGTCACAGCAGTTCAGCCCTTTGGCCATCAGCACAGCACTTAGAAGCAAATACATTGTTTGGTGCCTGCGTGGTCTAACAAGACACATTATTGGGAAATACTAAAAGGGCACATGGATGCAGCTGATTTCCCTTACTAAGGTACCTGGGAGGGCAACGAACCATACACTGATGTTTTTGCTTTTGTGGATAAAGCCATGATATATTTTCCCTACTAGATGAAGCTGACTTGTAAACCCTGGAAAGCTCAGTGAGGCATTACGGACACTGCTTGTACTGTTGTTCCTTGACTCATGATCTCTAAACTAGAAACTCAGTTTGGCATGCTGAAGTCTTCATCCCAGCTGCTGTATCTACCATGAATTAGTGCTGTTTCACTGATCTGGCCTTTGATGCTGTTAGGCACTGGAGCTAGTAAGAATCTTTCCACGATACTGACTTTTTTCCTTTGTACCTATGCAGTACTAGAGTGCATGGAGACAAAAAAGAAAGGTATTATTAGTAACACCTGGATTTCTTTAGTACCAAATATGGAATATTATGTTTGATGGTCAAATATATGCCTCTCACTTCATTAAAAGAGTGATTTGGTCATCTTGGAGCTAACTTTCAGGGATGAGTTACGGTTTCAGCTCCAGCTAGTGGGTTTTCCCATTGCCATATCATATTACCTCCTTGTATACCTCAGCTGCAAATGTCAGAGATGGAGGGTTAATTGATTGATAAAGGAGTTGCTTCAATATAACTTAATCTGTTGAATTCCTTTATTACCTGAACCTACTCAAAGTCTTAAGAAACATACCACACACAAAAGACAGTAAAAACATTTTCAAATGGTAGTCTTCACTTTATCACATGTCCAAGGATTATGTTGGCTCCTCAGATAAAGGGAATCAAAGAATCCTATTTACTTTTTACTTCTCCCCTCTAGCTAGCTTAAATTCATGCTAGAATTTCAAACTGCATGGTGTACTTTATTAATTGATGTTGCCATTTTGAGATTTCATTGATAATGAGCCTGTTCAGGTCATGCTGATGTACCACTCCTTGCTGTAATTGCACTGTTACACAGTTCCCCTAGAGAGTGGCAAGATTCAGCTAGTGATAATTGCTCCTCTTTTGTCTTCATGTAACACCTACAGGCACTGACCTACACTTGAGCTGGTAGTCTCTTGAGTTGCTGGTTTCTTCATTTTTCTTTGTCATATTTCTGCAGAAAAACATAATGAAGAACCTTTTAGAGGGAATTAATGTCTAATAAAGTATACTGATGAGTATTATCCAGGCTTAAAAAAAAATCAGATTTATTTATATATCTTCCCTTCCTATCTTACCCTCCATGATTTCTAGTTAAAGGCTCCAGAGATGGAGATCCATCATATCTAATCCTATACTCTGTTATCTGTAGTGATATAGTTCCTAATTTTGCTTCTGAATCTTTGTTGCAATTTAGACCCGTTATGTCTTATCTAAACAGAAAATAACCAGTTGTTCACTTTCCCTTTGCAATTGTATATATTTTAAGGTTCCCTTTGGGATAAGCACAAACTAGCTCAATTATTATTTACTAGTGATATTTCTTTGACTTTTTATAGTCTAGTGTTCTTTTTCTTACTCTCTAGCTGCTAGAGATTATTCTTGAAGTGTTTTGCCCCAAACCGGACATGCTACTCCAACTGAGGTCTTACCTGTCTTTCAAATTTTCCTTCTCTTTTTATCATCAAGGGTGATGTTTATTCATGCAAACATTATCATCCATTGCGATTATTAGATGTTATTATAGAATTTGCCATCCAACTCGGTGTAACGATCTTGAGTTTTTTCAAGTAAGGTTCGTCAATTTATAAAGAACATTTTGCATTTTGATCCCATTCAGCTGTCAAAAACCTGCCAAATATTTATTCACCTGACCATAACAACTTGAATACCTTTTAAAAAATATCTCTATATTAAAAATTTAAGTGGATCTACAAGATTACATTATCAGACTGATGATAAGCAGGATACATGAAATAGCATAGTTGTATATCCTGCTTCTTCCATCTTGAGGGTTCTTCTCAATTTTGTACTTGGAACCATCCCTTGGGAAGAAGGACAGTCAGAAAGCATTTCCGAAAGTCACCCTGCCTTGATCCTCTAGGCTTAAAGGCAGATTTACACTAGCTTCTGCACCCAGTAGAACTACTCCAATGCATAACTAAGAATGGGCATCTCTAGAGTGGCTGTGAGTCAGACGGCACTGGATAGCACTGGGACATATATAAGGTTTCCCTTCAGAGGAAACCTTCTCAAGCTGCTATCACTCATGCTTTAAGGTTAGGACAATCCAGACCACTTTCCACTAGGAAGGCATCCTCATCAGGCATCATTTTGCCTGGAAAAATTTAATTGACTCCAGTGGTATTTTTCATTTTTCCCAGACTTGATCATTCTTTTTACCTGAAGTCCTGGCAGAGTCATATTTAGTATCCACAATGGGTGCCAGAGAGGTGTCACTTGCTGTACTCGGTTCTATTCCTGTCAGAGGACATGGCTTGAGTGCAGCATCAGCTAATGTTAACTGCAGCACTCTTCTCTCTTTTCCTTGCGTCTTCGCCATCTTTGTCTCCTTTAAACACTTTCCTACACGCTAATCTCCTGCTTGTTTGGTTTTTGGGTTTTGTTTGTTTGTTGTTTGTTTGTTTGTTTTTTGCAGTAAATTCTCTCCCAGATAAAGCCCGACAGGCAAAAAAGGCTCAACACTAAGAAGCCACAAGCGTTGCTGGGTAAACTCTCAGGTTTGTCTCCCTTTCACCTGTCTAGTAGGATGTTTAGATTACTGCTCTTTATATCAATTGTGTCATCTTACTATAGACTAAAGAATTTGAGTCTAATAAAAAGTTGTCATAGGTAAAGCACAGGTAGAATTTTCCAGATCATGTTCAGAAGTTTCTTTTAAACATTTCACAGCTCTTTCCTTCCCTGTGTTCCCTGGCCCACTGTGACAGAGCTGTGTTTGAGCCATTCACCCTAACATTTTTTTTATTTTTTGCATTCATGGCAGAGAGGAGTCTGGGGACAGTGAACTCCCACAGCTACTGTGAAAGTAGCTGCTAATATTCAGGTTGGCCAGGATGGGAGTATTTTGCAGTTTTAAAGTTGCTCCATGGATTGGTTTGTGTATTCACATTTTAAAATGAATATTTGTTGTCTAAAAGCCTACACAGACAATTTATTGAGGTATTTGGAAGATAAATGTTAAAATGACACAATCTTAGCATGTCCCCATGGCAACACTTACAAGTGATGAGTTCAGAGTAAGTGGATTTGAGTTCTTTCTCTGATAAAACATCAGGTGTGACTTGCAGGACTTTGATCCAATCTAGAGGCTCTCCCGCTTATGGATGTTCATAAAATCATAGAACCATGGAATGGTAGGGGTTGGAAGCGATCTCTAAAGATCATCTAATCCAAACTACCTGCTAAAGCAGATCTGCCTAGGTCAGGTCACGCAGGAACGTGTCTAGGCAGGTTTTGAAAACTTCCAATGAAGGAGACTTCACACCCTCCCTGGGCAGCCTGTGCCAGGGCTCCCTCATCTGAACAGTAAAATGTTTTTTTCTTATATTTAAATGGAACTTTTTGTGTTACATGTTCTTTCCATTACTCTTTGTCCTGTCACTTGATAGAAGAGAAAAAAGTGATGCCCCAACCTCCTGACATCCACCATTTAGATATTTGTAAATATTAATGAGATCCCTCACAGTCTCCTCTTCTCCAAACTAAATAGCCCCAGGTTCTGCAGCCTTTCTTCATAAGAAAGATGCTCCAGTCACCTTGGTGGCCCTGTTCTGGTCTCTCTCAAGAAGTTCCCTGTCCCTCTTGATCTGGGGAGCCCAAAACTGGACACACGACTCCAGATGAGGCTTTATTCAGATGTTATTATTATTCATGCCCTGGCTAATGCTATAATGTTTATATGTTGAGACTGTTCAAGGCTGGTATGATTTCTAGCCTAATTTGCACCTTGATCCAGCAGTTTCTCTGTACTTGCAGCAGAAAAGGGCTGCCACATCTACTGTCTCTGAAAAGTCTTCTGGCCTGGTTTGTCCTCTGGAGTGTCTGTGGCTATAAGCACTATTTATAACTCCTTAATTCCCTGCTTTCACTAGTATTTCTGAAGATTATTTTGCACTGGAAATTGTGATGGAGCAGAATGGCTGGGGACCACTGCGAAGTGTTATTTTTCATTACTGGTAGCAACTGCACTTTTGGTAGTGGAATGTCATTGCTAAAATCTCTTAAAAATATAAGACCATTCTCTTGTGTCCCCAATATCTTCTGCTAGCATCTGGATCAGAACTGTTGACCAACAATGACTGTTGAATACAGATATTTCTTGCCAGGATTGTACAAAGCGGATGTGTTGTGTTAAATGCCCTGGCTTTGAAAAGAATAAAGACAGCCTAGAGTGACAAAGGAAATTACACATTACAGCTGCACACTCTGTATTCTCCTGCTGTCTTTTCCATTGCAACAGCTGTGGCCAGCAGCAGTACCTGTGGTGGAGCATTTTAAAATGTGAAAATGTGGGCATCTGGTGCTGTTTTCCTGCAGATCTTAAAGAAATTGTCCTCATCCTCAGGAGATGAGCACAGGGCATAGTTCACGAGAAGAGCAGCACTGGATAGGATCAAAATGAGGAACATGTACAGGGTTGATTTCACTATTGCGTTGTTCGATCCGATTGAAAATGTCATTTCCATCAAAGAAGTACCTTAAAGGACAGAACCTGGAGTCCTCTTGTCAGGTACTTAAAGCTAGGCAAGAGATACATAAATAACAGCAGGAGTAAGGAACACTTTGACATACATAAGAAATCTGGTCCAATTAAATCCTTTATATCAATCCAAATAGAATTAATGGGAAATAGCACAATAGCCTGACAGAATCAAGGGACAATTGCAACTGCTGCGAGATAAAATAAAACAAGATAACAAAGTCTCAGAGCACAACGGATGCCATCTGACTCTTGTTCTAGCTGTAAACTTGGTACTTTGAAACTTTTAGCCTTTTTCTTTCATGGAGTTCTCCTTTTATGTTGAAAGCTCACTGTGGTTGCTGTGAACCAAGTCTTTGGTTATGCTTAAGTACCAGCTTATAGAGAACACCTGCACCATATCCTGGGGTTTTGAGCTAATCAGGTGGAACAGTTACATAGACCTTTATGTCATGATAAGATGTCCTGGGAAATCACTGCTCACCAGGCAACAGTGGAGCTGCGGGTCTGAGGATGGTTCCCTGAGGCAAGTGGCAAAGGCAAAGTTTTGGGAATTGCTCTCCAGAATGGTTGTGTGAGCATTATAACAGAACATATAAGGAAAACAAAATAGCAAGATTCTCTGTCAAAGGAAATGGAAGCGGTGATATTTAGCACGACCTCCTTTGGGAAAGCAGACTGAGGGAACACTGAACATAGTGATTAATTCTGTTTTGCTTCTGCGGCTTTCATGGAAATAGCACTTCCCATGCAGTCTTTGTAAATAAAGAGGAGGGCACCAAAGAAAGTGCTTGACTAGCATCATCTGTTTCTCTTTGACATGAAAACCAGAGAGCTATATAAAAAATATTGTCTATGCCCCCAGGCAAAAGCATGACAAAAATGCTTGTGTAATTATATTCCTCATTTTGGGCTTTGGTATTATCAGAGGGTATACAACCATCTCTCTCTCCTCTCAAGACCTTTCTCGGATGTAGAGATTATGTATCACTAGTGCTCACAGTAAACAACCTTCTCATCAGACATTTGGCATTTATGAAGGAAATGGAAAAGCTCAATGACAGCAACACTGATGAAGAAAAAAGGCATGTACAAATATAAAAGGCTTATTGTTTCCATAAGAGTTAACGTTCATGCAATTTTCCAGTTTAGCATGTTTTAAAAAAATACTTAACACTTCCTAGCTCTTCTTGGTGGGTAAGCACTGTGCAAACATTATCTAATTCATAGTTATTAAGTAAGTAGGTATTAACAGTTTCACTTCAGTGACAGAATGGAGACAGGAGCAATTTCTTTCTTAGTGTTATGGATTGGGTTGTTCGTTTATCAATGTTCAGACATGGCTCGCTATGAAGGTAGGGCTAAGGACTGGGTTGTGCCATGAACCAAACAACTCAATATTACTCTTCCTGAGCAGTAGTGCAGGAGCTGAGAAGCACAGAAATGGATCAAACCATTCAGAAAGCAGCTGTTTGAAAGAAGAGGAAGAGACAGCATTAGCCTGCAGAGCTCATGTGGGAAGCATGAGCTTTACCTGGTCTGAGGGCTTCCACCCAACAGCTCTCCTCTTTTCTCAAGCTATGAGTCTGTCCCACCAGGCCGAAGGCTAGGCTGAAATGGAGTTGCTTGTCATTCTATGCACATGGGCCACCATGCAGGAAGACAGGATCAAGCAATGAGGACGGTTCTGCAGCAGCACAGGGCCAGGAGAGGGGCAGGCTGGAGAAGTGCAAGGAGAGCCTCATTATAATGGTAATTTTTTTAACCTACTTTATTCAACCATGGCACTTTGCAAGCAGGGTCCCTAGCAACAGCACTGCAGTCCTGAGGCATCATGATGGAGACTTGGTGTTTGCTTGTTTTTGAATGCTGTTCTTCATCCTGAGCAAAGTAATTTGCCAGCAGCTTAACTAGGACATTGCCTAAGAGCCTTTTCATCCACACGGTCTTGCTCATTCATGAATTCTATGCAGAAATGTGAAGCAGAGCAACTGGGTTATAGTGTTATGGTAACAATGTTTGGGATGAAAAATCAAATGACTATATTCTGCATGACAAAATTTCTGAGCAAAAGAATGCTGTAGGCTATTTGTGTTGATGCAAGTTACTTGCTTTCTGAGCTCACAATCCTGTGGTTAGATACAGATAATGGGTCAGAACTGAATGCTTCCCATAGACTTACATTTTCCATAGCTCAACGACACAGTAGTTTTAACAAGGTAAGCACACATAGGTATATACCAATGAAGAAACAGTCTTGTGGAAATAGGGAGTGCCCTAAAAGCATTTCATGTATTTTAGAATATGGTTTAGTAATGGCATTTGTCTACCAAAAAAAAAACCCACCCCACAAATACCACTTGGATTTCTTGAATTCAGATGTTTGCTTGCTATTTTCCTTTTATGTTTCCAGCAACTTGTAGAGAAAATAAAATATCACTGAACCTTTTACCTTTAGGCTGCTGATGTCCATCATGTTACTCATGTAGCCAGATACGATGTCCACATAACGTCAGCCATATGAAATTAGTTAGTGGCTTCAGTCCAGCCTGTAATCAACTAATGTTGAATTAGGGGATAGACACCCTCACCATCATCAGGGTTTAACAATACCTCAAAGTCCTGGTAATTCATCTGCAGGAAAAAAATGGCAACATTTGCTCCCTGTCATTACTCCATGGCCTTTCCTTTCTCCTCTAGACAGAGATCTAGAGCAGTGTTTGTACCTCTCATCCATGCTGCAGTCTCTAATGGGTCTTTGCAAGCAGCAGGAGAAGCATTTTAGGCCCTGAGGGATGTTAACTCTTTAGAGAACTGGTAGTAACATTCCCTCCTTTGAAAAATTCAAACAATGACTCTTAAATTTCCCTTTATGCTAAACCATTCCTCTGCAGCCATTAATCTAACAGCCTTTTAGTAGCACAAATGCCTTCTGTATTTCAGTTCTACTAGCTGTAATAACTAGCAAGCTCAGAGGCAGTCTCAGAAAGAGGAGACTTTCAGAGATCACCTTGTTCTTCCTGAGATATGGATCCATCTTATTACAGCAGGCCAGCAGTCCGAAGTAATTATTGCTGACATGGAGCTAAACATGTGGGTGGAAAGACCAGCAGTATTACCTGATATGCACTGCATTTGTTAAAATGTCTATCTCATAGCAGGCAAGCAAACTGAATCATGAAATATCGATACTTCGTTGCATGTATAGCATATCTCTGCCTCTAACTTTGACTTGAAGTGATAAACCGAGGCTTAGCAAAAAAGGTACAAGTGCAAATGTTAAAACTCTCTTCCCCAGAAATACAGATCTAGAACATTTTATATAGTTCAAAAAGATCTTTTGAGTAGTTGCTAATCATTCATTCACCTGGATCAAAATCAGATACCAGGTGCTCATTGCCTTCGGTACTGTTTCAGACATGGAGTCACTAAATACACAGCTTGAGACACAGCATAACAGACTGTCATGCACTGTTGGATCTTTATGGGGCACTGTGTTGCCTCCTGGGTTAGTATTCAGCTTGATTTGCTAATCCTCTGAGCAGAAGGAAGGGAAAGAACCATTGCCTGAGGCATATGAGCAGAAGCAGCTGTATGTGAGTAAGGACAGAGAGGTGGAGGTGGCAGCCAAGGGGCACTCACAGAGGGATGCCAGCACAATGGTCATCCCTGTTCTGTGGCTGGAGGCCCAAGGACTGCCTGCACACACAGCCTGGTAGGATGCCAGCAGTAATTACAGGCTGAAGGTCAAACAGTGGATTGAGGGGGTTACATCACTCTATTGTTCTCACACATGTACATTGAACTGCTTTTGGAGGCTATTTTAGAGACAGCTGGCATTTGATCTTTGCTGTGATGTGGTGAGGTCACCCATCAAAACTCTGGCTAAAGGGAAACTAAGGAATGGATCATTACAAAGAAGTGGTCAGTTTTTCATCCACTCTTGACAGGATATTGCACTCCCCGCTTGCAACAGCCCTGTGGCATCTCTTTCAAGACACTGTGAGTGTGCTTCTGGGAATCCTCCAGAAGATGCTCCACCATCTGACTAAGTGCCCTGCATCACCTTGGTCTCACTACCCAGCTATTCAGTTCCTGATGCCTCAACATAGCCTTAGCAGGACCTGAAGCCATGCCTCTGAGTATAGGTATTTACAGAATAACACTCTATTCAAAACATTCTGGGAAGAACACATACATTGGGCTAGTCGCTCTATATGTATACCTGTAACTCCTGTTATTTTCACAACCTGTTTAGTGAGACAGGTCTTGGCTACCACTTCATAAAAAGGATCTGTCCATGTTCTACTACTGCTTCTCTCTGGCTGCTTCATTTGTCCTAAACGTGTGCAAAGCTATGGCTGATTTACTTGTGCATAAAGGGAAATTTGGATGCCCTTCCCAGTTGTCTTTTTTCTTCTTCTTTTTTTTTTTTTAAGATAAGAAGAGAGGCATTTTAGCCTTTTCAATTTTTAACAGAAAAACTACTTCTTTGAAGCTGTGTCTTAGCTTCCAGAATTAATTTCTTCCAACTGTATCATAGAAGAAGCTTTGTTATAAATCATGCAACAGTGTGTGTATTTTAGCTGAGCTGATACTGGTTGTGTTGCTTTATGCTATTGCGGCTACTACAGCATGAGCGGTGCTTTCCTTGTTATGTATTCAGGTGAGTTTTTGCATGTCCTGAGATATCTTACCCTGCCTTTTTAGAAGTCCATGGTAGAGCTGTGATTGATTTGAAGGTGCAGAGGATTGTAGGATAATGACAAATTACCTGAGGTTTGTGCCGAGCTCAAGGGTCTATGAGCAATAAATACTTATCATTATTCATAAACTGTGAGATATCGCATGCTGTTTTTCAAGGTTTTAATTGCAGTTAGCATTAGAGATCTATTGCTAGTGGCAGCCATCTTGCTTAAACAGGGTATTTCTGTGGCTACAGGCAGTACAAAAATCTCACAGGAATATTTGTCAGACAGTTTCCAGCAGGCTAGAAAAAAAAAGCTGTCTGCAGTTAGAAGCAAATATCATCTTTTCCTTCTAGAAATGCACTTAAATTAGATTGTTAAATTTGGGCCTAGCTTCTGTTACAAATAACTACTGTGCTTCTGATGGCTGCCACTGATGTAGTGAGAGCTCAGTGGTGTCTTTGACACGTGATCTTGGGTCTGGGCAAGTCCATGTATGAAAATATGTGGAAGTCATAAACCAAAGTGCAGAAGATCTCATCTCATGTTATTTGGGCTTGTGAATGGATATTTCCCCATGTTTTACTTTGGACAATGCTGGTTTGCTTCCTATCTCCTTCCTTCTGTCCATCTCCTTGTGAGCCTTACTTGTTCAACATTTTACCCAGGGCTATTTGTTGTTTTGAAAGCAAATGCAAAACTAAAAGCTACCTAGGGTCACCTAGTTTGAATGTAGACCTCCCTGGTATTGCTTTGATGACCCTGAGAGGTGGCAGAACCAAATGCAAAGTCAGGCATGATTTGTTCTCCCTCTTCTGCTGGCAGAAATGCTGCATGAGCATGATGATTCAAATTGGCTGGATCAGGCAAATGAAATTGTGAAAGCCAAATGCAAAGTATTAACTTTATACACAAAGCCCTGCTGGCAGAGCAGAGAGATGCCGTCTCTGGTGAATCTTTGGGGAAGCATGAATATTTCCAATAAACAAATGGAAAATAGTCAGTGAGGTTAGGCAGAGGAGGTAGGAAAGTGCTATCAGCTATAGTCATGTTCAATTAGTGGCTATAAAAGTGACATTTGCTCTGTGTATTCTTCTAAGGATCAGCTGTGAGAATACAACTCATCTATTAGCACATCTGATAAGCCACAGTGTTTAACCTGCTTTCTCAGCATCTTGCCCAGGAGAATATGTTGGTCTGTTTACTGAGTTATTTTGTAGCACATTTTTCTACTACTACTGAGAAAAAGGATCATATTTCAGACAGTGAGGCCCATTAGCTTTATTCAAGAGACAATTCCCTGTGAATATGCTGAGCACTGCCTGATACATTAGCCATGGACAGTCAGTTCACTCATCAGCCAGTGTAGAAACTCCTGATGGATAGGAAGTAGACGCTTTCTTCTTATTCAGAGTCTCATTCATAAGGAAGAGATATAATCAACCAAGAAACCTCTTCTGTCCTTTAGATAGTCCCTTGCCATATAAACAGTTGACTGCCTTGTACAGGCAGTGCTTATTCTGAAGTTCTCATCTAGTGGATGTTACATGTGAGCTTTCCTGGAAAAATGTTGTTTCTGCAAGATTTTTGTGTTTAGCTGGATGATATTGTCTGAGCTGTTTGGAAAACTGTGGTTGGCATTTCTAGCATCTGGAAGCAAGGAATAGCAGAATTGAATGGTGATATGATATGAAGGCAATGAGAGAATGAAAAGTTGCTGTGTCATGACAACAGAAGCAAAAGAGAGTTTGCGTGGGCACTTTGCAGGTACTTTGTGTCTCTTACCAGTGTTCCAGCAAGATCTTTCCTTATGTTCAGCAGGGAGAGATTTGTGTCTTCTTGATATTTGGAAAGCACCATGCCTGGGACTGGGCAGCTGATAACTAACTCGCCTGTTTTAGGAGCCTGTAACAGTAGCTGTACGGAAAATGGCAAGAATGCCTGGCTTGCACTGTTGTGTGTATGTGCTGAGAGCCTCTGTACACAGCACATGGTTCTCTGGTTGATGTGACCATCGGTGACTATGCAGATTGTGAAGACTGAATTGTCCAAACCCAGAAGTGAATTGCTGGGAAGCAAGTATTTTGCACAAACTAGATCTGAGAAGACCTCTTTCCCCTTCAGCCACTAGAGACTCTCTTCCCATCCTAAAAGCTGATGTGCTGTGTTTCTCTGTCCTCATTTTCAGCACTTCCTGCAACAGCACATCCTCCTGATGCTGGGCCTTCAGTTAGTCCTGCTCTTCCCTGTTGGGTCAGGGTCTGCCACTCTACTCCATGGCAAGGGTTATAAACATGCTGTTTCTTCCTCCTTTTCATCATGTCTGGACAATGGTCTCTCAGTCTCCCCTCAGGGGCTCCCTCTGTGCCCCATTTTATCTTCCTTCCATTTAAGAAACCTTGACTCACTACCCACACAGCCAGCCTGAGGACAAAAATGTCCTGACAGTTTACCTAACATAGTGGGCTATGCCTCCAGCCTCCTGCTGCCAAAGTCATAATTTCTGTACTTTCAGCAACACAAGGTTGTTTAAGCTAAATGTATAAATTGTGTCACTTTGTAGCTATCATTTTGGAAAATTCAAAGGTGTGGAAAGGCAGTGCTTCCAATTCCAACTCAGCAACTAAGGCAGGCAGCAGAAACCCTTGTGCTGGGCTGTAAGATGAGTCTTCCTTTAGGTAAAATCATGCCTTCAAACCAAAAAGGTATTGTTTTTCTTCTTTTTTTTTTTTTCTAATTGGAATTTAAAAGTAAGTCTTGCCAATTTGAGAAACAAAATAGCCCATCGTCAAAATTGCACGCTGCATTAGTTTGGCATGTATATCAAAACATTTCATTTTAAAGAGGGCTGGAAGGTTATGAATGGACTCCTTCAAGGGAAAGGCTGAATGTGTCATTGCTTGATGTGTTTAAAATAAGACTGACTGGCCAGCACCAAACACTTGGAAAGACAGGTGAAGAGTAGTCTCCATCATCAGAAAGAAGCAGACTGTCTGATCTGTTGTCTCTTTTGCATCTCCTGCTTCTTGAAATCCAGAAGGAAAATTCACATGTAATGTGTTTTTCATGGGATATATTTTGCTTCTAACATATGACCTACAATTACCCTAATCCTGAAGACCTTAATCCCAGTCTAGTTACTTTGGAGAAGGCTTCTGATTTCACATGGTGACAAATCCACTAGTACAAAAGGCACAATGCTGCTGACACAGCTGTAGTCATGGTCTAGACACACAGGTGTAGCTTTTTTACGCTAGTTTGCTCCACAAGTACTGTCTACTGGCTATTTGCTGCTGGCATTTAGTATTAACATTGCAGTTACAGTATGTTTTCCCAGAGCTCATCTTTGTTAGACTGCCAGGCAAAGGTATAATCTCTGGTCCTTTGGTCCCTGCACTCTGCTTTTCTCACATCCCTCATGAATGTCATTTCTTCACCAGATAGCTCTGCAGATAAAAACAGTGGTCTTCCAGCCACCTTGGATATTCAGTCATATTTTGGTATATTAATGCCAGTGCTTATGGGAGCTTTGCTGCAGTTTTAGCAAATCTTCCTGTTCCTTTTGACATTTCTTGATGCTTTATCTGAACTTGTACAATTAAAGTAGAGTTTGACCTATGGAACAATCTTTAAATAGAAACTTGCCTGTAGTGTATTATTTTGGTTTATTACACACAAGAAAAAAATCTTTTTCTGGCAATTGCCATGCAGTGAAGAATTTGTGAGACGAGACTAAAATTAATTACTATAAGTAATGCAGCCACTGTACTGTACACAGTGGTTTTATAAAAATAATAAATCATCATCAGATTAAGACACTGAGCTCATCTAGAGTTACTGCAGTCAGAGAATTCCATTCAATAGAGACATTTCTCATGCAGCACAACCATACACTTTCTGAAAATATAAATCACAACAAATGAACTGGGAAAGGCACAGCACTGACATGCATACAATTACAGAACAAAGAAATCTCTCTTGGTTTTATTTGTCTGATTAAAAAAATGAAAAGCAAATTTTTGTTTATTTCATTACGCAGAGGCACAGCAAGATTCATCTTTCAGGTCTTTATGCTCAGGGCTGTTTCACTTTCATGATTATGGCACACTAACCTTTTAGGCACACTTGTAGCATTTTTTGTAAATAATAGGGACCTACTATGGTAAGCTAGTAAGGTTAACGTAAAATGAACTTGACAGTGATTGACTTGAAAGGCAAATACCTTGTGGAGCTCCTGTAAAGAGTCTGTTCCAATCAGCATTTGAATCAGAGTCTTGGAGAAGAATATTGTAACTTCTGGAGAAGTCTTCCAGCATAAGTTTTAAAGCTTTACTTGGTTCAGTTAGCAGTGGTTAGTAGTTCAAAACATGGCTCAAGGCAGCAATTTAATTTCTCTAGATTTCAGCAGGAGAAAAATGTAACAGTTCACATAGTTGTACTTGGCTTGCAGTGAAAACAAGCTCATGTGCTATAAATATATTTCAAATGACAAGACAAATCAGATCCATTCTCATAAACAATCTTGTTAAACGTAGGTAATCTATTCTCTATTAGTTATATGTTGCACCCTCCTGGCCTCATGACTCATGAGGTATACTTAGTAGTTTAAAATGGGAACATACAGAACTTACTTAACAGGTATTCACAGGCTGGCACTTTAAAAAAAATACATCTTCATTTCTTTTATCCATTAATATATAATTTAAACTTGCTCTTTCTTCTCCCTTAATCTAAGAGCCAGATTTTAATGTAATTCCAGATGGAAGGCCAACAGTGAAAACTCTGAAGACTGTTAGGTACCTAATGTTGCATTGGGATTTCCAAAACACTAGATCTGTTTGATGTCTAATGCCCATTATTTCTCAAAGGGAGTTAGCTTAAAATTCAAACTCTTAAATAGAAACTAGTGAAAATGTTGAGGAGAGTTTTGTCTAAGAAAGCATTTCAGTATTCAGCCACAGAATTAGTCAGGTGCAAACCAGGAAAGGCTAGGTTCTAGAAAATCCTTCCAAAAGGAATATCAAAATGAATATCAAAATATGCTCTGTGAATCCTTAGTCCTATATGCTCTAATGCAAGGCAAGGATATACTATTTATCTTTGCAGCATCACAGTTGTTTTTTCTTGAAATAAAATGCAATAGAACAGTGTCAGTCTAAGTCAACTAACAATTTAGTGTCAGAATTTGTTTAATTGGGCTAAACTTCCTGGCAAGGACTAAATATAAACATACTTAAAAGAGAAATTATATTTTCTTTCTTATGCTAGAGTCTAAGTTTAATGTAGAAATCTTGTATTGCCATTCAATTTGCAATAAAGTGCATTGGAAAGATATTTACTTCTTAGGTTTCTTTCTTAGTCATGAGAAACACTTGAAAACCAACACATCCCAAATGCAAACCAATAGAAAAGTAATCTTATTTGTCTAAATGCGGAAAACCATCAGAATTCTTCCTATTAATCTTGCCTCCCCATAGCATCTACTCATCTAGTTGATATCAGAAAAGCAAAACAAAAATCAATTCCACAAAAAAATGAAGTGAAAAGAATTCTGCAACATGTTAAGACAATAACAACCCCAGACCTCCTTGTCTTTCCAGATGCTGTATTTCAAACCCTGTAGTTTTCAATGTAAAAAAAGAACCACACACACACACACGCACACCCCACACCCCCTTTAGAGCCTCTTGCTGATTTCTACTGAAACAAATTAAGGTCAGAATTTTACTTTTATTTGTAGGTTATGGAGGAAGTTCCAGATAGGGATCCTATGTAGAATATTTACATGTTTAATGACAGAGTTATCTAAAATTAGCCATCTTGCTCTTCCTTTCAGAATCCCATATACTTTCTTCTTGTCTGTGCTACTTCACAGTGTAGCCTAGGTTCTCTGAAGGTTGCTAATAAATACCAGGAGCCTATGAAAAGAAACAGAGAATTAATGAACACATTTAATCACGGTTGTGGCAGTGTTAACCTCCTGAGTGAAACTGATTAATAACCCCGTTTTACCAATCCTAAAAGACCAGAGACAAAAACGAGTATCCTGCAAGAAAATGGGATCCTACCTATGCTTGGTTGGGTTTGTATGGTTATAGTGGGCAAGAGGTCATTACAATGCTGCTTGAGTTAATTTTACATTCCTCCTTGTTTTTAGCAGACTAACCTGTGAAACAATGGATTTAACTTTCAACTATGAATCTAGCTAAGGAATATTTTGATAGAATACTTAGTGTTTTGAATGTCTGGAACTGAAATGTTATGTAACTAGCTGGTTGCATTTACTATGTTCAGTTACAGACTAACCCTTCTCACAGGCATAAATCTGTACACTTTATTTCACAAACAAATATCATTGCCAGCCAAGACTATCTAATCATACATGCCTACAGGCAGGCTCCTTGCATGAATAGCTCTCCCCAGTGCACTAACAATATTGAATTACTTTCTGGGAAGAACAATAGACCCTTGAAAAGAGAATTCAAAACCATCACTAAGTCAGTTGCACTGGATAGGCTGAATTCATGTAAAGGCAAAAGATACAGACTTCTGTTGGAGGACATTCTTTCAGTATCTCATCAGTCACTTCTGGAAAAAATTCTAATGCTTTAGCTCCCCTGTGGATGGCATTGCTCTTGCAAAGACTATACTCCTGTAGGGGCTCACTGAGGTACAGTCATACAGTGCCATTTGGTAGGAAATAAAAAATTCAGCAGGATAAATTTAAAAAAAAACCAAAAAACTGTTTACTGGACCAAAGCCAGAGATATTTACAGTGTGTAGGATTAAATCAGAGCAATCTGAAAGAAATCTGAGAAATCTGAGGAAGAAATTGAAAATGCAGGTTGACCAGCAGCTGCTTGTCATAATGGTATGAGAATTTTGGTCATTGTGACATAAATTTAATCAAAACTATGAAATATTTACAGCACTGATAAAATGAGAAAGTGTTTCTTTAACTATCTACTCGTTTCATGAATGATAGCCTCTTGTAAGGCCTATTTAATATTTAAATATAAAAACCTTGTTTGTTTCAGCCAGTATCAGTGATCTCGTTTTTTATCTTGTTTGCTAATAGACTAGAGCTTCCTGCATGTGCCACAACAGAGATAATCCTCCTTTTTTTTTTTTTTTGTGAAATGAGAAACATTAATTCTGATCATTTTCTGAATTAGCAGAGCTTTTCACAGGAGCATGATTTTTAAGTGCTGTTACCGGAATTACTCAGGAGAGCTTAGAGGTTTGAATTAGTGATGTTTAAATTAATTAAAGAGAACGGCCTGCAAATTTTCCCATCTGAGTTAAGATTCAAGATCTTATTTGTGGTGGGTTTTTTCCATATATGTTTCCAGCAACAGCAACTTTGAAGAAAATCTAATTTAAGTGTTGCCTGCTGCATAGGAGATTACATTAACATTTCAATTAAAAATTACATGTAGACAATTGCTTATTTATCGTGAGGTTCCATATATCTTACTCTTGGGTAACTCAGCATAGACCAGCTGCAATCAATGACACTGCAGAAACTTACATGGGCAAGATCTTAGCCTAGATATATTTGATAGTGAGAAAAGGGCATGGAAAGTTTGGAAACCTGTGCTACTTTATAAGTATGGTGCACTGTGCCTCTGTGAAATAGGGCAGTAGGGGAGGTACTTTATGGAGCAAAAGCATGAGCTCTGAGTAATTTGAGAGTGCTTCCACTGACTTCAGTAGGATAGACTAAATGCAAGAATGTAAAGTACTATATCTATTTCAGAACATAATGCATTTATCTGGAGTTAGCTGCTGTGTCTGGGTGCAACAGAGATCAGCGTTGTTTCAGTCTCTAGCTGGTGAAGAACTCTAGCTTGGCGTGAATGAAGGCTTAAGTCCCTACAGCAATGCTGCTGGGTAGCAAAGTTTCAAATGCTTCTTATCCTTTTTCAAGGTTAAAATTCTGATTCCAACAAGAGTAACTACTTAGTTCTCACAGACCAGGATTTGAGAGCAGGCATAATCCCACTGAGTCCTGTTACCCCTCCTCTTTCTTTCCTTGTTGTTGTTTGTAGCCCAGCCCTGTTTTGGAGCAGCTGTGTTCTGCTTAACTCAGGACTTTTTCTGTCAAATTGGGCTAAGGCATGGTCTTGCTAGCTTGGGCTATGCTGGCTGGGCAGCAGGGCACAAGTAGGTCTTCTCCAAAGAAGGCTGGAGTTTGAGCTAAGCTAGGTTAGAAGGAATGTAAGCTGTGAAAGTTGCACAAGGGAATTTTTCAGCTCAGACACAAATGACTCTGGACCAGAGCCAAGGTTGCCCAAATCCCTGCCTAGAGACCATGGCAGACTACTACAGAACTGTTGGAAAAACAAAGTTCTGAGCTTAAAAAGCATCTCAGTTAAAATGTTTCTGAAAAGCAGTAACTCATCAAAAGCTTAGGGCAAATCCCATGCCATGCCCTTTCATAGTAGCATTTACATTGCTGGACAGGCATGAGATCAAATGGGTTTGCAGTTGGGACTAGCTAAAGAGGGATATGACTACAGATGAACTGTGGATGGTGAAGGATAACATAAATTTTACTCAAATATTCCCAAATATGGACTTATGAAATCGGGTTCTCAAATTTGCAAAGTAGCCTCCTGAAAAGAATAATCTCCATGACATAAATCAGATGGAGATCAGATTTATTTAAATGGCATGAGTTGCTTGTCCTTCCTTCCTTCCTTCCTTCCTTCCTTCCTTCCTTCCTTCCTTCCTTCCTTCCTTCCTTCCTTCCTTCCTTCCTTCCTTCCTTCCTTTAATAAATCCCTTTGAAAGCAATGGAGGGGTTAAAAATTTTACTTTAGGAAAACTGTTGGATTGACAGATCCTACTCACTAAAACTAATTTAATAGAAATCCCAAAGGCTTTCCTGAATGAAACCAATTACAAGTTCTTCCTGAGGAATAGTATTGGACTCTTGAAATGGAAGCATATATATGAAACATTTTCCATTCTTAAGAAGCTATTCCACCTGAAGACATTGTTTTTTGCTTGGTGACTGTGGCATATTAATCTTTATTAATGTAGGTAGAACAAATACCTAGAAAATAATACAGTAATGTTGAAGATGTCTGAACAGGATGATGAACTAGAAATGGAAGGATTCTGTCTTATGCAGTCCCTTTACTTCTCAGTGAGGCAAATAGATTTCTGATTGAAACCATCTGAATGGTAAAGATTGTGTCAGTTTTCAAGTTCAGGTTTTTTGTATCTTCTTTCTCAGATAAGAAAAACAGAGTGAAGAGGACTTGCTGAAATTTTTTTCAGGGGCTTGTCACCTCTGATGAATAAGAAGACAATTTTAACACAAATGTCCACCTCAAATTCCTTAGTATGTCCATTTTAGCAGCAATCATTACAATGGGGTTGCCATGTCTACAAACCTGAGAGGCACTGTTGGAATCCAGAGGAATGAGTGTGCAAGATGAAGTCAGAGGATTTGTTCCTTGATAGCTTGAGCTTGGTGGCAGCCAGATAGGGCTGGAAAAAAAAAAAGAAAAAAGAGAAGGCACTAGTTTCTCCTCACTGATCTGAAGCTTGCAAACAGATACCATTTCAGACATAAATACTCTGAGCAGCATGGTTTCCTGGGAAGTTGTTGCAAGAATGAAGCACACCAATGCCTCTTCGAAGGTTTGTGTTTCATGACCCCATTTTGATGACTGATCATTTCTAACAGTCTCTCTCTGCAAAGATTCTCACTCACAGAACCTGTTTATAATACAAATGAGAGGTGTTTGGGGGGTTCACAATGAAAGTTATCTCCTTACTCTTACAGCTTGCAAAAAATAATATTTAAGACCTGAACTGCTACTGAATTGTTACATTTCACGTGTGTCAAGTAAGATAAAACCCATTTGATATGCTTACTGGGGTTTTTTTTTGGTTTTTTTTTGTTTTTTTGGGTTCTTAACAGATTTGGCTTCACCTCTATGAGGTTTTTTACTATAGCTAAAAATACACGCAATGTTTAACAAAACTAGTACAGGCTTAACATCAGCCCATAAATTCTGACAGTTCTGAAAGGATGAATGTTGGGGGCTTTTCTCTGTCAAATATTATTTCTATAATAGATGCATCGAAAAGGAAAAAATTAGGGTGGTGCTGAAAACACAAATCCTAACAGTCAGATTACAGTTAAGATAGAGTATTGAATTTTAGTTCCTAGCTTTTAGTATCTATTATTAAATATATATTTGAGCATAAAGTATAAAATGAGTTAATTAAACAATTAATTGTCCTGAAGCTGCCTCTTTTAAAATTAGATGTTTTATGCAATTATTTACTGAACATACAGAAGAGAGCTGAAAGCCACCAATGTCCTGGGATGGATACATCTCCTCTACAGATTAGCTTAGAATACTATCAGGCAACTCACCTGTAGTGGTTTTGGCCTGGGCCAGGTTTTTCAGTAGCAGAGGGGCCTAAAGGAGTGGCTTCTTTAAACAAAGAAAGTTGCCAGAAGCTTCCCCTGTAGCTGACCCTGTATTCTTCCTTCACCTCTTTCTTTCTTTTCTTTCTTTTCTTTTCTTTCTTTTCTTTTCTTTCTTTCTTTCTTTCTTTCTTTCTTTCTTTCTTTCTTTCTTTCTTTCTTTCTTTCTTTCTTTCTTTCTTTCTTTCTTTTTCTAGAAATGTAAGATCAGTGAATTTAAATGTTGCAATATGCAAGCTGTAACATGTTTATTCTTGTATGCAACTATTATAACAGTATTCACAGAGAGGCATCCATCCTCAGCTGTCTTCTCAACAGCATTTCCAAGGAAGGTTTGTGCTATAGTATGTCACGATTAGTCTTTAGAAAAGACAGATTGCAATATTCAGAGACAAAATATTCAGTTTCTTCTCTGCCATAAGCCTAAAACGGTTGTTCAAGACTGCTCCTTACATACAAACAGTATCTGTTCTACTTATGGTGTTAATAATAACTAGTAATAGTGTCTTACAGAATCCTATCCACAATAAGTTATTGTGGGAAAAAAAGTAAGGGGAGGTTCATAAATGATCACAGGCCACCTGCCTCTACCTCATTCAGCCAGAACATGTCTTTGCCTGTGAAGACACCAAAATAGGACAGTGTCCCAGGCAAAAATAGAGAGTTCTGCCTCTGTCACAAGTACATTGTGACAGAGACAAGTACATGTTGACTATGGTTGTTTGTTGCTAGATCACAGGCTTCTGTTGGTCCAGATTTCGGAGTGTTCCTTCCACCTCTGGGCTGAGGCCAGTTGTGGATGCAGTTATTAGCAAGGAGATATAAATTGCCATACAGTTGCCTACATGCCAGTGTCAGCTCTCTACAGTGTAGGTCTCCTGCCAGGTGATTCAGTTTGGGCCACTGAAGATAGAGAAAAAGAGTCAATTAAATAGCAGTGGTTTGGCATTGCTGTTTTCTTTCTGCTATCCTCATTCTTTCTATGAATCACACATGGTTATTATTTAGATTCACAGTTTCAAAATATATCTCTATATGACCAATTCCAAATATAGGTCAAACCACCTATCCCAGCTTTCATAACAAAAATGTACAGGGTAAACAAAAACCAAAGCTGCCTGCGAATGCACATCCTGCAGGCCACCGTGCCTTAGCTGTGATGGGAAAAGCGAGAACAGAGCAGGATAGCTCAAACATTAACAAAGCTCATGGCTGAGAGCAGGATCTAAACCTACTACAGTGGATATCAGCCAGCACCTCCCTTTATAGAAGAGAGTATGCTGAATCTCTGATGGTCTCCCTAGGGGCACTGGGACGTGGAAGTGGAGAGCATTTCTCAAATCCCAAACCAGTTTAGGGCACACTAGGTTAAAGTTGACCCCTTTGTTCCCATCAGGAAACATCAGAAACCAACACTGGTTTTGAAACATTGGGATAATGCATTTTCAGTTGCTGCTGTATGTAAGAAAATGGCAAAGAGTTCCTTTGACTACACTGGCAATCCAGTGGTGAGAGGGACCACTAATCACTAATAATAAATAACTATTCTAATTACTATAAAATTAAAACAAAGAATCTTTTTGAACATCAGTGCTATACCCCAGTCTGGTTCTTAATTCTATGCTTATGATTGGATGATGATTAGCCAGTATTTCCAGGCATTATATTTAACAGTCCTTTACTCCAAGACTGGTATGATACAACCATAATAAAAATAGATTTATTGGTTTGTTTCTCCTTCTAGCCCAATTAGGTAAAGCTCAGAATTTCATAGGATATTGAGGACACAGAAGCAGACGCTGAATAATAACAGATAATCTCTGTTCATTGTGATATATCCCAGAACAGCTGCAAATGATGGCCAGAATGTGTTACCATCCTGGATGGCATGAAAATTAAGGTTTTCTTCCAAGTACCTCCTCTGCATTACAGATCCATTTTCATTTCCTAGTTAGTCCTCTTCTCTTGTATGATCGAAATCCTATGAATCCCCGCAAGATGCAGGACAGGTCTTCTTTATGCTATGCTCACTTAGAGGGGAAGAGTGTCTGGGCTATCCCAACATGTGCCATAACAGGCTGAGGTTCCTACAGGTAATTCCAAGTGTTCCTTCCATGCACTGATTATAGCAAAGTGAAGGTTTTGAAAGCATGGTATATACAAAAACATTAATGATTAGCCTACAAGCACTATTGGAGGTATCAATGAAACCAGGTTTACAGTTATCAAGTCCACAGAAAGAGAAACCCATTGTGCCTGTGTTACATATGGGGGGTATATGAAGAAATTTCTACAAATAAATAATTCAACAATCCATTTTAAGGTAGGTGCAGTGTGACACATTTCAGCAGCCTTTTGGACCCTCATGTTTTACACGACATGAAAGCACAAGGTAATGCTTCCTAGGCCATGCACTTATCCCACGCAAGTGTATCACAGAGCTAACATTACTCAAATATTCCACCATCTGGCCAACAGTTTGTTTTTCTTGTCCTACCATTTCCTGGTTTCCCATTTTAAAAATAAACCACCCTGAAATAAATAATAGCTTGAGAGACTTAATTTCACTAGAATCAGTGCCTGGAAAAATCTCAAGGATGACATCATTCATCTTACATGAAGTAGTAAGACATGGTAACTCAAATGTTCTTTTCTAAAGAAAGTGACACATGGTAGTCCTGTTTGGGTATTTTGTACTTGAAACACTTTTATGTATTATTAGGATTTTGGAAGATTTGTTCTTTGAAGATCTGTGCTGACCAAAAAATGTTAAGTTTGTTAGTGAGCTATATCTTTTTAATCAAAAATAATTACATGTACTTAGATGTGAAGCATGCGTTATTTGACACATCTCAAAGCACCCTACAAAGACACACAGCTTGCAATTCATCATTATATCCCACCATGTCAGATGACTCATGTTGTTATTCAATCATCGATATTTAAAACCAAATCCCATGGAATTTCAGTTGTTTACTGTGCTGTCTTTGAACTTTATTTTGAGCCCATTAGTATGTCAGCCAATATTGTAATATGTTTCTCGACTAATTTGGCAAGGCTATTGCCGCAAATTAGGAACTCTCATCTTTCTGTGTATTTTTTTTTTAAGGACAAAGATGCCTTGTATGATCTGAATGTGGTTTGTAAAACCTAAAAAACTTCACTTGCATTATTTTCTTGTCTTAAGCCTGGCAACAGTTGAGGTACTGAATTTAGTAAACTGTCCAAATAAAATATTACTCTTGTACTGGTGGTGTTTTGTGCCAAATGGTAGCCTAAGGCAGAGCTGCTTGGCTCTGTTAGAATCCTGAACTAATAGGTTCATAATGAAAGTAACAATCCAAATGAAACTATAAGAAACATGGAAAGGCCTATGAATCTCATAAAAACAAATATGTTGTCTCAGTACTGTTCTGTGGCAGCAGGGGCCACATTTTGACTCATCCCTGAAAAATGCACAGTATTTGCACTGCAACCTCTCTGCAATGAGATCCCTCCACACATTTAGGAAGTGCTGCTAAACCTCTTTCTGCATGTGAATAAAAGGACAGAAAAAAACATACAAACAAAAAGAATATGATGCAAATCACTCCTTGACTTTAGGGTGAAGAAAAGATTAAGATCTCTCTTCAGTTCTGTCTTGGAGGCTTAAATTGAAGAAAATTGCACATGCCTGTGTCAGCCCTCTGTTTCATGGTGGATGCTATTCCAAAATGAAGTGCAGTTTTGTGTGCCCAACAGGGAGCAGTGATAGGTTGCTTAAAAAACCTACTTCTTTATAGGTCAGATACAGATACATATTTTGCCTCAGTGATGAGTTATAACAACTTTAAATTCAGTATCTTCTTCCAGTGTACGATTCCAGATGAATTTCCACCCTGGTTTTTTTTTGGGTTTTTTGTTTTTTTTGGTTTTTTTTACTGAATTGTATTATTTCTAAGATCATGATCTTCTGAACTCATATATACATGGATATTTTTCCACTCCAAGGTTTTCAACAATTCACATCACTTAAATTAATTTTTACACTTATTTTCATGTTTCTGTATGATTAAAGAATTATGATTGTCCTAAAATGGAAAACTGAAGCGCATTTGACTTGTCTGTTACCTGTTCTTGACTTTTGAAATAGATCTGTCCTTCATTTTAGGCAAATAATGCTATTTCAGAAATGTCTCGTTAGTATAAACAATGATGTAGTTGACGTTTTTCTTCTGAGACTGTAGCATCTGTAGATAAGATCCATTGTTACTGCACTCATGCTGCATTTCCATAAGCACAAACAATGTATCATCACTGGGCAACAATTTTGTCAGATCAAGGCTGTGACTTTGCCCTCTGAGGGTTGTCTATAAGCAGATAATAGTGTTGAACTAGACAGAAGGATTTACAATGAACCTCTTTTTAATTATCATAAATAACTCTAGGGAGATTTTCAAAATGGTCCCTCTTTGAATAATTTTAATATGTTTCTAAAAGATACAGAGCCAGAGTGATATAGAGGCAGAGGCAGAATAATATGTACGGCTATTTTTAAATGCTAGTGTAAAACCCCAGCTGCACAACTTTATCTGCATTCATATTTTATTAACCAGTCCATTTTAATGTCCTCACTTTTCTCCCATTCTCTTCCTCTAAGTCCCTGCCCAGTGCTTCCCAGAGATCATTTTAAAATTAATTCTAATGATTTTAGGCACTTTTAATATGACTACCATCACAATAATGTTCTCTTTGTGAACTAAGTCATTAGCTGGCAGTAGTATTATTTGAGGACCTCATCTTATTGTTTCTCCCAAGCTGAGAAAACTCAGGCCAAATCTTTGGTCTAATCCTGTTTACTTATTTACAATTGAAATGAATTTAAATGAATATGCCACAGGATAATTGTCTCCTTTAAAATATAATAGCAAAATAAAGAGTCTGAGCTTCAGCTGTTTTTCAAACAGGGAGGCAACTCAGACAAACCCTGTGACTAGGCTTATTCCTTGCAACCAGGAAAACCCTGCACCCACAATGAATTTTCTTTGGCCTGTTGGGCATCTGGGGCAACTATTGCCCTCTGATTAATGATCAGTTTTGATTAAGTTTCAGATACTCGATTGAGCCTGAAAGAATTATTGGCAGGTCACTCATTTTAAGTGGAGTCTAATGTTTATCAAGGTTAAACATTGTCTGGATGATACCCTTTAGTGCCTTTTAGCACAACACTTAACAAGAAGTCTAGTTGAAATTTGTGAAATTAACTAGTTAAACAGGAGAAAAAAAGTCTAATTTTATTGCCTGGCAGGAGGAAGGAGGCAATTATACTTCAAGTGTTTCTGCTTATTTAATCTCCTTTTCTTTTAGTTTACAGTTGTTCTTGCGGATCACTATGTATCCATCAAGAGTCAGTAACTTCAGCATTGGCAATATGCTTAAGATCTGTGCCTTATAACAATAAACACCTTAGTGGGCTTCTTTGCAGAAAGTCATACTTGCCTTACTTCCTAAAAACCAGAGAGACAGTGTTCATGCTTCTCATTTTCACCACACCTCTGGTTCTTTCATGGTGCTTCTCTATCCAGTCTGCGCCTGCAAAGATTAATTCATTGAGGAGTTCACATTGGACTGTCTTGTGTGAAATTCTAATGAAAAGGAGACCATTGAAGAGTAATTATGAGGCTCACAGACCACATTAAATTTCCATCAGCTTTTCTTCAGAGTTTTATTTATGAAAGAGGGAAAAGACACATCTTCTTACAGCTTCAACCTTGTTCCTCCCACCAAAGAACAGTAATAATAAGGGATGTCCAACATGTATGAAGAGAAGGAAATCTTCACACATGGGATACATATATATGTTACTACAGATCACGTGTTTCCCCCTCTTATTACACCATATTTAACCATAATATAACATACTTGTTATTACACCATAGCACATTTGTCTTGCAAGACCATTTCATGGAAGATAAAAGTACTATTTTTTCAGCAAACTGGCTGCAGGGGGAAGAAGAGCGATTTTAAAGCAGAAACAGGGTTCATACAGTATTTTCCATCTTGTGATCAAGATTTCCTTTGAGAGTCAATTGCATATACCTTCTCATTTTATCTAAGTGGAAATTAAGCATCTCAGTGTGAGGGATCATTTAACCTATATATTTTTTTCTTCTAGTGTATCCGTAGGTGTTGTTAAAAGTGTTATTCAGCAAAAAACTTTGGCATGCAGTTAACCTAAAAGGTTTAGCTGGAGTCAATGATGCAATTGTACTCGGTGCATAATATTGAACAGATCTATAAATACCTGCAGGATCAGGATCTTAGGTTGACAGCTTCTTAGGGGCATGTCATACTTATCTTTCTTTCAATGTATAATACGGGGTAAAATCTATGGCAAAACATGAACATTCAGTAAATACGCACAACATCCCTGTGAATTTGGCTCTTTTCTACATAATAGTGGACATAATTGAAAAAATAGTCAACCTAGACCTAGTCAATCAAGTTGATTGTTTTGAAAGACTCAAGGTAGTGGATCCTGGGTACCACTTGAGTTCTTCCAGAGAAATCAAGTTTTTATAAGTCTTCATGATATTGTATATACATCTTCAATATCCTCTCAACAGTGTCTCAGATGGTAGGAATGAATACCTGTTATTATTAGTCATTGCTGGATCACATTTTTTTAAAGTTCTTTTTCTTCTGATTCAGGCCAGTCAGCCTCACCTCCATCCCTGGAAAGGTGATGGAACAACTCATCCTGAATGTTGTTAATAAACGTGTGAGGGAAAAGATAGTTATCAGCGAGAGTCAATATGGATTCACCAAGGGGAAATCCTGTTTGACCAACCTAATAGACTTCTATAAGTGCATAACTGGCTGGCTAGGTGAGGGGAGAGCAGCGGATGTCATCTACCTTGACTTCAGCAAGGCTTTTGACATTGTCTCCCATAACATCCTCATCAGAAAGCTCAGACAATTTGGCTTGGATAAGTGGACAGTGAGGTGGATCCAGAGCTGGCTGTATGACAGAGCCCAGAGGGTGGTGATCAATGGCACAGAATCAAGTTGGAGGCCTGTGGCCAGTGGAGTTCCTCAGGGATCAGTTCTGGGGCCAGTCTTGTTCAACAGCTTCATCAGCAACCTGGATGAGAAGAAAGAATATACCCTCAGCAAGTTGGCTGATGACACCAAACTGGGAGGACTGGCTGATTCACCAGAGGCTGTGCTGCCATTCATCGGGATCTTGACTGGCTTGAGAGTTGGGCAGAGAGGAACCTCAAGAGGTTCAACAAGGGCAAGTGCAGAGTCCTGCACCTGGGAAGGAATAACCCTATGCTCCAGTACAGGCAGGGGATTGACCTGCTGGGGAGCAGCTCTGTGGAGAAAGACCTGGGAATTCTGGTTGATAATAAGCTAAACATGAGCCAGCAATCTGGCCTCATGGCTAAGAAAGCCAATGGCATCCTGGGATGGATCAAGAAGAGTGTAGTCAGCACTTCAAGGGAGGTCCTGCTCACCCTCTACTCTGGCCTGGGGAGGCCTCATTTGGAGTCCTGTGTCTAGTTCTGGGCTCCTCAGCTCAAGAGAGACAGGGAACTGCTGGAGAGAGTCCAGCGTAGGGCCACCAAGATGATCAGAGGACTGGAACATCTTTCTTATTAGGAAAAGCTGTGGGAACTGGGGCTGCTTAGTCTAGATAAGAGGAGACTGAAGGGTGACCTTCAGGGTTGAGGTATCACTTTTTTTCTGTTCTATCTAGTGACAGGACAAGGGGTAATGGAAAGAAGCTGAAAAGCAAAAAGTTCCATTTAAACATAAAGAAAAACTGTTTCACTGTTCAGGTGAGGGAGCTCTGGCACAGGCTGCCCAGGGAGGGTGTGGAGTCTCCTTCTCTAGAGGTTTTTTAAACCTGCCTGGACACGTTCCTATGCCACCTGATCCAGGGGCATCTGCTTCTGCAGAGGGGTTGTACTAGATGATCTCTAAAGATGATCTCCCCATCATTCTGACATTCTGGGAAAATAATAAATGCACTGAGATTTCTCATTTTCTGCCCAGACACTCTGCAAACTGCCTCTGGGACAGTGCTGGTTGCTGCTTATATGTGTTCCATCATAAACAATGATTCTTTATGCAAACTTTTTTTTTCTTCCATCTAGCTATTAAAAATGACAGCAAGAATTATGCAATAGAGGATTTGTTCAGAAATTCTCATTTGCAGTCTTTACATACACTCAATGAGAAAAGTCCATTTCTTAAATAAAACTGTATATTAAGAGAAACCTGTGATAAATCTAAGCTGAGATGAGTATCTTGATGAACTGAGGCTATAATGTGTGCTTTCCTCTTATTCCATAGCTACAAAAAGTATTTCCAGTTCTCTGATGGTAAGCATTATATGAAACTATACTTACTGTTCCCTTGTAGACTGTCAGATGCAAACATATTTTATCTATTATGTTTATGAATAATTTGTAATGTCATACTTTTCCTTTCAGTTGTTAATGATTAATACAAAAGTCATAAGCATATTATTCAGAGGTAATAAGTAATGGACATGTGTTTCTATTCTGGTGTGATACACACAGAAATGTTTTCTGCCTTGTTTCATCACTCTGAGTTGGTTTTCTTTCATTCCCTTCCATGAATTTTTTGGGTAAGAGGTTATAAACAAGTTATCACTACTTACAGTAGTCTACATAGAGGAACAGCTAGTGTAAGTTTTTTCAGTAATGGATGAATGGATTGATGCATATATGGATGGACTGATGGAGCCACTTTGACCTCACAACCACATCAAAACACCATGATGCCTTTGTGAAGATGATGGAAGCTGTGAGATGAAGTCTTTTCTGGTAAAGGCAGGTACCTTTGAGAATTCCTTCCTGTGCATGCAAGGCAAAGACTTGCAAGCAAACGGCAATATTTTGTGTTGGCCTCTTTTTCCATTTTGGCAGGATTTACTTTGGTTTTGAACTCTCCACGGGTTTGTCTCTCTGTGACCAGTGGTACTGGAGACTGTTTGGCGCTTGTGACTCGTGGCGTTAACTACCTATATTCCTCATAGCCCCGAAAAAGTAGGTGCTGTTACTTTGTTATTTACAACCTTTAGATTTCCTCACAATTTAAGCCTAAGAGAGATTATCAGGGTGTCTATTCTGATGTCCTGTGTAAGGGGATATTAAATGTTGTACATGTACCTCAAGGTGGAGACAATTACTTTTATTAGCCTATAGTATTATAGTTCTTGAGAAATCAAACTGGTCTGTTTCTAAAGAAGTATTTGAGAACCCTGCAATACTTGAGAATGTGTCCAGACAGTCACATAAACAATCCATGTAAATCATCTCTCATTCTTGCCAATCTGAGATAGAAAAATCTCTACTTGGCTTAATTCAGACCCAAGCATCAAATGTCTACGATAATTTTCTGCATTGGTTTGCTCTCTTTCTGGCTACAGCAAAATAAATAATGCATGCTTCAAGGGAAGGCAAAAACTTCTGCTGCAGAATATATGAGGCCAAATATCCTCTGGGAGGAGTGGAGAAGAGATTCTTCCTCACCATTATAGGCAGTCAACTGGAGCTCTCAAGTATGGGATTTGATTATACTCATTACCTTAATGCCAACCTGCAAATATCTTGAGTGGGCAGGGTATATAATTCAAACCATCTTGTTTCAGTCATAATGGAAGAAGTTGCACAGATACATCATTCTAATGGATGTAGGGCTAGAGGTATCACCAGGGGATCTAGCTTGATCCCTAATCTCCTTGTTTGAGGCTGCTCTATCTGTTAGAAGTTCTCTCAGAACCTGAAGTAAAGCCCATATTTAAGAAAGAAAGCCAGTTTTTAGGACAAGATCAAACAATGGTGAGCTCACCATCTCCCTTTGTAAGCCGTTACAGTGTTTAATTACCTTTACTGCTAGGAAATTGCATCTGATTTCAAGGTTGATTACATCTAACCTTAAACTTCCAGTCACTGGATTTAGTTGTGCTATTGTCAGCAAGAGTGAAAAAGCTCACTGCTATCTGTTATCTTTTCCCTGTATCCTCTCAGCCTTTTCTGAAGTGGAATATGTCCAGCTCTTTAAGCCTCCCACCTCAAGACTTGTGCTTGACTCACAAGATATTTGTCTATTTTATATTTCAGACACACACAAGCACTGTGATGAGTCCTTTCCACACAGATCTTATGTTAGGGATGATTATCCAGGGTATTCACTTTTTATCGTTCCCTGAGTTGCTGCTCTCTCAGTGACCAGGTTCCCAGAGGTATTAATTTGCATTTGACTGTAGTAAAATGCATTTAGTGTGCTGTTTGTTGGGCAGTGATCATTTAGTCAAATCAATCACTGCAGAAGCAGTATATCTTCTTTATTTACTTTACTAAAATACATAATGTCACATGCAAGCCATTAAAACAAAGATTTTATCCCACGTCCTGGACTGCTGAAAACAATGTAAAATAGACTGTTTCTGATTCTGCTGGGAAAGCTCCCCACATTGAATTAAGCCTTCCCATTAAAAGACTACTTTTTGAAATTTGTCAGTGAGACACTTCTTAATCCTCATAATGGGTGACCTCTTAATTCCACATAATGCAGGACTTGAAATCAAAATGTCATGTGGTATTAAGTCAGCTGCCTTGAAGAAACTCAGGTCTGTCCTATCAATACAGCTGCTTCTCTCATGCAAACTTGTAATATTTTACAAAAATATTCTAAATAATGAAAAATCCCACTACAAGAGTATCTGACAAGACCAAACTTCCACTAACTTGTTTTTTCCTAGCATTAAATGTATTTTTTTTCTCCAACTATTTTTCTAATATTTAAGTATCTCAGAAATGCATGCTGGTTTGTGAGCAGCTCAAATCATCAATTTTAAGTAATGGATGGCACAGAGCAGAAAAATGTACTGCCTTACTTACATTTTTCTCTAAATCAGAGCTAGGTGGAGTATGAGATAAACTAGTTCAGCTTATTTACAACCACTGTTTCTCTTTCAGAGCTAATGAATTATTGACAAACTAAGGATTTTCTGTTATTTAAAACAGAATCTCTCTTCTATAATATAGTGCAGCTCTTTGCTATGTAGAAAAGGAAGCATGTGCAAAACCAGCAAGATCTCTCAAAGTGATAGAACCTGTCAAATAAAAGAACAGCTACTGGTACCTCTTGAAGAGATGGTTTAAGGCCCAGACCTCATATCCTTAAGAGAGTAGCAGTACTTAGCAAGATGGTTTCCAGAACTATGCACATTGCTAGCACAGGGCTTAAGGGACACGAAGGGTTTGTATGAGCCCCTCTACAAAAAAATGGGTTTTCTTTGTTAATAATCTTCTTGGGGGAAAACCTCAGCACCTATAAATGCAGTGGCAATGCCCATGGGCTTAGGAGCACAAAGACTGTTGGCATAATCAGTACAAAGAGACAGCAGAAGCAGGTATCCAGTTTAGGAACACAGATATAAACACTGTAGTTTGTGTTGCTTTTAGTATTCCTGGGATAGAAAGTTTTGTGTTTTTTGCTGCTCTCGTGGCTCAATGCACACTACTGCTCTGGGCTCTGCCTGTGTCCTCCTCCATTTGAGCATGGAGTAATCCCAAGGAGAATGGGCTGCTGACACATCCTTGCACTATCCTCTACAAAAAAATCACAATGGCCCACAAAGATGAGAAATATTCCCTCTAAACTCCTAAGCACATGCCTCTAGACTTAAGACTGTTGAGATATTTAGTTTGTTAATGTACCTACATCTAGAATACTAATGTCATACCATTGTCGGCTGTGAAAAGAATTGATCCTCTACTAAAGGAAGTATTAGTTAACGGATAAGGAGAAAGTCACTCAATTTCGCATTAGAAGGAAGTGTCAGTCTTTGCTGATTTTTGTAGAAAGTTATTAATATCTGGGAAGCTTAAAGGAGTAGATGGTAGCAAGTGACTCTTCAATTTAGCCATTGAAATATTTTGTTCTTGTTTATAAATTTTTAAGGATCCAAACCTATGAAGTCTTATCTGTATGAATAACCCTTACTCACAGTCTCTCTGAATTATGTAGTGTTTTTTGTGTTAGAAAAAAATGAAGGTAAAGGTTGGTAGTAGTGGGCCCTTAAATATTTATAAACACTTATAAAAATTATTTTATGAGGTTAAGAATCATCTTATATCACCTGTTATTTTGTGCTTCCTAATTTTCATAACTATGTGTAGGAGTCAGCAAGTCTTATTGGTTCCTTTCTTATCTGAGGGCAGTCAAATAACCTTCTCATCCTTTACACTTATACTCCATCCTAACAGAGGACTAATCCCTTTGCTTCTACTTATCATACAAAATAGACACATGATGCCAATAAACTAATGAGCAAATCTACTAATGGGTGTGTTCATGAAGCTAGGAAGTTTCTTCCACCTAGAATAACAATTTATTCTTTCTAATGTATACACAACCTACTGAGGTGGGGCGTGGCATCATCTGTATTTCAGTTCTTTAAAATCTGTGACATTTGAAACAGCAAGTAGCTGTGCATCCCTTCACAGTAATTTTCCCAAGGAAAAAAAAAAGAAGTATTTTCTTATTTTCAAAAATATACTAAATTAATATCTATATTAATATTAATACCCATTCCTTTGAACTGAAGTTACAGATGCTTAGCTACTCTCAGGAGTGAGTCTTTGCATAAAACCTGCAAACTAGCTACTCACATGCAGCTGGTAAAAAAAAATTGTATAAGCTGCAATTTCAACCACAAAAAGAAGTATTTCTGTCTTTTGTGAGGTTCTCCCCTCTTCCCTAACACAAGCAATCACACAAATCAATAGGATGAATAACATCATGGCTAATGCAAGTTAAGTTATGCCAGCTAAGATCAGTCTTCTAATATGTTGTTATGATATTTAACTATGCGAGTGGTTCACTCCACAAAGTACAACTATAGATTCAATTTTAAAGGGAAATTATCACATGGAAGACATCCATTTTTATCTAATCAAATAAACTTTTTTCTTTTTTTTTACTGTTGAGTCAAATGAAAAGCAGACCTGCTAATGTTATTTTTCATTAAAAAAAAATTAACAGCAGCCAGTCACTCCAAGGGGAATTGCAATGCTTGCCATATGAATATTAGTATTATGGATATGAGCAACCAAGTGCATCCAATCTGGGTGCTCTACTCAGTTGCCTGTATACTGAACAGTGAAAATATATAAACCCAAGCTGAATTTGAAGTAATGGCACCTGCACATCAGATTTTCAGTTCTTAGCAATGACTAGTATTTTTTTTTTTGATGCCTTAAAATGAATCTGAGTCAGTTTCAGTTAAAGGAATAAACCTGACAAAGCCTGAAAATCATTTCCCATTGCAAATACAACAGGGCTGCCAGTCCACTCATGGCCTCTTCTGGTCACTGTCTTTGTGACATGATCCGAAGCATTGTAAACAGGAATGCAGGCACAGATACTAAGTTTTTGGTTCTTAACCACTTATGTCTTCAAAGCAGGGTTGAGTCAGTGTGAGGAATGTGTAAGGAGCTGATGAACATGATTCTTATCAAATTACTTCAAATTTGCTATTTCCTTTTATACCAATAAGAATGTAAACTGATAGGCATACATAAAACTGTTCATAAGCCAGATTGCAAGCATTCTTAGGAGAAAATCAAATGCAGGTTTTGATATAGTATAAAGGCCTGGTCATACTTTATCTTGCTAATATGATTCCAACAGATTACTCAAGGAGATAAGTATTTACTCCCAGAACTGAAATTTAATGATGAGGAATGGTATTTATCAGTGCATGAGTTGCATATTTCTCCTTCCCCACTCCCTCCTACCTCCCCCTGCAAAGACCATCTATCTGTGGCCATAACAGTGGTCCTTCTGACACAGTGGTTTCTTTTTAACAATGGCCCATATGGAGATAAAAAGAGTTTTGTATAGTTATAGGGGGGAAAAAAAAGCCTCAAGGAAATACAAGCAAATAATTTTTTGTTGTTGTTACTTGTAGTGTCTTAGGCAGCTTTCACCTTAAAAGCAGACCAGCTACCAAGCAAAGATGTGTCTTTCTAAACCCCTTTATGCAGCTGCTCTCAAGGGGAGACAGGCAACATAAACCTTAGCTGCACGAGGTAAACAGAAAGTTTACTTTACTGGCCAGAGTAGGAAAGTGCACAACAGGGAATGCATGTTTGAGTGAGCGAGGCAACACATTTATGATATTCCTTCAAACGGGTATTTTGGCAGTTCAGGCAGCTGCTCCAACCCAGCACATTTCACAGAAGCACCTCTTAGAGAAAAAAAAAAAAAGTCACTCTGGCAAGAACCATGGTAAACCCAAAGCAGGGTTTGAACGGCTGGTTCTACGCAAGAACAGAGTAAGTTCACCTACGGTAGGAAAATCTGCAGTAGCAAGTTTGCCAAATCAAGTATTACACACGGGAAATAATAGCGTTTCATTCGGATTGGCAAAACAATTAACCTGCTATTTTGCTAGGGAACCTGGAAAGCAGCAGTGAGGGCTGGAGCATCCTCTGATCGCACTTCGCGCGAGCCAGCGAGGCTTTCATCGGGTCCGACTCTGCCCCTATAGCCAGGGCTGAAAGCCACACTCCGTCCTGGAAAGGCTCGGGCAGCATCGCCCCTGCGGGGGGCAGCTCCCCGCGCTGCCGTGGGAGAAAGAGGGAAGTCTCCTCCTCCCCTCCCTCCCCTCCCCGCCCGCCTCCCCGCAGCCGCAGCGAGGGGCAGGNATGGCGCGGCGGCCCCGCGCCAGGTGAGGCTGCGCCGCCTGTTGCGCCGCGGGGGCGCGGGCCGAGCCGAGCCGAGCCGTGCCGAGCCGAGCGGAGTGGGGCAGGCGGCCGTCACGCGCCGCCAAGTTTTGCGGGAAGGCGCTGCTTCTCCATGTGAGTTGCGGGGCCGGCGGGAGCAGCGGGAGGAAACTCGACGGGGAGGGAAGGGAGGGAAGGAGGCAAGAGGCTGCTCTCGGGCTGTGCCGCCTTGCCCGGCACTGAGCGGCGAGGGCTAGCGGAGATACTCCGCTGAGGGCTGGGAGCGGTGGGCCACCGGGCTGGGAGCTCTGCCGAAGCAGCGGCGAGGGTGGGGAAGGGAGCGGAGGGGCGGAGGCTGCGGGGAGGGGGCTGCCGCCCCCCGCTCGGGAGCGAGCGAAGGATGCGAGACCCGCGCCCCGCACCATCCCATACGGGAGCGGCATCGGCAGAGGGGGAGGACAGACAAAAAGGAAGGTCCCCTGCTCCGGCTCCGCGTGCGGGGCGGCTGCCGGAGGTCGCGCCGATCAGCATGCAGGCAGCAGCCGGGCTGCGGGGCGGGCGGCAGGACGCCGTGTGCGTTGCCGTGGGATTTTTCCACTTTGAGACCTGCCAGGACCAGTTGCTACGGAGCAGGCGGCGGTGTCAGTGGTAGGGAGGCGAGGGCAGTTCCCTCTGAACGCGAGCAACAAATGGCATCGGGCGGCAGCCGGGGCTGCCTGCTGCGCCCAGGTGAGCTGCATCGCTCCGGGCCGAGGCACCGGGCGGGACCGCAGCGGGGTGCAGGAGCGGGCTCGGGCCGGGCGGGCTCTTGGCGGGGCGCGCTGCGTGTCCCGGCCCGGGGCGGGGGTCCCGCGGCGACGCGGCGCCCCGGGCACGGCACGGCACGGCACGGCACGGCACGGCACGGCACGGCCGCTCCTCGCAGCCCGCGCAGGACTGTCACCGTGGCTTGCGATGAGTGGGTACTGAGTACTCGGTGCGTGTATGCGTGTGGGTATGCCTGAGCTCTGGAAACTGCAGGCTCTCCTCTCGCCTTCCCCATGTGCGCGACCAGAATTTCCCCTCTTTAAAAATCTGGGAAATGGCTCAGACGTGCCAGCGGGAATTTTTCTTTCTTCTTGGCTTCAGCTTTCAAAAACTTGAAAATTTCAGAGTACCTGTTAGAAAATCGCGGAGTGATTCAGGCTGCAACTTATCACCCAGTCTTTCTGAACGTCCCTAGACAGCTGAAATGGTGTGATTACCGAATAAAACAGCCAAATTAACTTGGAAAGCATGAATAGACCAACTACTTAATGAGTCAGAATGAAAACCAGGCGAACAACATTTAGTGCTCCTTTCAAAGAAGTATGCCCAGAGGTATGGATATATATCTGAAAATGACACAATAAGCTAATGCTTTTGGGATGATAGTAATGATTAAAAAGAACCCCAACAACTAAACAAGAGCCATGAGAAATTGTGACAGATTTGGCAAGGAAAAGAAAATGAGTACTTTTTGAGCCAAAACCCGTGTCTAGGGTAGCCTTTTTTGAATGCTGAAAAATAACTGGCAACAGTTTCTTCTTGTGGTAACCTGTCTAATAATTTGTACAATGAAATGGCAAGGTGTAAATCATGTCCCACTGAAAGCAGTTGCGTGAAGTCTTTGATACAGAGCACCGGTGTTCATACGACTTACCTGTCAATATTATTAGTAGTAATTTAATTTCGTTTCTAGTTTGATTTGGAGAAAAACTCTTGGTGCTTATGCTGTACAATGAACTCATTTGCAAAACCTTTCCTATATTCAGAGTCTAATTTTGTAGTTTAGTTTCTAGATAGTAAAATTGCTTGGAATTAATTATAGCAGCGTGATTGCTTAACTGATTCTGCAGCTGCTACTTGTGCAAGTTGCTGCGGGTTTCTATGAGATTAGCCCTACAGATAATATTCTGACAACTCAAGACAGCAGGATTGGGCCCATTAGTTCTAGCATTATGTGAGGATGTGCCCGTTGGCACTGATGAGAGATCTTTGGCTTCAACAGAATAACTTAGGCTTAACTCCACATCTTTCCCATTTATTCAGCTATTGCTGGTTGGGTCACAAAGCCCTGATCTTGCCTTCTCTGAGATCTGCAGTAAAATTTGCACCGACTTCAGTCCAGCTGTGATGAGCTCCTGTGGGTGATTGTGGTTTTCCATTGCCTTAGGGCCTGAGTAAATGAGAAGGAGGATTGTATCTGCAAGTATCAAGAATAAATGAGTTTGGCCTCGAATAAGAGATTCATTGAAAAAGAAGTATAATTTAATAGGCATATAAGTCTGTGCTCTGGATCCAGTCCTGTGCTAATAAAATCAATGAGAACTTTGCCACAGATAAGCAGAATAGCAAGACTTAATTTAAGGATACATGTGTGATTTGTCTCTTCTGGGTGCTTTACGGGGTTTGCATTGGGAAGTAGGGAACTCTTCCTGCGCACATTGAAACAGCGTTAGGGTAACTTCAGAGCAACCACGTGATATGTCGTCTCAAGAAATAACTTTCAAGCTGTGGAAATGATGCTTATAAAATTCAGCCTTACTCAGAAGTGCTAACTTGGATGTCTGAACCCAGAGAAAATATATTGCTTTATTACAGAATCACTTTTAGATGTTCAGTTAAATAATAAGGTACTTCTGAGTCTTGCTTTTAAGGATATTTCCTGTCACTTCTTTAGGAATGTTTATGAGAGTAACACATGAAGGTACGTGGCTCACTGGCAGGAAGATTTTAAACTTTTAAATGAAATTAATAATCTAGGAAAGCAGGAATATGTGTATAAATATTTGTTGTTACTATTTCAGTTAATGAGAAGATGGACTAAGGAAGGTATTTTTCTCAGAGTGGAATACGGTGTTTGTGATGACTTACAGCATTTACATTAACTACCATCTTTTTTTTGTCACTTGCATGCCTGGTCTTTGGATCAGCCCTCACTTGAGAATACAGATTAAATTAGTGCTGTGTGACTAGCAAGGTAAACTTTAGCATTTTCCTTCATCCAGTGAAATTTGTTTGTAAATTTAGAGAAAATCCTTACAGAGCTCTGAAATTTACAAACTTTTACGAATGTTAAACGGAACCTCATTTTAAAATGATGGTATTTTGCGGCAAGAATAAATTGAATTCATGAAATGTGTATGATTTACCTTGACTTGTGTGGGCAAGCCTTTTAAAAATATTATTTTATCTACTAAAGTAACCTCCAGAAAGAGCAGTTTTGGTAGAGCATTTCAGTGCTAGCATGAATCAAATGTCAGTACATCTACAGAAACTACAAGCAATAAGGATATGGGAATTTCTCAGCATGTTTAGTATTTTTAAATGGATTTCAGTCTGTAAATACGTGCATGAGCAAAGTGTGCCTTCTGCTCTTAAATCCAACATACTGTGGGTGAAATAGCATCCAATTTAGAGTTGTTTTGATGACTTTAACTCTCTGCTTCTGATTTTAACCCAGCTCTTCTCATAAGGTAGTTTCTGTCATTCTGGTGCAGTTTGTTAGTTTGGGTGTATGGTGAACACATGGGTGCATCCCAGAGGAAAAACAGTATAATGTGGTATTGGTTTTACTGGTTGCTTCATCTGAGCTCCTGGTTTAGGTAAACAATTGCCAATCCCACCTTGGAGTGGGATCTCATTATTTAATAGCCATGAAAGATGTATGCTCCAGCTTCATGAAGGTTTCTGTGAGTAATTGGTGTCTGTGTCTGTACTTGCTGTTGATGACTTCCTACTTAGCCTATAGGGGTGAGCAATGCATTTGTAGCTGATGCTGGCTTGTTCTGCACTGAGAGGTAGTTTGAACTTTGAAGAAACGCAGTGCTTACTGCTACTGAACAGGAAAGTAACTTTTATTCCTCTCTTCTGAATATTTAAATGCTCTACTGAGTACCTTCAGCAAGCATTTTTCTGCATTGAGTTTAACGCTGGACATGGGAAAAGTCTTTTACCGTTAAGGATCGGCACAGCTCCTGAATTCTGCTTTCCACCAGCAAGGGAAAGGCAGTGGTAGACAAATTAAAAGGAAATTTCTCTCTAGAAGAAGTAGACTTTTGTAGGGATGAGAGTCAGAGAAATGGGAATGAATTAAGAAGGCCAAATGCCCTTAAAATAGGGGAAAAGTGAAATACAGCTAGGAGAAAAGTCGTGGCTGAACTGGGTAGTTTGACTTCCTGAAAGATGGAGTCAGTGTGGTTGCACCTCTGGCTCAGCTCTCTGCTGTTGTATTATGGACTTGCCATATGTTTTCAGAAAAGAAAGATGCTTTAGTTGATTTCAGTGGGACTAGAAACCTTGCTGAGGGATTGAGCTTGGCTTTTTGTGTCTCAAGTTGAGTAAACAAAGTTGGTAAAAGGCCTTTTCAGAGGTACATTGAAGAAGATAACTGAATTTTTTACTTAAACAGGGATAAAAAAAAGGCACTACAGATCTTAATGCATTTGATTAAAGTTTACTTCTGCTTTGCAGGGTCAGTTCAACCTAGCTAGTGTGTGTTTTAAATGAATTTTGTCCTACATTAATAACAGATTTGTAAAGCTGCTAATTTACCTTTTGAGAAAAAAAAAAAGTTGATCCCTGCCTGACAGTGCTATGAAGATATGATAACAAGACAAAATGAAAGGTGATAGAAGTGATTGCACATAAATGGGATGCTACTGTGGCTTGGAAGCAGGAAAGCAAATGGAGACTATTTAATTATTTAAGGAACAGCAAATGAAAACTCTGGTTATAAAGTGACAGTAAAAGCAGAGGCAAACAGAATAAAAATAAAACTGTGAAAGAGAAACAACACATAAGGAAAATAGAAGGTGGACAGGAAGGGCTCAAAAGGGCAAAAGATAGGTTTAAAATTTCTGTGGAGTTTTGAATTGGAAGATACTATCTGTATAAATCCGTATTGTGCCGTGCTTACATAACAACTTGTATTTTACTCAAATTGTGGAAGTCTGACAGAGAGTTCTCCTGGGGAATCATTTAATGTTCCTGCTTCATTCTTTGGATGCACAACCTCAGTTAAAAGGACATGTGTTTTTAAAGCTGGCATGCCTTAGTGACAGGCTATCTTAAGAGTTGTACTTTGTAGATGTTGTTAGTTTTAATGGCGTTAACATTTACTCATCAGCCAAAGTTGCAATTAAAGTTACCTCTTTATCCAACAGGCATTGATTTTAAAGGGAGTATTTTTTTTGCACTTCACCAAAACTAGGTTATATGTTTTTGCAACTGTACTAACTAAAGGTATTTTGTATATAAAGATGGTGAGTATTGAGCATTTGGTGCTCAAATGACTGAGCATTTAATATGCTTGTACTGGGAGTTACTGGGACATGTGATCAAGATTACAAGTGTGTACCACTTTGATAGACTTGCTTAGTGCAAAATACTTTTGTAATACTTACAAAGTATACATTTTTATATGCATATGAAATAATATGCAGCAAAAAAGGTGAAGCCTCTGGACATTGAAATAAATCTACACTGTTTGCTATTGTAAAGGCATTATAATTAAAAAGTGCAAAAGCACTGGATGTACAGTGTTAGTTCATGCAAATACTCCTCTTTTAAGAGCAAAGGCAAGTACTTCTTCCTCTTGGAAGAGGAACTTAGAACAAAATTTCTGCACTAACTTTTCTATAGGTCACACCTGGTTAAGCAGGCAATGATGGTTATATATCCTGCTGGTGACACTTCAGCTTATGAACATTAAAACCAAAATCAATTCAAGCTACTGGTGGTTTAACTCTCAACTTTTTAACACATTTTATTTTGTGTTGAGTAATGAAAATTAGCACTATCCATTTAGATTTCCATTTAAATTATTTTTAATTCTTCATGTAGCAATATTTGTGTATTGTTTTCAATACACACTTACCTTAAAGAAAACCAGCCAGACAAGAGAACACCAAAAACCCTTTCCATATGCTCCTAAAACCAGATTCTGTAGTGCCTTTTTTCATCTGAAGTTTTATTTTGAAATGGTGATGTTCCTTTCTACTTTCTCTATGTAGGCAAAAATGGTATTTGCCAAGAACAAAAGTCTTGAATCAAGATGTGCAAAAGCAGAAGAGGGTAAATACTTAAAGTCAGGAGATTGTCCACAAGACTGGGAATTGGTAAATCCAGGGGTCAATCTTTATAGCAAATCTGGCTGGGGTTTGTTGGTTTGTTTTTGTGTTTGCTAAGTGTACGGCAAATGGCCTTTAAAATTTGTCTTCATTTCTCTTTATTATTAAAAATAATTATTATTCATGTCAAAGGAGAGAATGACCCTTAATTCTTTTCTCCTGAAATTAAGTTAGCAGAGCACAACTGCCTTTGCAACCTTCAGATAGTCCACTAGAGTTTATAAACGTCCTTTTTACCCCTGTTTTCAGCTTTGTTGACACTGAGTCATTGAGATGAGTATTGGTGACTTTTGAACAGTCTATTTTAAACAAAATTTTTGATAGGCTATTATTGTTCACGAATACATGTCAGTCCCAGTCTGCACAAGCACTAAAAGGAAAGGCATGTATCGTAGCAAAACTGCTTTTAAATCCTTCTTTTGGGGTTTTTTAGTTCTCTGGGTGTGCCTCTGCACCTGTTCTGTAGATAAGAGTATTGGTCTTCAATTCTGCTGCTGCAAGGATGTGTTCTGTTTTTTAAAGCTGAGAGGTTCCAAGCTTTCAAAGAAAGTGGTCTACGTTATTTTATAAAATGGAATACGAATGGGAAATTGTTGTTTTCTAGGATCTTCAAACTTGGAAATAGCTCCCAAAACATCTGATGATAGTGTTGTCCCTAATAAGAGTCCTTCAGTTGGTATGCAGAAAAGTCAATCAGTATGCGGAGTTGAGATACTTGCTTTTATTGCTCTTCTGCAGTATAGGGTGCTAGGCAACTAGCAACAGCCAGCACACCTTCCTGACAAGTAGTAGAGTCTTATATACAGAATTAATACGGATATAAATCTTTGTTTAAAACAATAGTTGACCACAGCATTGGTTTTTAACTATATCCAAATTTTGGGACCTACCTTTCTTTTGAGGACTGTCTATTCCTGTTACTATGGTTTCAAATTAAATCATCATGATTGCTCAAATTGTGAGTCTTTTGGTTGCCCAGTTTGTAAATCTTTAACTTTATACCATCTACATCTAAGATTTTAAATCTGTAGGAATCTAGGACTTTACATCATCTACATCAAGAGTATTTGTCAGATCTTCAATTGTCATTTCTTACACACTGAAGCATATTAGTTCAAATGGAATAAGAACATCTAGCTTTGATGTGAAAGCAACACATGGATGACAGCATGCAATAAAAGGGCAATCCTTTCCCTCTATATGCATGTTGAAGCTGCAAAGCTGAGATGTCATATCCCTACAAACATATTCTTGGTTTTAAGCAGACTTCTGTCATTGAAGAGTTAATAACTTCTGCTAAGAAAACACATTGGCCACTCCGTTTCCAGAGTCTTTCACAGTTTTTGCACTTTGACAGTAGATATTGTATATGTATTCTGCTCATCATTTTCATCAATTACATGGTATGCTTATTGGCAGCTTTCATGCATAAATACTTACTTTGCAAGAATAGGAGATGACAGGATTTCGGCATGTAAGAAACCTAAATCTTTGACTCAGAAAAAAATCTTGGTGGATAGAAATGGTACTCCGATAACTTTTGGTCTTGCAAAGTGACATGACTGTTCTTCTTGCCAGTCACGGCAGGTGCTCCATATGTACAAATACTGCCTAATTTGAACCAGTCAAGCTTAACGTTTTAGGGTTTTTTTTCCCCCACTATCTGCCACATTTTCAACAAATTTTCTCAGTTCTTTAAACAAGTGTGAGGCAGCAGCGTGGAACAAAATGGACAGAGGCCAAGCAATTCCTTCAGTATAGCAGATTTTTTGTAACACATTGAACAACACCAGTTGACTGTGCAGTGTCAATAGCATTGCAACTTCCCTTGGTTGTGAGCAGAAAAAAAATAGAATTGCATGAATCTCTTGCAAATTGAATACGCACTGTTGTATTGTCTAATATAATCTCGGCCTCTCTCATTGCCATGCTGCATAAACAACTATGAACGTGTCAGCTGTGTGCTGTTCTTTTGATCTAGTTTGTGCAGCAATAATTGATCTTGCCTTCAGTCTTTGTTGTCTGAGAAGGGCTCTTTTCCACAAGCTCGCTATAGGCATATTTGCTATTACACTGATTTTAGCTCTCAGATGTTTATTTATTTTTTACATACAGAAAGCTGTTGTGCGGGAATCTTTTTTGATATGAAATCAGTCTGTAGATTCAATATAATATATTTTGCATTAATTTCAGGGTTAGTTTGTATAAAAACACCATTCTGATTTGGAGTTTCTGTGTGGTTGTTTCACCACACCACACGTGTCGACTCTGTCCCTTCTCCAAAGAAGAACCTATCCTTGCTGGAGAGAAGCTGTCTCCATGCAATGTCAGCTCCGTGCACAGTCATCGTAGTATTTTTTTTTCACTGTAGTGTGCATGGCTTGGCAAGCAGTGTTTTGATGATAGGTAAATTGCTTTATAAAGTTTATGGATGTTTGAGTTAGCTGGGAAGTCATTAGAAAAACATGAGGTGAATGAGGACACTGCAGGTTGCACAAGTCCTGTGTTTTCCTCTTGTTGTGGAGTTGCAGAGCAAGTAAGCTCTGGTTTTCGAGTCTTGGTGACTGGAGTTACTGTGCCTTGCTTGTTTTAATGAAGCAATTCTAATTGTGTGGGCTAAAACTGCTGGTTTTAAATTCTGATTCCAGAAGCTGTGGAGTGCAGCTTTGAATCCTGAGTAATTACTTGGTCTTCTGCAAAGGGAGACTAAAACGCTACTGGGCTTGCAGAGTAGTGCTTCATTAATGCAAGGCAGTGGGGATCTAGGGGCTGGTTCTGTGACCACATATATTCTTCCATTCACTCGGATACTCCAAGTAACCTTCTCAGTTTCCTGTGCATCAATAATTTCCTCAATTTATATTTTTCTCCAAAAGAATATCACTAGTATGCTTCTTCTAAAAAATATAAATAACTGTCTTGTAGCGAAAATTATGTTTTTGTGACTGTGAATGTGATGTGTTTATGCAGGAGCTAGGGTAGCTCCAAAAATGGTCAGTCTCAACCCTTCTGACATTATTGTTTCTTCATTTTGGTTGCAGGGAAAGGGCACTGACGTGGTTGGTTTTAGTGAGTTAAATACCACAGCTGACAGAGAAAGATTTTATTTCTAAGGATCAGCTATCAGGGAAGTGCACTTTGCTATTGTCATCTAGAAGAAAAAGCATGTTTTTTTTTTAATTACAGTTACAGAGCTTGCTGTGGAGTTGGTGTGAGTAGAAGTAGACTATCTGTAGAGCCAGCAAGTTTGTGGTAGTGAAAATTGGAGACTGGTGGGAGACGGACTTCTTGCTAACATTGACACCGTGCTCAGATTTACTGTTTTCACTCATATATGACTGTTCTTGAAGTTACCTAGTAGTGTCTTGGACAGAAGGGTTGCTCCTGGAAACAGTTTCCTTTCAGTCTGAGAAATTGTCTTCAAACTTTGTCCCTTCTCCAATATAACTTAGACTAGATGATTTTATTTGACAATTTAATAATTGTATCTAAGCCGCTTCTGAAAATATTTTGCACTTGAATTTTATTAGTCTTGAATATATTACTTCTTCAAAAGAATTTTTTATAGTTCTTACTAAATAAAGAATGAACCTGGAAAAAGGAAACTAAAACCAGGTGCTCTGTGTCTTCACTTCCAAAACAAATTAATCATTAAAAAAAAAGTGTAATTGTATTATCTTCTCGTTGTTTTCACACTGGAATGTGAGCAGAAATAAAGCCCATCTATGTGAACTGTTTGAAACCTTCTTCCTCAGCCATAGCCTGTATTTTCTCAGATTCGTGAGGAGTATTCCTCAGATGTGGGGTGGAGAATATTGCTATTCAAGAATTGTGATAAGAAGCAAAGAAAACCCTGGGCTGAAGGTCAGGGTCCCTGCTGCCCTGGGCCAGCCAGGGTGCTGGCGTCTCTGTCAGTGGGATATTGTAACATTCACCTTACATCCATAACATTGTGTTGTAGTTCGTCTTTCTGGGGAGAAACTTTGATTTTGCAATAAGAGTTTGAGTCTGGATTCATTTGAAGTGGAACTTGATCTCATTGCCTGTCTAGGAAAAAACCCACCACTACCAAAACCCCAAAATAACCAAACAAAAATGCCAGCATGTCATCAGTAATTCATCTGATGTGACGAGGTCAGTGTTCCTAGTTTGGTTCTATTTGTTGGGCTTGAGAATAGCATGAGAAGGAAGTGCTGTCTGTAAAGACCTGGCAGCTATGTACCAGATAAAATACCTGTGTACAAAGGCTCATATGAAGAGCAGGGAGATCAAGCATTTCCTGTAAGATTTCTACCTTTGGTAAGAGGTAAAAGTTAAAAAAAAATGTCTAATGCCAAAGCACATCCTCACCAAACCTGCAATTGCCTTCTTGGCAGTCCTAATGGAGGCATTTTCCAGGGCCCAGAGAAAATAAGTGGTTTGGATGTGCACAGGACATGGGGATTTTTCAGGACAGAGACAGAGACGCTGGTACAAAAGCCTTCTAATAGAGCTCCTAATCTATTCAGGGAGACATTGCAGACAGGAGCACTCTGGGCATCTATGTGAAGGGCTCACAGGTATCAGCAGTAATGGGCTTGCATCAGAAGTCATCACCTTAAAAGCCTGTTTAAGAGCTGGGATTTTCTATGAAAAGAGGAGGTTTTTTATAGGATGAGTGTCCGGTTCAGAGTGGAAGAGAAATGATAAAGTTTCAGTACCTGCTGCTACCAAACGTAATTATGCTTATTGTGCTCTAAAATACCACAATTTGAGTTTTTAACATGAATATCATGAGTGTGAGTCAAAGATGGTTTTAACTGGCATGGTTTGCATTAAGTTTGTGATTCAGGACATCGGGAGGTCTTCTGCAAAATCCTACTGAGAAAAAGTGCCCATTTCTTTTTCCTTAGGGAGTAGCAATGGTTTAGGAGAGGGTGAGCAGGTGAGATTTAAATGTTCTCAGCAATGGGGAAGTCCTGTGTGGCATTTGTTAACTTGTCAGCTGTTTCCATTTTATTTTATTTTCTTTCTTCCTCAGAACTTTTAAAACTTTATTCTAGTTTTTCTCTGAACCAAAGTGATTTTTAAAGAACAAAGTCCATTAGAGATGCTGGCACAACTGAAAAAAAAACCTCAAAAAACCAGGATAGAAGATGTGAGTCAGCTTAGGAGATCTAAAATGGGAGGTAGATAGGTCTTTCCTTTCTCAGGGGAAAATGGTCATTCTGAATAAGACAAGATGTTCTCAAGTGATAGATTAGAAGTCTTCAAAAAGCTTAAACAAGAACAGCACCTCTGCATTTCCCACTCAGGGGTGAGAAATGTTTTATCATAGCATGTGTGTATATATATATAGTGTGTATATGTTGATATATTTATATAGCAGTGTAGTGAGTTAATAAAAAGAAACTTTGTGTCATTTTCTTTGCAAATATTTGGATACTAATGAGAATGTTTACAGTCCCTACACTTTTATTGCTTTCTTTTTATATCTGCTTCCGTTTTCCCTTGCTGCTGCTTTTTGAAAATGTTTTCCCCTCCTTTAGAGGTGTCAGCTACAGAGGACTCTTCCCATGCACCAACTTAGGGGTTACATAAAGCAAGGCAGTAAAAGACTTCCAGTACAGATAGCTGAAGTTGGTTCTGCCTTATGCCTGCTGGAGCTGATGGATGGTCTACTGTGGATGGAACTGGATTCTTACAAGAAGAAGGAGACAGGGAGTTTGCATAGGTACAGATCTGAGATGAGGATTGTACAAAGGTGTTCCCATTAGTGATTAGGTTGCTGTTTGTTTTGGAAACATCAGTGTTGTGGGGAGGAGGACTGACTTTAGAATCACTCAGATTTAAAGACTTCAGGTAAACCTGCATAAATCTGAGTTCACTGAAATTGCTTTAATTAAGGTAAGACTTATGTCTAAGGGTAGACTTAAGTCTACTTATAGTAGACTTATGTCCATAATATGCATACTCTCATTTTGTATGCAAAATCATAATCAAAACACCTTAAGAACATATGTTATTCATACTGATTTGAGTACAGCAAATGTCCAAATGGGAAGTGAGTGATTGTTCCTAACTTGCAATATGAAAATACATGAAATAACTGTTTCTGGAACTTCAGTATTACTTATTGAATTCTTACCTACCTTGTTATCTGACAGGCTAGGAAAACCAGTTTCTGCTCTAAGTGATAGAAGTGACAGTCATACAATGCATTTCATTCCTGCTGAGCTCTGTTATGTAGTTTGTTCAGGCAGATTTGGGATCTTGTTTCAGTGGTCAAAGACAGTAGTTTTTGCAGAACTTGTAATTGTGCTTATCAATTCCCTACTCCCCCACTGTGAGTATGGTAATGTTTCTTTTGCAACCTTACTGTTCTGCATTGGGGAAACAGCATCTCTAACTTACGTTTATACTTGTTTCCTCTTTTTCAAACTCCAGCAGGTGCATTGTGCTTGCGGTGAATTCCCTCTGCCAGTGCCACAGACTGTGCTTTCCTTCCTCTGCAATGTTGTTATGTAGAATTGCTTCTGTCCTCTCTCAGCATTTGACCCCCTGCAGATGGCAGTTCATATAAGAAGTGATATATATGGAGACCCAAACTGTGCCCTTAGCTACGCTTGTGGAAACCTGCGACATTATACAATTGGCTTGGAAACACTTAAGAAACCCCATGAGATCCTCTCCACTGAAAATTGCTCTGTAAAATGTTAGACAGGGCTGTTGTTTTTGTGCTAGTACGTTTTATTTTCAAGCTGTACCTGAACTGCAGTCGATGATACTGTTTCATAACATTGAAACAGAGGGACAGATTTGGAGTATGAGATGCACTGTGCTGTCAGTGGAGTTTGCTACTAAAACTGTCTTAGCTAGGCATTGTAGCAGTGTGCTGAGCGACAGATGTGCTTTGTAGGCTCCCGGTTCCTGGCAGTGTTCAAACCACTGGTCACACTGTGACTGTCCTCCTCCATGGCCTGACTCCTTTTGAGAAGGAACCAGGCCCATCTGCTGGCAAGGCTGAGCAGCAGAGATATCCGGAGTCCTGGGCCCGTCTTGGTGGACACTCTGACTCATGGCACAGTAAGTAGCAGGCAGCAGGGAACATTGTCCTTTCTGGGCCAGGAAAAGTGGGTTGGCATGAAGGCACATTCCTGGCAAGATTCAGGACAAAGCATTTCAATTGCTGAGGAACATGAGGGGAAGGTACTCGCACTCTGTGGTCTTCAGACAGTGAGATGAAGCTCTGTGGTCTGTCGTGTGGCAGTATAGCTGACTGCTCTGAATTTGGTGACTGCTGGAATATGTGAAGATGTATGTTGCTGTATTGAAAAGCACATATGACCTTTTTTGTTTCATTTTTAATGCAGAATCATTAATGTTCAACGTATAGACTGATGTTGTACTGATCACTGCATCTTTGACTGATACTGAGGTCTGTGAGTGTGGAGGATTCCTCATACAGCTGGTCCACAAATAACTGAGGAGCTTGAATAGTTGTATAATTATTCTGTAAAAAAGTATTGCCTTGGTAGACCTGAGCAGATTGAAGTTACAGTCAAAAAGCCCTGCCCTGGGCCATTTACTTTTCTTCTTGGTTTCTGTGCATTGAGATCCTACAGGAACAAGAAAGCAAATTATGAGAAGCGAGGAAATGAATCAGAAGGTGCTGTCGTTAGGCATTTGTATCTACTTTATTTTTTGGAAAATTTTCATAAGGAAGAGTATTACATTACAGATGGAATGGAAAATTTGCTATTGCTTAATATAGAAAGAGAGTTGGAAATATCAACATTACATGTGAATTATTTATGTGTCCAATCTGTTGTTGTAAATGGAGGAGCAAGGATCTTAAAAGCTGTTAATTACTATAAATGTTATTGTGCTGACTGTGGTTGTAGCTTTAGGCCCCGTAGACTCTGAAGTAACCTAGTGCTGTGAAGTCTAAGGGCACTTCTGGGAGGAAGGAGAGAATATGCCAAAACGCTCACTGTTAAGCTGTGAGGTAACATCTAAATGTTTTGTCACATTACCAGAGAGGATTGGTGTTTTTCCTTCAAGCCCTGAAGATGAGCAGCTTTATTTACGTTTCTTCTGGTATATCCAGAATGTAAAAAAATAATGGAATAAAAGTTACAATGCTGTAGTAGAGCATCTTCACAGTTTTTATGCTGTGCTTCCCATATTTAAGGAATTTCCTAGCAAAAATAGAAACATCTGCAACAACAACTCCCTATTTATGAAAATCTTTAGCAATCAGCATGCAGTCTGAAATAATTACAATGAATGTATCCTCTACTCAAGAATTCACAACTTGCATTTATTTCAGGCTTCTTTGCCTCAGAAGTCTGAGAACATAATCCTTCATTCTGCTCTGCTTCATCTCCTTTGCATGAATTTATCCAACAACACCTTTTGTGAGCTTCATTAACAATGGTCATGCCATAAGTAGTTACATAAATCAAGAAGCTTTTAATTAAATAAGTTAACAAAAAGAAATCAAAGCATAATAAATTTAATTAGTTAACATTTTCTTGTAATAAATTTGCACGAGGTATGTAATGAAGTAGGCTGAGTTAAACCTATAATCTGGAGTTTTTTATCCTTCATAGCTTTACTCAATCTGCAAAAAAATGTTTTGTTCTTTTTTTGTGTTTTTTGTAAATCATGCGTCAAACGTACCTTGTTGTGCAAAGGATCACGCAAACTTAGAACTAGTGTGGTTACTGACAAAGACATTGTGAAGTGTATGTCTGACCCTATGTGACACACGTTACAGTCTGTCCTCTTCTGTTTCTTTTAGAGCTGCTCACCCAAGTCAGGATCATTTTCTCCACCTTGGTAGTGGTCCTTCAGCTCCAGTCATTTTTTTTTTTTGAGCTGGGCAAAGTTAGGGGGTATTTTTGGTTGAACTGGCCAGTGTATATGATACAAATAGCACATTCAGAGCTGAGTCTCCATGCTAGGGCTGCATGCATTTAGCTGGGCTGCTTGCCCAGGCACATAGGAAATAAAAGTAAGGTCAACTTTGGCCCAGGAGTGCAGTGCCATTGAGCAGCTCCTCAGGTGTCCTCAGCAGCTACCGGCCCCTGCCTTTGCTTTCTCTTTCCTGAACCTGCATCCAGAAATATTTAGATTACTATGCAATCCCCTGTCTTCCAACCTCTTACACAGCTCAACCAGGCTGCTTTCACTTGGACGACGTTCCCATTTAAGGGATTTGGTCCAAAAAGGGGAGCTTTTGTTTTCCTTTATGTCCAGGATATACAGCTTCACAATGTGAATGATCCTCTGGTTTTTGATGGTGATACCATAAAGGATTTGAATAAAAAACAGTTGGAGGGGATACAGAAAGGGAATCTTTAAAATTAATAATATTGATTTGTGTTTTTCTCAGACATCTCTGCAGAGTCAGAGAACTGTGCAAAGGGAATATGCATTACATCCACTGTTTTGCTTTGGTGATACATAATGTTTTCTAATTGTCTTTCACAAGTGCAAATGGCTATATATTCAAGGCTATGAAAAATAATTACCAGTATTTGTTATCTCTGCGGAGCATCCTTTCCTTTTGATAATTTAGGGATGATTTAGAGAGGCAAGATTGATGTCAGCGACATCAGTTTACAGTCTGGGGTAGGTTTCTGAGGTCTGCTCTCCTCACGCTCTGTACCATCAAACTCTGAAAACAGGGAATAAGACTTTCAGACATTCTGTGGAAAAAATATAGTGCCAAGTTTTTGGATTTGTCTACACAAAATTGGAGTTGCAGGATGACAAAAAGATGTATGATAAGGAAGATAAGGGAAAGACAGAAATGCTGGGTTAGACTGTGACAATACTGCCAGTGGTGGCATTGACAGTGCTGTCTCCATCCTCTCCTAGTCAGCTGTCCCCTCATCTTAGGTCACTGCAGGGGTAGCTCAGTGTTGTGGGAAACAGAAAAAACAAATCTGTTACTTTTAAATACTCTGACAATAATTCTTCTGCTTTCTGCAAGATATGTGTAATAGTTAGCCAGATGAGGTCTGTTACGAGGATCAAATGGCAACTTAGAATCTAAGATGGTAACTCCTAAAATTCACCAGAAATGTCACAAACCTGTGAGCAGATGGATTTCTTATGGTTTTCTGACTCCTAGACTACAATTAATTGCCAACTAGCAGACAGCTGAAAGCATTTCAGTACATCCAGATATCTTATCTTTTTCTGTCCTTGCCTTTTACATTGAAAGAGAAGCAGCTGTAATTCTAGAGAAGGTAGGACATGAAATATGTATAGCAAAAGCACATCTGTTTTACAGAAAATTCCCTAGTTAAGTTTTAGGGGTCTACCTGACCATTTCCAAATAGTCATGGTGAATGGAGTTAAATCCAGTTGGTGGCTGGTCTGGAGTGGTGTATCCCAGGGCTCAGTGCTGGGGCCACTCCTGTTTAACACCTTTATTAATGATCTGGATGAGGGGATGGAGTGCACCCTTAGCAAGTTTGCAGATCACACCAAGCTGGGTGGAAATGTCGATCTGCTTGAGGGTAGGGAAGTTTTACAGAGAGATCTAGATAGGCTGGATGGCTGGGCCAAGGCCAATGCCATGAGTTTCAATAAGGCCAAGTGCCAGGTCCTGCGCTTGGGCCACAACAACCCCCAGCAGTGCTACAGACTTGGGGAGGAGTGGCTGGAAAGCTGCCAGGCACAGAGGGACCTGGCAGTGCTGGTTGACAGCAGCTGAACATGAGCCAGCAGTGTGCCCAGGTGGCCGAGAAGGCCAATGGCATCCTGGCCTGTATCAGGAATAGTGTTGTTAGCAGGAGAGAGGTGATCATTGCCCTGTATTTGGCTTTGGTGAGGCCGCACCCTGAACAGACCTTCTGAGGGATGTTTGGGAATCTCTCATGTGAAGGACCTTGGATGAGTGGGAAGAAATTTTCCTTCTTAAAGTGATACAAATGAGGTGGCTGAGGCAGAAAATTTTTTTAATAGTATCTGAAAAATAAGATATTGGAAATTAAGTTCTTGATGACAGGAGTGTGTCAAATTAATGCATTATGTATTTTTTCAAATTATACAATGTGTCATAAGCCAATTTTGTTTCAGGGGAAATGTGACATTTTCTCCCTTGTGAGTGAGGTTTCCAAAGGACTGAAAAGCAAGGAAAATGTAAAGCAAAAAGAGAAGTTGTCAAATGGAGAAGAAAGGCATCAACTGTGCTATTTAAACTGTATAAATCAGTGGTGGTGTATCCTACCTCTCAGCCTCTTCTGATAGCTCTGTGTGTGCAGGCTGCTAGATCTGTTTTCCATTTTCAGTCTGTTTCAGGGCAATAGATTTTACCTTGACCTATAAAGCCAGTCATATCCTTTTACATAGCAGTGACTTCCCAGAGAGCAGAAACATAAATCTATACTGTTGCCATGAGGTACATGCTGTGCCTCGCAGCAGATTTGTTTTTTAACTCACAAGAATGTGTGCAAGAGGATTTTGCTGGGCTGCTGAAAATACTTAAGCCTTAGTTTTACATTCTGAATTCTTGTTTCTTCTGCTTCCAGATTATGAATAGTTTACAAAGGAAATGTAGAGTTAACATCTGCAATCTGAAATAGTCTTCTTTATCAGAAAAAATGCTGTTTCTGGCATTCCTTTTGAGGAGAGGAGCTATCCTTTCCAAGACATTCAGTATAGGTATGAAAATGTTCAAAGAGCTGACAATTAATAATTATTATTCACTGCTGCTGCTTTGCTTCTAGTACAGGGAACATATTTTTTGGAGTAGAATTATATCCAAGTCTCTCCTGGGGATATTGGTATTTTGCTCATGAAAAATTAAAGCATGCCATGTAGTGTGTGTGCACTGGGGGTGGTCAGTAGTGGTTTGACAGAATTTGTGTGTGTGGCAGGGATGCTCTGGGTCACTGCGTGGTAGGTGTTATGCAGCTGCAATCTAGTGGGAAGCACACTTTCATAGCCCCTCGTGTTTTTCTGAACAGGAAGGAGACATCCCCAAGCTGCTTTCCATCCCGCCCACAGCTGAAGTGGTCCAAATTCCTGGAGTGAGTATCCTGTGCAGCCAATTTTTCTTCCTTCTGCTCATCGCCTATCCTTTTGCTTCCTTTACTCACAAGCTGTAAATACTTGAAAAGAGAAATAAGTTAATTAGAAACCATGAAAGAGTGATGGGAGCTGAGGTACCATAAAAAAGTACCTACCTGCTGAAGTGAAGAAGCGGGTCCAGATTGGAGAAGGGAAGTAGTCTTTATGGCTTTCAAAATTATCTTTCTATTAAACTGTTGAAGCGTAACTTCAGAGGTATCCATACAAAAATTTAGTAGTGTTCCCTCTTTGTTGGAATTCCTTAAATGGCACATCGTTCTGTACTGCCCCATTTTGAGTACACGTCCTCTTAATATATCTTTGGCATGATTTTTCTTGGTGAAGCTCTCATCTTTCTCAGCCATAAGCTTTGAGCATGTTCATCCTGACCAGACTGGCTCAGTCAGTGTATGGTATGTTGCGACATGTCTGGGCTAAAACAGTAAGAAGAGATCTACTGAAATGAAACATGTGAATCTTACCCATGAGCCCGCAGAGTCACTGGATGTGAAAGTTTCCTGAAGAGCTGAGCTGAAGGCCCTGTTCCCAGGCTCTCCTCCTTCCCACTCTTTTCCATCTCACACTGAGAGCTGGTGAAGAGTCTGAAGAACAAGTCTTATGAGGAGCGACTAACGGAGCTGGGGATATTTAGCCTAGAGAAGAGGAGGCTGAGAGGAGACGTGATCACTCTCTACAGCTACCTGAAAGGAGGTTGTAGCGAGGTGGGAGTTGATCTCTTCTCCCCAGTAATGAATGACAGCACAAAAGGAATTAGGTTCAACTTGCACCAGAGGAGGTTTAGATTGGATATTAGGAAGAATTTTTTCACCAAGAGTGTTATTAAGCATTGGAACTGACTGTCCAGGGGAATAGTGGAGTCACCATCCCTGAAGACATTTAAAAGACAGGCAGATGAGGTGCTGAGGGATATGGTTTAGTTTAGTGATGGGCCTGGCAATGTGAGGTTAGTGGTTGGACTTGATGATCTTAAAGGTCTTTTCCAACTGAAACGATTCTGTGACTTAGGCAACCCTGCACTGTCTGTGCATAGTGTTTCCAGGAGAGTGGTAGAGTGGCAATCCTGATCTCTGTAGCGTGCAGTAACTGAAGGAGTGATTCATAGGAAGCAACACTCAGTGAGGTGCAGGTGAAGGTTTAGGGGAAAAGCATCATTGCTGTGTACTGTGCCCACAGCAGTGCTCAGTGAAGAGTATGCTACCTTGAGACAGGGAAGGAGCAGGAGCTGTGGTCTCAGCTCACTGCAGGTGCTGAGGCTGGTTACACGATGGCAAGTCAGAAGAGCCAAGTATCTGAAAAGGCACTGGGCAGCATGATATCTGGGAGTTACTGTGTGGAACGGTGACATTTCATTAATTTATTTAGTAATTTGTGATGACAGAAGCTGAATATTGAACAGCTTAAATGTAAGCAATTGGCATTTCATGTTTTGGTGAAGACAGAGAGTGGGTGAGTGAAATAGTAGGGGTAAATTGTGAATAGGAGTGAAACCAATATGTGCAGCTTTCTCTCAACCTGCCCACCTTTTCCTTTGTGCAATATTGAGCAGCTGTGGCTGTGCTATCTCAGCTTATCACTAATCAAGCTACAGATCTCTGGGGACATGTTTTGCTTTCAGTTGCTTTGGTGGAAATCTAAACTTATTACCTAGATATTTGCATTTAGACCAGGGAATCTGCAAACAGAATTCGAGCATTTTTTGTCAGTGTTGTTGGTGGGAAGCACTCTCCTGTTAGGCGAGACTGCTGTCTTAGTTAAAGAACAAACTGCTTAAATACAAAATGAGAATACTTTTGCACTATGTCTTTTTTTCCTTCTGTTAAGAAAAATGTACTAATCTTAGCATGAGCAAAACTAATGGAGTGTGCTATAAATTAATCAAAGTTACTTTCTTTTAAAATGAGATTTTCCCGATCTGAAATATTTATGCCAGCTCATAAAAGCATAGGACACAAGACTTGACCAACTTAGTTACAGAAGTGTATGCTGCTGTAATTTAATTCCTTAAGCTGTTTCATTTTTCAGATTTCCACCCCCCCAGACTCCATGAAGTTTTTCTCTAAGTGGCTCACTGGATTCCCTATTTGCTTTTTAATGCTAGGCTACGTAGCTATGTTTATGAGTTGCCATCCTAAACTGCTTTCTCCAGAGGTGTAATTTAGAAAGTGGCAGTTCATTCGTGGCTATGCTTACCTTGGTCTGAATCTATGATTCCATCTGTTGTTCAGCTTGCAGCCTGATGACTCATTCCTTTGCTTCACCGGGTAGCTGCATGTGATCTTATCCCATTCTTAGATGAGCTTTGGGAGCGAGCTAACAAGAAATGTTTACAGTATTCAGAGTAAATCACAATTCCACAGAGAAATTTATTTTAAAAGAGAGAAAAAAAAAGTTGCTGTAACTAAACTAATTTATTTTATTTCAATGATTTATCTATTTTAGTATGCCTCTGTTAGACCCCACAGTATATGCAAAAGATGTAAGAAGATGCTTTCTGCCCCTTTCTAGAATGCATGAGAAAAGTCAGAGTGCAGGGAGAGAGTGGTGTTTCCATTCAGGAACAGGGTATAATAAAACTATCATAGTCACCCATCTCACATCCTGCACAAGTCCATGTAAAGAAAAAAACCTAGTGGGACGTCCACTGTATTTGCAGGAGTTTTCTGTAGCAGAGTAGCTTTCTGCATCCCATGTCCCCATATTACTTAGCAGCATCCTGTAGGTGTGAATGCCTGTTTCTGCAGAGCAGAATATGCAAAAACTGAAAAGATGAGTGGTGGAGGGAGACATGGTGACTAACTCTTTATTCCTGGAAATACACCCTCAGCGTGGAGGACAGCATTAAGTATGTCCCAGATAGGCTTCTTGCACTGCGTCATGACTGGGGATTAAACCATTTTCCCCGTGGATCCTGCACTCTGCAGAAAGCTCTGCAGAAAGGAGTAATTGTGCCTTGAGGTTTAAACATTTGCAGAAATCTACACTTGCATAATAGATTAGTTCTTCATTATCCACCAGTTTCTCCTGTTCTGTGGCACGGGTTTCAGATACTGCACATGTTGATTTTTCTCCTTGTGCCATGTGGTCCTAACACATGGTGAAGGAAGGACATTCAGATTTGAATTATTTCATCCCTGGAATCTGTCAGTTTCCCAATGTCTTTTTTTTTTTCTTCCCGGTATCTCTCCTAATATTTTTGTTTAATTTTTAAAAAATAGGACATGAGTTTATATTGATACCTTAAAACTGCTTGTTCCTGCTCATTAGTGAACTGCAACTGAACAAATTACCAGGATATAATTTTGCCTTTTTTTTAGGGAGGATGGGGGTATATTTGCTCATATTAATCTTTCTGTTTTGCTAGATCTGTGATGATCACAAGGTTTAATTTCTCCAGGTAATTCTGACTTGCTTGTTTGTCATATTTTGTTCTCCTGGCTTTGAATGGTAAGGAGGAATTTGCAGTAAAGACTCGTAATGGGCGGCAAAGAGTACTATTATGCTCAGGTTAAATAATCATTTTCCTTGTTTAGGTGAAGGTCTCAGCAAGTACTTTTGCTGATGGTGTCCTTTTGAACTAACCTGGATTATTGTACTGTGCAGAGTGCAACACTCAAGTGATACCAGGCAATATTTTTGTTATCTGCTTACAAGAGATGCTCTTGTGGTAGTTAAAGCACACTTTACATATACCTTACACTGGGAATGTACAACCTGTTTTCTAAATTCTGTGTTCATGCTCCATCCTTCCTAACCACCTGGGACCTGTCTTCACCTAGTAAACACTTTTTGTGGCCATTTGTAGGATCTGGATGACCATGGTATGCAAAACATTTATTCAGCCTGGCTGCCAAGCCATATTTGCCAAGTTAGAAGCTTGGTGGTGAGAGTCAGAACTCGGATTTCTCTAAGGTGGGTTTTTTAGGTTCCTTCAGAGCACAGGAAAAACAGCCTTCCATCCAGCTCCATGGTTGATTTTCACTTATAAGCCCTTCCCTCATTTATTTGTCTGGCTGATGTTGAGCTTTTGCAACTGTTAAGTCAGTTGGATTCTTCTGCATCGGATTCTGCAGAAGAATTTTTGGCCAATAGTGACTGAGAGGAGCATGGACTAATTCTGTTTAACAGCTTGTGCAAAATATATGTAGGAGTGTAAGGAAGAAACTGTCACTACTGAGCCTCAGAAGAAGTAAATGTAAGAAAAATGTTTAGCGGTTAGGGAGGAAGAAGAAAATGGTGTATGGGGATTGAATGTGAAGCATCAAGTCCCTGTTCAAAAAGCAAAGCTAGCCAAATGCTATTGGGGAAAATTAGGTAATTTTCAGAGAGCATATTCTGTTGTATCTTGCTAGTGATTAACACCACATGCCATTACAGCTTGCTGACTAAGACTTGGTGGAATTTGTTTCTTCTGAAGATGAGTATCCTCAGAGGACATGCACAAAGAAATTGACTAACTGTATTCTTCACCTTTAGAGAAAGCTAAAATGTTCATTAAAAACAACAGGTAAAGAGAGAAGAGCATTTAATTGATAGGGTTACATGAACACAAACTTCTTGTGTCATTTTGTAGGAAGCAGACCAAAAAAGCACAGTAGTTTACAAGCAACAACTAAAGCAAGGCTTTGAATAAAATATGGATTTGGCTTTTAACAGTAGAGCAAAATGTTTACATAAATGAGTGTGACTCCTGTTTGATGTCGTAAGGGAAATATTTTTACACTTCCTTTTTTCTCTTTACCATAGTGTTGAATTTTGCTTACTTTATGTAGTCATGCGTCAATACATTGTATTAAGTAGTATTTTTATGAGTTATCTGGACATTTGAATTTCTTGTGCATGCTATAAATTGAAGAATGGCACTTGAAAAAATGGTTTCAGGTGAGATTAAAAGATCAAAGTCACTAATTATTGTCTTCTTTACATAGGTATTCTAATAGCATTTTTTCCTTTGAGTGCATACATATATTCCCTCTGTTTTTGTAACTTTCTTGTATTATTTCCCGTGGGGTTCTTTCCAGTATTTGTTTTTGTGTGTAGCACTTTTTTCATGTATCAAGTGAAATTAAGACTTCACAAGTGAAATAGAGAAATAGGTTAACATGCAGCAACATGGAAAACTTGTCTAGAAATTAGCATTTTTAATGGGCTTGATCCAAATAGCTAAATTAATAAGGGTAACCAGAAAAGAAAGTACATTTGTTTCTGTGGAGAGGGGTGAAAGTCACAATAAGAGAAAGTTGTAAACTCTAGGAGAACATATTCAAACAAATATACAAAACTTTTCATAGTATTATAGAATGGTAGAGGTTGGAAGGGACCTTTATAGATCATCCAGGCCAACCTCCCCCTCACAGTAAAAAAACCTTTTCTTAAGCATAAGTGTAACTTTTTGTGTTCCAGCTTTTGTCAGTTACTCCTTGTCTTGTTGCTTGTCAGGAGGTTGGGGCATCCCNCCTCTTTAAATACTTTAAGTGTTAATGACATCCCCCCTTAGTCTTCTCCAGGCTAAACAGCCTCAGGTCCCACAGCCTTTCCTCACAGGAGAGATGTTCCAGTCCTCTTATAATATGGTGGACTGCCTCTTGTAGGCTTGGTGCTTAAGGGAGCTTCTCTTCAGCATAAAGCAGAAATAAAAATGAGATTTGTTGCCTTGAAATGTACACCTAGATTTTTTAGGGAATTTAAAAGATATTTGTATGCTGTCAAACCTTGAATTTTAAAGGTATTTTTATGTTACTACAAGCTTGAAAATTGAGATAGCCTTTTTTTTTTTTTTTTTCAAGGCGTGAACTACATGATCTCATGATGTAGTGCCTTTGCTTGTATGTGGAGATTATCTCCGTGACTAACTCCCTCAGTGGCTTTGAAAAAACACTGGTCAGCAGTAGTGCTCCACTTCTCACCTGCAGATTATCTGAACCTGTATAAGTATGAAGCAGAGGTGATATGCCTTGCTTCTCTAATGACTTGCAGCGCTTTAACTTTCCTTCAGAGTCTGGCCTCCTGGGAGCCACTGGGATTGCCAAGTTAAGCAAATAGCCTGCTGTAAAATTTGGCAGATACCAGGACATGAAAACAGTTGTGCTGGCTCTGCTTGAACACAGCAAGAGAAGGCCACCGAGAATCCCTGAGTGAATGCAATCAGAAGATACCAAGCAGACCAGGGGCCTCTCAGTTCAGCAAGCTGAGGACAAGTAGGATAGAAGCCTTTTTTCCTTTTTAAACTACGAAACTCAACAAGAGGCTTCAGTGCAAACCTTTTTGACTTGTTGCTGCAGAGTTCTTCTTTTCATAGAATCATAGACTCATTTCAGTTGGAAAAGCCCTTTAAGATGATACAGTCCAACCACTAACCTGACACTGCCAAGCCTAAGTCCCTCAGCACCTCATCTATACATGTTTTAAATATCTCCAGGAATGGTGACTCCACCACCTCCCTGGGCAGCCTGTTCCAATGCTTAACAACTCAGTGAAAAAGTTCTTCCTTATCTCCAATCTCTAAACCTAGTGCAACTTGATTTCATTTCCTCATGTCCCATCCTTCTTTATGGGAGAGAAGAGACTGACCTCCACCTCGCTTCAGGTAGTTGTAGAGAGTAGAGATATTTCCGCTCAGCCTTGTTTTCTCTAGGCTAAACATCCCCAGCTCCCTCAATTGTTCCTCATAAGACTTGTTCTCCAGACCCTTCACCAGATTTGTTGTTCGTTTCTGGATATGCTCCAGCACCTCCATGTCCTTGTAGTGGGAGGCCCAGAACTGAACACAGTATTTGAGGTGCAGCTTCATCAATGCTGAGAAGAGAGGGACAATTGCTTCCTTGGCCATTGGCATCCAGAGTCTTTCCCTTATCTGGTAAGGAGGTCATCTTGTCATAAAAGGAGCTCAGATGAGTCAAACAGGAATTGCTTTTCATAAAGCCATGTTGATTGGACCTGAACCCTTGGTTATCCCCTATGTGCCTCAGAATGGTGCTCAGCATAAACTATTCCATAACCTTTCTGGCACCAAGGTCAGGCTGACAGATAGTTCCCAGGATCCTCCTTCTGGCCCTTCTTGTAGATGGGAGTCACCAGTACTCCAGTTGTCTGGGACCTCCCCAGTGAGCAAGGACTGCTGGTAGATAATGGAATTTGTTTCAGTGAGCACTTCCACCTGCTCCCTCAGCACCCTCAGGTGGATTTCATCTGGCCCCATTGACTTGTGTATGTCAAGGTGGAGCAGCAGGTCACACACCATTTCCCTTTGGACTAAGGAGGCCTCATTTTGTCCCTGTCTTCCAAACCGGATGAACTGGTGCCCAGAGAAGAGCTGATTTTACTATTGAAGGCTGAGGCAAAGAAGGCATTAAGTACCTCAGCCTTTTTCCTTATCCTTGTTCACTAAGTTTTCCCCTTCATCCATTAAAGAGTGAAGATTCCTTCTAGCCTGCCTTTTGTAGCTAATATATTTTTTAGAAACTTCTCTTATTGTCTTTTACAGTAGTGGCTAGCTTAAGTTCAAGTTGAGCTCTGGCCCTTCTGATTTTCTCCCTACATGATCTCACAACATCCTTGTAGTTCTCCTGGGCTGCCTGACTCTTTCTCGTTTCTTTTTCCTCCAAAGCTCCAGCAGAAGCTCCCTGTTCAGCTAGGTTGGCCTTCTGCCCTACCAGCTCATCTTGCTTCTTGAACAAGACACACACACTGTAACCTTGGCTTAACAAGATGAATTAACAACAGAAGATACATTGACGAAAATAAATGACCTTTTTTTTTTGTTTAACAGTGCCAGCAGAAAGCAGCCCAAAAGATGGCACAGGTCCTCTTGGGAATAATTATTGCAACATCTATAGTCTCCCACTAGTTTTGAGGCAGTGCCATGCTTCCCACCCAGAGCCACTCTCGCTTGTGTGCAGAATGCAGAGTGACCCTGGCAGACCTTCATGTGACATTAGGCTGAGTCCTCACTACTGTGCAAGTTCCTGAGAGCTGCTGGCTGTTTTAAGGAATCCTAAGAAACTAAAAGGCCTTTTAAAAAGTGGCAATTACTAACTTAAAGCTGACGGAGCTGTGTTAGGAGAGTAAATGAATGCTGCCAAAGATGAGTGGCTCCTCAACTCTGACTCAACTCAGTGGGGATGTCCCGTTTCTCTTTGGAGAGCAGAGCTGACTAACCTGTGCTCCTCACCAGTGGCATGTGCTCAGCAGGAAAGGGATGATCTGTGCTTTGTACCCCTGTAAACAATAGGATTGTCAAGCTGCTGCAGGGCTTGGAGCTCAGAAGTCATGAGAGAGAATCTTGTCTCCCGCTGACAGCAGCACCTGTACCTGTGAGCCAGCAGCTCCCAGTGCCCTGGTCCTGTTGAGCTTGGGAGCTGTCAGGTTTCTGCTGAGCTGGAAACAGCGTCTTTACTTTTTTTCCTTCCTTCTTTTTCTCCATTTGACAACTGCAGAGAAACACTTGTAGATTGGGACCGTTACACTCATGCAAGCTTAAAACAACCTTGCTCAGCAACAGACGACAGCTCTAGATGGCAACATGAACGCAACTGCAGACTAATCCACCTTGTTCTGACAGAGGAAAACCACCTCTGAAATCCCTGCACTGCCTGTAGTCACTCCTGTTACACATCTCTGCACAGCCAGCACTCAGGCCAACACAGAAGCACACCGAAAAAACTCTAGCATTTTGGGGAGACAGGAGCATATTTCTTTTTCACTGTAATCATGGAAACATATTAATAGTTCAGCTTTAAATATAGATCTACCAACAGATAAATGTATTTACCACACACATTCTGCAAAGGACTGGTTTGTGTTTAAAGCACATTTAGTGTGTCTCTGATAGCTAGAGGGACAGATTATTACCAGAAAAAAAAGGCAATCAATTTAAAAAATATTTATTCCTTCAATATTCTATTCTCATAAATCCCAGGACCCTGCAGTCAGTGAGAAAGTCTGGTGCAATGAAGACTTGCCATTAGTAGAGGAGGATTCAGTTAAAGGGCATTTAAACAAACTGGCCACAGAAAAGTCCATGGGTCCTGAGGAGGGATACATCCATGTGTGCTGAGGGAGCTGGCTTATGTTAACAGGACGCTATGGTCAAGTATCTTTGAAATGTCATGGAGATGAGATGATATTCTTGAGGACTGCAAGAAACCAGAAGTTCTATTTTAAAGAAGGAGCATCCAGTAAACCACAGGCAGGTCAGCCTCACCTCCAACCCTGGGAAGGTAACAAATAAATCTGTGAACAATTTCCTTAACATATGGAGAAAAAAAATGTGACTTGGAGCAGTCAGCACAGATTTATAAAGGCAGAAATCGCATCTGACCAACCTAATAGCTTTCTGCAGTGAGATGCCTGGCTCATATCACTGAGATGAGGGCGACATCAATGTTATTTATCTTGACTTCAGCAAAGCTTTTGACACTGTCTCCCATAACATTCTCATTGACAGACTGGTGAAGTACCAACTAAATAAGTAAAGAGTGAGGTGGATAGAAAACTGGTGGAGTACCCCAGGGGTCGGTACTGAGGCAAGTACCAATTCACATTTTCAAGAATGGCCCAGACAATGGGATAGAGGCCTCAGCAAGCTTGCTGATCATACAAAACTGTGAGGAGCGCCTCATACATCAGCTGGGTGTGCTTCCATCCAGAAGGACCTGGACAGACTGGAGAAATGGCCTTACAGATACCTCATGGAGTTCAATAAAAGGCAAAGACAAGTCCTACACTTGGGTGTAGGATAATTTGATGCACCACTATGTGCTGGAGGCTGAGAAACAGGAAAGCAGCCTTGCAGAGGAGGATCTAGGGGTTCTGGCAGACACCATGTTGAACATAAGCCAGAAATATGGGTTCACAGTAATGGTAGATAATGGCATTGTGGGCTGCAAAGGTGAGGAAGGAACTAGAAGATCTGGTATATGAGGAAAGACCGAGAAAGATGGGACTGTTCAGTTTGGAGAAGGCTCAGGGAGTCTCATCAGCGTGTATAAATAACTGATGGGAGGGAATAATGAAGACAGAGTCAGACTCAGTGATGCCCAGCAACAGGACAAGAGGCAATGGACGCAAATTGAAATAAAAGGAATTCCATCTGAAAGTAAGAGTTTTAATTTTTTTTTATTTTATTTTCCCCTGCTGTAAGAGTAGCCAAACTTGGAACATTGGTTACCCAGAAAGAGGAGACACTCAAAACCCAGCTGGACAAGGCCCCATGTAACCGGCTCCAGGTGACCCTATTTTGTGCAGGGGATTGGACCACGTGTTTTCAGAAAATGTCTTCCAGTCTCAGTCATTCTGTAATGCTTCCAAGCAGATTAAACAAAACATCTGAAAGAAATAAATTCAAGAAAAGATACTTAAAAGCAATATCACTTTCAACAGAAAAAATACTAGACCTTGCAGGACAACATTTAAGTCCTGCACATTTTTATTTGCTGTTTATGTTACACATGATTGTACAATCTGTGTTGTCTGTAAAGACAGAATTTGGCTGTAGATATTTTTCTATCACTTAGATAGGGTTTATGAAACATCTTACCATTCAGTACAGTTTCCACTATAACTAGAGTGGGTAAACAAGTCCCATTACAGATGTCTTATTTTTATAGTATTAATTGTAAAGTATATAGTGTAAAACTTGAATTAAAATTATGCCAGTTTCCCCAACAATGGTGCTTCCTGAGAAATGGATATATTAGCAAATGAACATTGAAGATTCACAATTATTGTATTGTTCTGTGACATTATACTCTAAATCAAAATAGTGCTTGCTTTTTAAACTCATATCAGCATCTAAAAGCAAAGGAGTAAAACTGCAAGTATTTATTAATTTATGCAACTGAAGACAATACATTGAATTGCTGAATTGACACCATGAGACATTTCCCCCCAAAAGATTCATAAACTTGTTTGGAAAATCTTGAAATGAAAAGATTTTTAAATGACAGCAAGTCACACATGGCCAAACCTTTGGTAAATAAATCTGTGAGTACCTAATGAACAAATTAGGTGTTGTGGATTTCAATACCTTAATGACTAACTTGGATATCTACTTTAAAAAGTGTTCCTGAAACAGCTTTTATGAAACAAACAGTTTTTAGCCTTTTTAAAATTTTTTTGGGCACCAAAATGACACTTAAGCTGGCTAGAAAACCAGGGCAAATTTTCATTCTGTTTTCTGCACCCAAATTACAGAACAAAACTCTATAAAGTGTAGCTAGAAGGCTTAAAAACAAACCAAGCCCACCGAACTTTTTCCCTACTTAAATATCTTTTAAGCTGTCCCAGTGATTTTTGAGGGGCTAAACTGAGCTATGGTAGACAAGCTTTTGAAAATTACACCTTTTGTTATAAAAAGAAGTCAGTCAAATTGAAATACATTTTACATCATTTATTTGCAATCCTGTTTTAGCAATTTGAGGCCAATACACAGCCCTCTACAGGGATGTGGTGAATGCCAAGGGAGTGGATAATCCTAAGCACTGAGAGGCACATAAAGGTCAGTCAAGTGTTCAGGCCCAGACAGCATGGCTTTATGAAGGGCAAGTCCTGTTTGACCAACCTCATCTCCCTCTACGAAAAGGTGACCTGTTTAGTGGATGAGGGAAAGGCTGTCTGGATGGCCAGGCCCAGAGAGTCATGGTTAATGGCGTCAAATCCAGTTGGCAGATAGTCACCAGAGTGGCGTTCCCCAGGGCTCAGTTCTGGACCCTGTTCTGCTTAACATCATTATCAATGATCTGAATGAAGGGATTGAGTGTGTGCTCAGTAGATTTGCTGATGACACCAAGCCTGACAACAGGAAGGTTCTTCAGTGGGGCCTTGACAGTGTTTTGATTGAAATTTTTCATATTGTATAATGTTTTATACAAATTGTTTTCTCTCAGGAGTTTTAAAATTCTTTTCTTTAAGTTTTTTAAAAGTCATATTTTCTAAAAAATTACTTTCATAAAATTCAGTGAGAAATTATGTATGTTTCAATAACATTTAAAAATCCACTAAAGTGTCAAGAACGCCTTTAATACAAATGCTATGAAAAATGCAGCAGAAATAAGAATTTTTTTCACTGAAAAATGTCACAGTAAAGGGAAAGATGTGAAATGTTTTTTTTAATCTTTTTCTCTGCATTCACCATCAAGTTTTGAGCCATGTGCACATTTTAATGACTAAAGGTAAAATATATAATTTTATGTAGGGAATATTTTATTAAATTTATATAAAATAATTACCAGCAGATTAAAAAGGTTATTTTTTTCCTCATCTTGCTACTAACGTTGATTTTAAGAGAAGGTTAGTATTTCTTTGTTATAAATACATTATTACCATATTAAAGCAGCTGTTAAAAATCACTGATAGAGAACTAATCACTGATTCTTAACAAAGTTGTTTGTGCAACTGTAAAAATAATATGAATATAATAATATGAAATGATGATCCAGTGTGTTAATATCATAGATGAACTTGTAGGACATCTCCAGGGCTGATGGTTGACTTTCTCACTTCTCCCTGTTTGCAGAGGTTTTTGCATATGACAAAGTATGTTTCAATGTTGCAACTGCAAAGAATTTTCAAATGGTTATTTGCAAGATGATGGAGAGGTAGGAGGAATTGTGTATCTCAATGAAAAGGAAAGCAAATGAAGTGCCCTGTCATAATAGCTTTTTAGGACTTAGTTGGCACTCATTCCCTTGAGTGGCCATGTGCTTGTCAGCACACGGTCTCCTGGTTTGCCAAAGCACCCTGGTGCTGGCTATGAAAATCAGGAGACTATTCAGATTACCTCTTCACGCTCAACACAGGTACAAACTTGAGATCTGTGACAGCTCTGTTGATGAGGCTGCATTTCCACCCACAGTGGTGCCAGTATGGGGTGACTGTCTATGCCATGGCTTTGAGTGTCCTCTCTCTGTGCTCTGTGAAGATATTTATGAGCACAGAGCACCGTGAGAGAGCCCTGGTGGTGCAGTAACATATGGCTGTTGCTGTGTGAACACTTATTGCTTTCAAATGCTTTCAAATTTCTGCTCATCTACCATGGATCAATTTGAAAATCATTTGACAGCACTGTGTTAACTGAGATTTAGTACCAGGCTCTGACAAAGGTTGCAAGGTTTGAAATGCAGGTTTGTAAGGGTGAGCTCCTCTTTGCAGCTGGAGCTGGAAAATCTGACTTTTTCAGGAAGCATCCTCTTGAGATGCAGGCAAACTTCCTCTGGACTGGAACATGCGTGGCACTGAAAGTGTTTATGGCACCGCTGCTGCACTGTGACAGTTTTGTCCAATTTATTGTGCATGAGCTGGTCTGTTAACTTTGCTGTAAAGGAGGGCAGGGTGGAACTGGAGGATACCTCTGGCTGGTTGAAAGCAAGAAGGGAAGGAGTCAAAAGTGCAGGAGATACTCAGACATGAACCAGCTTGCAAAGGCAGGACTAGCATTGCTTTGGCACTATTGCACTGCATCTATGGCAACTAAGGAAAGGAGAATGAGCAATGTAATGTTTTCTGTGATGGAGTGTGTAAAGAAAAAGAGATTTGAAAATGCTACTTTCAAATGATTTGGTTTTCTTTATTATTTGTCTTGCCATTCTTCATAGTATGTAGACTGGGAGTCAAGAATGGTGTTGCGTAGCCCATTTAAACTCCTATGGGTAGATATTGACTTGTATTCAAATGTGGGATTTGAATGCATAGGAGAGGTGCCTTTGAAATTAATTCTTATAAAGAGGGAGAGGAGGGAGACAATTAGCAGAATGCCTCCCTGTCTCAGTGAAAATGTGTAGTAGATACAGGGTAAAACTATACCACTGTATGGGTAGCTTGCCATATTAGTGCATCGTTTCTGTCATATTAATCAATGGGAAGCTGATGCTACTGGTGGTGGGCTGATTCACGGCCTGTTGCATAGCACCCAGAAAGATTGTATCATTTATAGAGCTTGCTAGCACTTGGTAATTTCAGCAGGCTCGAGGTTGTAGGGATTCACTCATCTGCTTGTGAGCCAGTGTGGTCCCTTGTGTGAAACTCTCATGTCTGTCTTGCTGCCTTAATGGTGAGAGCACGGAGAACGTGACAGCAGTTTCTGGTTCTTACTTACTCTTCCTACAATTCTGCAGGCTTTTCTGAGAGCCCCGAACATTCCTGCAGGTACCACTGCTCTTCTGCCCTCGGTCTTTTTGTCCTCCAATTAGTAGTCCTGACAGTGAGACAAAGATTTTATTTGTGTCTGGGCCATCTCTATAAAGAGACTTTAAATCCTAATGTTTGTTTCTGACAGAGGAAAAAAAAGCCAAAGGAGTGGCTTTAAATTCATATGCTTTCTTTGCATCCCTATGCGTTTATTTTTGGGGGGAAAAAAGGGGGGAAGGGAGATGCGTCAAGCAAGTGAGAAAAAAGCCAACGGGTAAAATTAAGTCTCAATTTCAAAAGAATTCTCAATTTTTATTTTCTCCGCCACTAAATTTCATTGCATCTCCATTTCTTTTTTTTTTGGGAGAAACTGTTTCAGGAGAGGAAAGAATAGTATTGTTTTACTTACTGCCACCCAGACCGTTTTGGAGCAAGTGATACATCCAGGCAGACAAAGCCACCATCGTAGTTATGCTCAACACGCTTCACTGAGAGTAGCTGCTGTTTCAGGAACAGGTCATATGTGTGCCACATGCCAGGGACAGATTACATTTGCTCTGATGTGACTTCTCTATGTTTTGTTAGAAATGAGGGAGTGAGTGACCATACAGGGATTGCGGGTGACACAGCAGGACTTGGTGTACCAAAGAAAACCTGAGGTTGCTTCTGCTCTTCTACTCAGTGAAAAAATTCAGCTTTATGGCTCTCCTGGAATCAGACTGAAATGAGAATGGTAGTAAACAACTTCTGTGCTAATAGCAGGGTGCCTTAGCACGCAGGTGGTTTGGCACAGGAGTGAGTGCCTTTAAGCATGGTTTTATGGTGGTGTGCATTTCAGACTGAAAAATGGTCACAAGCTTTATTACTTTAATATTAACACCTTTTCATTACTTTCTCCTCCTCCTGCAAACTGCTGCACTCATGTCTTTTTTCCCTTCACTTGCCACTTTTCTCAGTGTGAGGAGGGAGAGGCAGGTGGGTGGCAGGAAGGACGGTTGAGGACATAATGGTGCTGCATATGTTGCCTTGCAAAGCCCTCAATGATAAAAACGTCACTCTTGCCATGGCTGCTGCTTTCTAGTGACCTACAAGGGGACTGTACCTCTTACGAGAGCTTCTCCCATTACAGTTTTCCATCCTCCCTCCTGCTCCTTGATGGCAGGGGCTTTGCAGTGCTGGTGCTGTTTTCCATCCCTTCCCAACACTTGCTATCAGGTATTTCCACTGTGTTTGCCACTGTGGGCTGTGTGCCAAGATGTTTTAAAACTGGGAAACAAATAACAGTTGTTCACAGGACCAAATTTGCCCTACTCCTCTTTGCAATTTGGAAAAATGGCATTTTTTTTCCAAAATCCTGTTCTTACATTCTTTCCCATTCTAAATATGTCAAGTTTATCTTGGTACCAGTACCAACTGTAACCAGAGCTGAATTAGCCCTCCTGTTAGCTCTGCTTGGTTTTCACTTTTTAACAAGCCTTAGGAAAATAAATCATGTCCCACTTGTCTTTAAATTCCATTATCATGACCTAACTTAATTTGCTATAAATTATTTCTACCTGAGCTTCTTCAGCTGTGAACTTGCAGCCTCTAGTGTCTTGCTCACTGGATCACTGCCCAGCTAATCAAGATTTTTTTCTTTTCTTCACAACTCCTGTTTTTTATATCAGGTAGCTCCACCAAAGTCAACTTGGCCAAATAACATCCATGGGGAGACACAAGGAGATGATATATTCTTGTCTTTAAAAAAAGAGTTTTATTGAATAGAGTGTCGGTCTCTTGCTGTCATGCTCTACTGCTGCTAATAAAGACCTCTTTTACCTTAGAATAAATGTGACCTCAACGGTTTGTTTCCCATCTTAGAGGCAGCCATTGCAACACTTCCTCTTGGCTCTTCCTTTCTTTTCTTTTCTCCTTGGGAAGAATGACTGATGGACTGGAAAATTTCTGCTCACTCAGTATCAAGCAGCTGTGCCCTGGTTTTGTTTTGTAGCACAGCTAGATTTCATGTCTGATAAAGACTGGTATTTATTTCCACTGCGAAATTATGATCCTTTTTTTTTTTTTCCTTTAGAGCTGCTCCTATTATTTAGCAGTTGTTGATAAACAACTTTTATTTCAGTCCCCTGAACATCGAAGGCTCGCCTCTCACCAAGCTGCTGAGTTGCAACCAGGCTAAGTATTTTTGCTGACTAAGGGTCAGAGATCCCTTAAAGGGTTTCAGCCTCCTACGTCGAGTTGTAGTAGCAACTGTAATCCTATGTTCTCAGAAGAGAAACTTGTACAGCGAGCTTTTTATGACTTTGGAAAAATACTGTGTAGTTTCACAAAAGAAATAAAAGGATTTTACCTGGCTTCCTGAGAGGCTTTAGGGATGCTCCAGAGCAGTCATTTCAAAATGAAAACATCCTGATTGTTGCTTAGGTGGAACACATGTAATTTGCGAAGTCCTTTAATGGCAGCTGAGGGCCTGATGTAACTCAACAGCACAATAAAAAATAGACAGATTTTCTAACTCTCATTTGGAGAAAAGTGGTAACATGCAGCTGTTTATGATGAACAGTCTAACATCTTTCATACAGCCTTTCTTTGGAAAAGCTACACACTTGCTTGGTGTCTAGGTTGTGGTGGAGCAGATATGTCTGCCAGAGTAGTGTAACTGTTATTGTGGATGTTGATGGAATTGAATTTTCTAAGGTACCCTGTTACCTCCTGGTACAGGATGATGCAACAGCAGTGAGTGAGAAAGATACTGCCTTGGGCACACAGCAGTCTCCTCAGTTCTGACATGCTTCTGTCTGATCTAAATTATTGGGCTCAATACGAGAGTTACTCGTAAAACGACACGTCATGTGATAGGCAGGGGGTCAGATTAGATGATCTAATGGCTCCATCTGGCCTTAAACTCTTAATTAGGGAAATGCTGCCAGCACAAGATGGCATTGAAGCTTTCCACTGCTAGATTTCACTTGCTTGGGAGATTCTCAGCTGAAGCAGAGCTGCAGAGGTTGTACTTGAGCTACTCTTTTCCTTGGGCTGGTGGCAGCCAGCAGAGCTAAAACTAAGTCCTGATGGGAACCTGCTAATGTTGCTTTTGTGGAAGTGCAGAAGTCCAGTGTCTTAACTATTCCAGACTGTCACATATTCAGCTTTTAGAGCTATAATGATATCTAAATCTATTATTAGCCTGGTACTATGGCATTCATGGGAACAGAAAAAGAAAACTTCTCTGGCAAGCTGGTTAAAAAGATATTACAGTTACTTGAAGCTGCTCATGGGTTAAAATGTTAAAAGTGGGGATGTGTTTTTAGTGGTGAGTGGTTTGATAAGGTAGAGGTTTATGATACTTTTGCTTGACACTCTTAGTGCAGAAATGAGAAGTATATATGTGTGTGTGATGTTGTAGGTGTGCTCTTTGCTCTCTCAGCTATGCAAGTGTCAGTGTGCAGGTTTAATAACCATTGATGCAGCAAAATCAGCATCACTGATCAACCAGTTTCTTTGGCAAGCCTAAATGACTTGTAGTTAACTCAGTGTATCACTTGATTCCAAAGGTCACTTGAATGCCCTCTTAAAGTTACTTCATGGCTTATTGATCTCATAACCATTCCATACTTGCTGTCTCTTACGCTGTTTTCTGAAATGTGTCAAAACACCACAGTTTTAATTTCTTTAATAGAAGATCGTGGATTTTGTGGCGTTAAGCATTAAGTCTCAGATTTAGAGCTTTTAATTGGGAATTTCAAAGTTTATTGGTTTCCTTTATATACAGATGCTACACATCTTATTTTTCTTGCATTTTTCTAAACCAGATACTCCACTTCTGCGTTCCTCTTCCAGGTCCTGTTATTTCCCAACTAGCACGTCTCAAAGCACAAGGAGATGAATTAATAACTGCTGAGGTACTCTATTCTAAAGTTGTATCACCTATTGCTAATTTAGATTGTGTTTCTTCCCCCCCTTTCTGATTTTTTCGTACAGAGTTATTGCTCTAGAAGTATTTTCTTCCTATTTATGGTCTGATCTTGTGGATATTAATCAGATCATTTCATTTTAATAGATGCTTTTACTGCCCTCACTTATTTCTTTGCAAATTCCTTGTGCCACAGATTATTGCCCTGTGTTTATGTCACTGGGCAGTTGTTCATGGAGAAGAGCAGCCTTGGTTTCCAAACTAAAACAGAGTCATCTGGATCCCAGTTAAAAGCAAGAGTATGCAAATCTGAATGCTGAATTGCCACTACGGCACTGCCTCTGCCTGGATCAGTATCTCCTTTTGAGATGTCTAACCCAAGAGATGGTCTCATCTGTCTGTTGTGGTTCCTGGGAACCTGTTCTGTGGCAGAGGGTCAGCTGGAAGAAGCAACTTCCAGTCATGCTCTGCTTTATTCTCTTCCTCCATTTCCTGTCTTAGTTTGGAGTCTGTTACACATCTTACTTCTTCTAGGACTCCCTGGTGCCTGGGTATCTGCTGCCAACAGCTGTCTGGCTGGCTGCTTTGTGCAACCGTTGTCAACTTTACAAAGCCACTAGCGTGTTCATTGCTGAATGATCCCTTCAGGTTTGCATGCTTTTTTTCAGCCTTGCTGACTTTATTATCAGCACACTTTCCCCAGCCTAATTACACCTTCTCTCTTCCCACTGCCTACTAAGTTGTGGGAGCATTTTGAGAAACTTCAAATGAGCCTGAAGATAGCAGTATGCAGAACTAAATGAGTACCCTTAAAAGTGGAAGAAAGGTCTCTAGATGGTCTGAATCTTGCTTATCTTGGGAAGGGAGTACTTTAAGGCCTATTAGTTTCTGATAACTCATTTTTTATTACCAGGGATTAGATTTACACTTGCAAAATAAGAATGAGATTTTCAGCTTGACAAGGACACCATTTGCCATTATCAGATGCAGTTATCATGATTAAATTGCAAGACTTGTCACTGATTATAGTGGTAATCGTTGAGGTGATCAGTGTAATTATCTTGAGATCAAGAAGATATTTTCTCTGATGTGGTACTGCAGTATAAAGTTGAAGGAGCATCTGTCAGGGTATAGCTCCAGCCAAGCACTTGGCTTTTTCACTTTGATGACATTACTTTGTCATGTGGGAGAAAAATGAATCAGCAAATATTGTGAAATCGAACTTTTATGTTGCAAACATTTTCTATTTGATTCCATCAAAATTATTGAAAACCTACTGCATTACCTAATTGTGAAAGGCTCCTAGGAATTCAGTTCACAACCAGACTCAGAACAGACCTTAGTCTGGGTCTCTTTACCCAAGGAAGACAAAGTATTTCCACTTCAGGTTATTTTAAGCTTTCAGAGAATATTTTTTCTAGTATAGATCATATGGAGGACTGACTCAGCTTCTGCTGGAAAGGATTTTCTTGCCAAACAGAATCGTTGTTGATGTTGTCTTAGAAAATGTGACTGAGACTTGGTCAAATCTAGTCCTAAACTCTAAAAATGTTTTTTACTCTAGTGCACACTGATAATTAATCTAGAAACAAATGACCTGGCTTTGGAGAACTCTTTATAGACAGTACATAAGAGATTCCAAAGAAACATAAGGAAAAAACTTCTTCACTGTGAGGAGTGACAGAGCACTGGAGAAATTCAAAACCTACCTGGACAAATTCCTGTGTGACCTACTCTAGGTGGTCCTGCTCTGGCAGGGAGATTGGACTAGATGGTCTTTCAAGGTCCCTTCCAAGCCTTAAGATTCTGTAATTCTGTGACAGTCATTTGTCTGTGCTTGAGCCTTTCCCTTCAACGTCTCTAATGGGGTTCTTCATGTTCTTATGTAGTGGTGAAAAATCCATTCTGCAGGTATGTTTGCTGAGCAGTAACTGACGTATCTATAGTCTTTGTTCATTATTCTATGGATTTTCAAGCCATTTTCTTGCAGATGTGGTGATAAATGATATTCAAGAGATGATAGTATTTATCTTACATCTTATATCTTTTGTTTTTTAGCTTACTTCATGTTGCCACTACATATGCGCTGTGTTTGTAATATTTTCCTTTTTCAAATGGCACAGATACACATACAAAATGTTGCTTATATTTGCCAGCAGGGTATCGAGCTCAGGGAGGGGATGGGAGCCTTTTGTGGTCTAAGTCATATGAAGAGGATGAAGGAAGTGACTGGGAAAAGTAGGCAACACTGAACCCCTTCTAAAAAACAAGTGAATCAGTCTTTATTAGGGCTTGAAAGAAAGAAGTCTAAGAGCACCCCGACAACTGTTTTTTAATTTCCATCAGGCATATCTAATTTCATTCCAAGAAATATGTTGCCATAGAAGACTTCCAAGAGCAAAGCATCACAGGAAAGATAGGAGATAATTGGTAATATTTTTTCTGTCGTTGATTTGTTATTGTATCTGCTGAGCTTCACACAATTATTTATCATCTGAGAGTTATAAAATAATTCTTAGTTCACATGAAAAGGGAGAAAAGTCAAATACATTTTTTTTCATGAACCCAACCCATCAGTCTTAAAGTCCTGATTCATTTGCCCACACAATATAATTAAGTAAGCTGTTAAGGAATGATACATTCAGTGATCTCACAATCAGAAAGTAATTATAGCTTTAAATGTTCATTTGACTCTCCTCAGGCATTTTATTACTCCATGACTGTTAAGGGAGGTATTTGCAGCTTAAGATCTGTAAACTTTTACCTATGCTGTTTGCTTCTGCATCTTGAAGCATTTTGCCGTAAGCAGCATTAGAAAGATGTCTATACTGAAGCAAAACGTTGACTGGCATTCTGAGTCTTGTCTTGGGGAGAATATTATAGTTTGGGTGCATTTGGTGTTTTGTTATGTAATGAATCCATTATGTAATTGGAGTTCAGGCTCACACTGATTAATCATGACATTTCAATTATTCATTGAATCAGTGATCTTTCGCACCCCTTCTTTCCCACCTCATTTGCTGTTGGCTTCTATTAATTTCTCTTCTTACTGCTTTAGGATTTCATATTGCCATGTTCTGAGATCCTGAAAATCTTCCACTGACCGAGTCTGGGAATTTAAATCATCTGGCACCTTGCAAGCAGCTCTTGGCATCTCTCTGGTTTGGTGCTTCATAACATTTTAAGTGCTTACCTTCAAGGTAGCTGTGCTCTGAAGCAGCCAGCAGCTGCCGCACATATGAGGACTGCCAGGGAAAGACATGTGAAAGACAGAGGTTGTCCAGAGACTCGAGACTAGATTCTTGTTTCATCTGCTAAATTGAATTTCCTTATGGTCTTACGGAGCCACAAGGAGGGTTGAGTTGCCCAGTTTGGACTCTACCTGTGCACCTAGTGACCTTGCCCTTAACTGTGTGGTCACTTGATGCCTTCCCTGATCACAGTAGGCAGATGCTGTTGCTTTAAAGCATTCTGTTGTTTGTCTGGAGGGATTCACTTGGTGCCCATGAAATTCAGTGTTTCATAGCACACAGCCGGCACAGAAATCAGAAATGGTTGCTGTGTTCTCCTTAGGGTCCTGCTGCTTCCACTCAGCTCCAGCTCTCAGGTATCCTTGCTTTCCAGTTTGGTACCCAGTCAGTCAGTCGAATTGCTGTTGGTATAGTTCTGTCATATGTCCATAGAGGAGTGAACAAAAATACCTTTAATATATAAATATATGTATAATTACTGTTATATTGATACTGTCACTTTTGAGCCATCATCTAAATCCTGGAACAGATTTAGAGCATAATATGAAAGGAGACTCAGCATTTTTACATCAAATCTTGTTCTTTTAAACAGCTGTCAGATTCAGCCTGGAGGAGCCAGGCAGGATCTCTTGGAGGATTTTCCCTCAGTGCGCACAGAGACTCTGTTGGCCTCCAGAGGCCCAGCTCAAACACAGCACGCAGATGCACAGGACAACCCTGCATGTAGTTTACTGCAAAATCTGTACTAGCTAGTAGACTAAGATGTATAGGAATAGTTCTTCCCATGGATATCTTCTCCAAATATGCCATCTGCAGTTTGGGAGTAATGGTGGCACTACTTTGGTTCAGGTAAAACTGTCCTGTCCTCAATTCTTTATCAAACTGGACTTTTTGAGTGGGTTAATCACATGTGGATTTTAGCCTTTAGTCTCCAGCTTATGTCTGTCCTGTCAATACTAATTATAAGGTAATAGTTTTAGAGATAAACTAGTATATGGCATCTTACGACAATGGCCTGAAACAAAAGGAGTACAAAAACATAAAACACAGCTTTTTGTGGATGTGGAGAGTAAGGCTGTCTGTGTGCTGTACAGGAAGAACATTTCAAGGAACACAATCCATTAAAAAGAAGAGTCTTTTCTGTTTCAGTGGGTAGTTTGCTAAATGTGATTTAAAACAGAAGTATTCAATATGTCAAAGTTAAGACCTGTTTTTATAGAGGAGACTAGATTTATTGATGATTGTCTTTTCTATATACCAACATAATCAATGCCTTAAAGAAGGAATCAAAGAAGTTATAATAATGTCAAGTCTTTCAAAACTAGAAAACATTTCAGGATTTTTTTTCAGTGTTCCCTTTTGATGGATTTTTAGTTATAAAATGTTAATATTTATTCAAAGCACAAGTTTGCTGTAAAGGATATCTAAAAAAGAGCCCAGAATGAGTCTTTATTTCCTGGACTTTTCTAATTCTGTATCAAACTTCGGAAGCTGGCGTGCAAGAACGTTGTTACTCTAAAGTGTAGGAGTTAGACTGGGCTTGAAAAGTTGAGCTATTGTTTAGGGGTTTCTTGAAGGCTTATTGGAAGCTGAGAGTTTCATTTCAAGGCAGTAGAGCTGCACACACGAATACGAGCAGTTTTGTAGATTCACATGTGAGTCATAGGCATTATATATGAGGAGGATGGGAGGCACCCCAACACGTGCAGTGAATCTCTGATGTGGAGGACAGTTGCTTGCAGAGACACCTGTGGTATTAACTGAAAAAACAGTGGTGTTTGTGATGGAGTCTGTGATCCCAAGGAGTGAGCTCTCTGATGCCATTTGGGATCTGTTTTCAAATGAGGGCTTCTCCCAGTACTGTGCCTAAAATTAGTAGCAAGATCATTTAAGTTTTCCATCTGTGCATCATCGGAAGTGGGCTATGACAGGGCAGGTACGGGGAAAATAACAGAAGGTTGGCAAAGAGCATTATAAACACCCTCAAGTCACTTGCAGATGGGGTGGTGAAAAACACATCTGCTAATTGTTGCTTAGTCCCATGTGCTTGGCAGGTAGAACATCTCTATTTAGATAACATAGACCTGTGATGGACTCAGAAGCACCTATCAAACATTTGTGAGATTCCTGCTGTGTTGTGGGAAAGATCAAAGCACAGTGGAAAATTACGCCTGAAAAACAATCCCTGATTCACAGGTGAAAAGCAGCAGCTTCCAAATCTTTGTCTTTTTGCTCTGCTGCTGGCAGGACCAAGCTCAGTGGTGCTGTGTCCCTGCTTGCCTGGTTGCTGCTTCTGAGATCCCTCAGTTCATGAGGTAAGGAGAATAAATTTACTCTTGGCATTTTATCCGTGGTTCTGTGGTTGTTCCTGCGTCCTGCCTGTGTCAGCTCACACAGCAGGTGAGTTGTGCACCAGACACCACGATCCACATTCTTGGGAATCTGGGTTGTACATATGTTTTCCAATTTTCCTGGTTGTTGAAAAGTGACAGACCAGACAGATTGAGTTCAGTCATGACACAGCCAACGGGCCACCCCCTGTGGTTATCTGTTGGCTTCTTCCTTTTGCCTCTTTCCATTCCTGTTAGCTTGTTTGAGCACATAAGCTACAGTAACAAGAAAATCCTCTCTAATCATGGTACCTTCAGTAACCACAAATACAGACTATTTGTGCAGATGCCGAGCATCTCTAGTTAGCTGTGACCCCTTTGGCACTGCAGGAGTAACGAATGCAGTCTTTTTCACCTGGGGATCCAGCTTTGAAGACAAGAAGAGACATTCTTCTAGTACCTTACTTTATTGATAGGGAAAATGGAGTTGCTGTCACTAGATTTCCTTCACAGATAGATGTGTGTGTCAGCTCTCTTGCACATGGCAGGAGAATGGTGTACTTGCTCAAATGCCAGTGAAGCCATATTTCAGCCTGTGCAATCTGCACAGATGATCATGCACAAGATGAAAATATCACTTGGCATAAGAGATCAGCAGGGAAGACCCTTTATAGCTAGACTTTCTGACCCTAGAAGCCACATAAAAATCTGTAGGTGGTTGACAGCTGTGCTCTCACAGTGTGCCCCTAGACATGACTCTGCAAGCTTGCTTTGTTTCTGTGCCCTTACTGCGTCTCCCTGAGATCCCAGTGCTACTGTAGTTGCATTTAGCATCACTCATGCCTTTGGGACACTGCTGCAGTTCCTCTTCATCTGCTGGGCACCTTGCAAGGCCATCTTCTGAAATACTTGCAGTATTTATCCAAATGTCATTGCTAGAAGAATCCATTCTGTGTTGGCTTAGAGAACAAGAACTTTTTGTTAGAATTATATCTTTCTCCATTTTCTCATTTCTGCTTGTTTGTGAATGATAGAAACAACATCAAAAAGTTATAAATCCTTCCCTATCGCTTGTCCATGGAGAGTACTTAGAATCTGTGATCCAGTGAAGGCCAGTGTGTTACTGACTGTGAAGAGCTGCTGCTGATTCTTCCCATCAGTGTCTGACTACAAGAAAGACGAGCGATGATGCTGTTTGTGAGTCTGGGAGTCTTACGTTGGCGTGGACCTGTGTCATTCTGTTCTACAGACTCTATTTGTGGCACTCGTTACTGTGAATTAGGGCAGGAATCATCCATTTATATTAGATACACAGGGTCATGATTTTGTCTTTTATCACAGGAGATTTTGCTTGATGAATAACCATCAGGAAACGGGTGATGTCATCTGAGATCAATTCCAAATGTCTGAGAATTCAGGTGAAATTCCAAGTAAAAGCATGATATTGGAGGAACTTGAACAAAGATATTTGGCTGTCACAAGTAATTCTTGGTAGCGCTAGAAAGTATTTTTTTAAGCACTCCACTGAAGTCTGGATACACAATGTACTGAAGATACAGATTTCCAGGAAAGGTGTCATCGTCTCTGCTGGTGGTTGAGGGGGTTCTGTGTGTTTAAAATGCTATGGGTGGAATACCTCTTAACGCAGATTTTAGTCTCTGCTTTTGAGTCCTCAAAAGTAGTGGCTGGCCTTCAAGTGCACGGGACTTGCAGCTGCTCCACTCTTACCTTTTTATGGAGGCAGAGACTGTGTGGAGGGCCAGTGAGAAACTACTCACACATATGTGAACATCTGGATAATGACTAAAGAGCTACCAAGTGAACTCTGAAAGTCTCTACATCATAGAAGAAACATTTTTTACTCCCTCTTCTCCTTCCCCTTCTCTTTTTTTAAGTCAGACTTTATATATGATTTATTCTCTTTTTTTCTTCATCTTCTGTTATCGTATCATTTTCCTAAAGAACAAAAAATCTCACTGTGTCATTTTTAAGCTGTTCTGTGTGATGGTTATAGGAATACCTGTCCTCCTGTATCTTGTTCTGGAGACACAAGAGCGTAAATTAATGTTGCAAGTAGTGTTGTAATGGACTTTCTATGTGACTCAACTAAATCTGCAGGACGTTTTTTCTAGATGGGTAGGTAGAAGTGCTAATGCTTCTTTACATCACTCATTTCTTGTGGAGAGGAGTTATTAATGAAATAATTAAGTACATAAGATGCTAAGATACAGTCTCTGCACCTCACTTGCCAGAAAGGCAAACAGCTGCAAGTACTCAACACCTAAAACTCAGTAGAAATCCCACTGTGTATTAAAAGTAAATGTGCTTTCCTTGAGGATTTCAGGATCCGTACATTTTCCTACACTGTTGGATGTTTGTGCTGAGTGAATGGTCTTGAGAGAGCATGAGAAGAGGAAAGCTTGAAAACTCATTTAAATTACAAGATGTAAAGAATTCACTTGTCCAGTCTTCCCTCTGTAGTTTTATTGCCCTGCAATATTTGACTTGTACGTTAGGTTTTCTGTGTTTGTACCTCTGTTTTCTGAATGTCCACAAAAAGCCTTTTTATGCCATGCTGTTGCCTGTGTTGCAGTCATTTCCCCGTGCCTTCATTTCCTTTTCAATTTCTTTTTCTTTATGTTTCTCTTATTGTCAGATTTCCAATTAAGGCATATATTTGTTTTAATTCCATTCCCTTCTCTGTAGTCTTTAGTGGTTTTGTCTGATATATATCTCTTGTCCTTATTGCAATTCTGTTACCTTCTTCTTTATTTACCATGTTCCAAGCAGAAAAAAAATGAGGCAGATGCTCACAAAACCAGCAATTGTCCATTTGGTATTACAAGTGTGCAGATCCTAGTTCTCTTTTCCTTTGTTGTAGTCACTAGGTTGCCTGCAAGTCAAGAAAGTCCTTGCTGTAAGTTTGTTGGTGAAACCCAAACCTCAGATATCCTATAGATCAGGTATTCTGATTATCGAAGCAAGCACATCTCTGTTTCCCCTGACTTATGCTCTGATGATTCCCCTGTTGGGCTGCTTCCAGTTAATTTACTAGGAGCTTGCTGAGTTTTATTCTTGCTCAGCTAAGTTTTGTTGATGGAGCAGTTAATTATTGGTTTAAACTTGTATTTTCTTTCTGACAACTTACAAAATTGAGAGGTTTTTTCCCTTCTTTATCCATTTACTCAGTTATCTCTTTTCAAGAGGCATTGCTTCATTAAACACTTCCCTGCCTAGTCTGTAATGATCCTACTTCTTCCACTCTAAACACATTAAGACATTAAAGAGCCTCATTTGTCTTCAGTGGGATGAAGGTGTTCCACATTGTCTTTGGTGCTTGGGGTTTCTTGGACACATGATCATTGGTGGTGTAGCTGCACTATGGAGGACTCAGCAGGGTCCATGGTGTAATTTCAAGTTGGCAGGGCTGTTTAGCCTATAATTAATCAAATATGATATGTGATTATCACACTCTAGTGAGAACAGTGTGATTTTTATGCTTCTGCAAAATTAAGCACCTGAAACTGCTGCAGATTTTCACAGTTTCACCCCGGTCCATTCCTGTGGTAGGACTCCAGTATTATTGGTGGGAAGCCACTGTATGCAAGTAGTAGCTGATGAGATGATGCTCATTCTGTGGTAATGAGCTGGACCACTCATCTGCTTTTAGTGCAGCACAGTAGTGAGACAAGTAAACATGAAAAGAAGTTAGGTGCCAGTTTTACCAGAGGATGGGCCTTTTTGCCTTGGCACCCATGGCTACTGGAGGGAGGAGTAGATTGCCAGCTTGGAGCTGCCAGAGCAGCAGCTGCCAGCTCCAGCTTGACCTCCGAATGGGCTGCACATTTTAGCAAGCACTTAGCACTTTTGGGCAGGCTGGGAAAAAACAACTTCTGGAACTTGTCTCCTTCTCTAGCTGATTTCTATCTGATCTGAAGACCAGGTGCTGCAGTGACCAAAGAGCCTCAGGGAGAAAGGGCAGGGATGCATCCAGTGCAATGGGCTTCTTTCGTGTAAACTCTCTTTCTTCCACAGAGATCTTACAGGACTTCATTGATTGTGGAGGAGCTCTCTCACCTCTCTGTCCTCACAGTGCGCTTTTTGTGCACTGCTTACTGCCCTTCGTAATTGTTTCTCATTTCCAGGGCTACCTTCACAATTTCTCATTGCTAACAATTTCCTTTCCAATTAAGTTTTATGGAGTCCAAATGTAAATTTTCTGTTTAGGTTCTTGGGCAATCTCTCTCTTGATCAATAAGTTGAAGAGTAGTGGTGATACATTATTCTTTGCAGTACTTGTAGTGATAGTGTGCCGAGCTTTTGTTGTTCCTGAGCCATAGTAATGGAGTAATCACACATAGTATACGTGCTGAGATAGATTTGGGTGTTTGGGATTTTTTTTTCTGTTGGGTTACTGGTATACTAAGCCTCAGCAAAAGGGTTAAATAAAACTTTAGCTATGAGTTTGAAATTCTGCATGACACATCTGATCCATATTACTGCTATGTGCCAGAAACTGCAGATAGTATGTGAGTTCTGCAGGCAGAAATGATTGCAATTCAATTTCTTCTTTTTCCTGTAAAATCACACATATCCTGCCTGCAGGAATTTTGTTGTTCAGTGCACTACAGTGTGGGTTTGAGGTGGAAAAAAACCCACATTTATTTTTAAATACGACCTGAAGGCTGCAAATACCTAAGCAGCTGCAAACACAGAGGGCATGTACATGAAAACAAATGGACCTATTGTGGTTAGAAATTCATAATTTACCATAATAGGGTAAAAAAATAAATGAGGTTGTCTTTGAAATCTTATAGGTCAGCATTTCAGACCTCTGTATTTGCACTCCAATTAAAGGAGAAAATGGAAAAGCTTCTGGATATTTACTATTGTTAAGCCAACTAGAGAGCAGAGAAGCAGAAACAATATTTTTCATATGTTCTATTAGCAAATTACAAGCCATGAATAAGATTTTGTTGTTGTTGTCTTGTACTTAGGTTTGTGTGAGTTTTATTTGGTTTGGAGGTGGAGTGTGTGAGGTTTTGGCAATTGTCACATTTCTTTCTTTTTTTCTATGTCAAATTAAAAGAAAGTTTTGAAGAAAAACTGGAAGTAGAAATGATTTCTGTGTGTCTCACAATGTGCTGGGAGATACAAGAAGTGCAGAGTTCAAAAGCAGAAGAGGGGAAGCCAAACAGGGAGACGGTGAATCTTTGTGGTGTCTTGCAGCAGCATTTGGTTTACCTAAATTTTATTTCTTCATATAGTAAAAATACTTCCTTGTTGGAGGACTTTGATTTAAGCTTAAAATACCATGCATTATTTTGAGATAAGTTCACATTAACTGCCACAGATTCCTCACTTACCTGTCACTGTTGTTGGAGAGCCAACTCTTAGCTCCTATTAATGCAGATTCTACTTCAGCAAGGGAAAATGTAATTTAGTTTTATAGCTGGCTTAGAAAAGTCTGTGATAAAAACAAACCAGTGCTGCCTCTAATAAGTATTAAAGCCCAAACCCAAGCAATTTGTAATGAGTGTAGTGTATCCTCTTAAAAATGTCCTGGGGATTTATGTACTAAACTGACATTAACGCTAATAGGAGTTACCTAAAAAAATCCTTTAGATAGGATAATTGATCATTTCTTTTAGTGTTGCATTTCACTTTGACTTTATTTTATTTCTATTTATTTTAAGGACAACAAAATTGCAGTGGGAGTTTACAAGAAACTTTTTTCCTTCCTCTCTGTAGGTATACTTCAGAGAAGAATGTTGGCCATGAGGAAGCACACATGTTAGTCAGCTTTTACTAATCCTACTGAAGAAAATGAATCCACGTTTGAGCTTTGCCGATCCTTTTCCCACCACATTTGGCTGAAGGAGAAATGGTTGTGTGATTATGCTGACACCCCAGCATGCATTTGGTAGACCTGTGGTTAACTCGTTCCCTCTCCATGTGTCTGCTCTTACAAAGTTTTGTCCTCATGATACTGTGCTTTCATTCTGCCAGTATGTGCCCAAAAGGCTGCCTCTGTTCTCATTCTGGAGGTCTGAACGTCAGCTGTAGCAATGCAAACCTCAAGGAAATACCCAGAGATCTTCCTCCAGAAACAGTCTTACTTTATTTGGACTCCAATCAGATAACGTCTATCCCCAATGAAATTTTTAAGGACTTGCACCAACTGAGGGTCCTCAATTTATCAAAAAATGGGATTGAGTTTATAGACGAACATGCCTTCAAAGGGGTGGCAGAAACCTTGCAGACTCTGGATTTGTCTGACAACCGGATTCAAAGTGTCCACAAAAATGCTTTCAACAACTTAAAGGCCAGAGCCAGAATTGCAAACAATCCCTGGCACTGTGACTGCACGCTGCAACAAGTGTTGAGGAGCATGGCCTCCAACCACGAGACGGCCAACAATGTCATCTGCAAGACTTCTGTGCTGGATGAACACGCGGGGAGACCGTTCCTCAATGCTGCCAACGATGCTGACCTCTGCAACCTTCCTAAAAAGACTACCGACTACGCCATGCTGGTCACTATGTTTGGCTGGTTCACCATGGTGATCTCCTATGTGGTTTACTACGTCCGGCAAAATCAGGAGGATGCAAGGAGGCACCTTGAGTACTTGAAATCCCTGCCAAGCAGGCAAAAGAAACCAGATGAAGCTGATGACATTAGCACTGTGGTATAGTATTCTGAATACAATGACTGCCTTTGTGATGGAAAGGAGATCTGGGTGAACCTAAAACCAGAGGTTTACTTCTAATGTTCATTGTAAACATTAAGACTTTGGAGGTTATTTTTCTTCCCGTTCAACTGAATTACGCCACTGTTGAGCTTTCTAACAGAAAGTTTTGTCTAGGTGGTATACTTTAATTATTTCTCTGCTGGTATCTTAAAGCAAGTGAATTAATATGTAAACATTAGTTTAGATCCATTCCACTATTTAATAACGAAATTTATTTTTTTAATTTAAAAACCAAATAAAAACTTAAATTTGAACCATGTAAAACAGAGTAACTTATTGACCAGAAACCTGTCCTGGTGCCAGAGCACACTTCATTTGAACAGTGCTCGCGAGGTAGAATGGAGGAGCAATGTGACGAAGTGGGCTGTGAGAGGTCCAGGAGCAGAGAGTCCCTGAAGGGCATTTCTCTCCCTGGGGTGCAAGGTGAACAGCTGGTGAACAGCAGCCCATTTCTGGGGCCGCATGCCATGATGGGAGGGGGGACTGAAGTGTGGGGAGAGCAGAAGTGCCCTGACTCAGGATATAAGAGACCAATGCTTGAGTAAGACCCCAGAAGGCATTTGGCAGCGCTGAGGAGGAGCCAACATGAAGGAGCTGCATGGCAGGGCATTGAAGAGAGGTAAGTGGGGAAATGCACTGGGGTTTTGTCTTACACTTATTAACTACCTCCCATGAGCTCCAGGGAGGTGTCTCCAGTGCTGGGGAAGGCAGAAAGAAGACAAGAGCAAACTTAGTTTAATGTTCAAACTAAACTACCACTAGTGGTGATTTTAATTAAAAAAAAAAATAAGATTTTTTTTTTAAATCTGTATATTGTTTCATAACTAAAAGTAGCTTTATTTTTTAGGGTGCAGCCTTTTTTAAAAAGCTGATTGAAATAAGTGAATGTATAGGCTGTGCACGTTCTATTGCGTGTTAAAATAGACTTTTATATAATCTTATGAATAAATGCTTAAGAAAATGCAAAGGCCATACAGTTCAACTCAGCCTTGGCTGTGACATGAGTATTTGTAAAGCTCTGGTGACTGTAAAACTGATGATTTTCTCTTTTCATAGATAAATTTTTCAAAGGGAGCAAATTGACAAGAATGTATTCCTCTTATTCTTTATTACCATAATAAAATGCTACTTTGCTCTGGATCCCTATAGATCCAGTCTAGCTAACATTGGACTACAGATTGCAGAAGGGTAGATTAAAAAAATGTATAAAATGCTGCTTTGTCAAAACAAGTGTTAAATTATAGCCTGAAGAAAACCCTGCTACTCCAGTCTTATCTCCCATTAGATTATCCATTAGTTCTGTTACAATTACACTCATATTTTAGTGGACACAAACTTGCTTATTTTTTTTCAGAACAGTCTTAAAAAAAAGCTGAAATATATTTCAAAGCAAGTAAGAGAGCAGGAAAAGAAAGACTTCTTTTTATTTAAATGTGCATAGCATCAACTTTTTACATCATCTTTGTAGGCTGAGTCCTGCCTGAGTAGCTGTTCTTGTGACCAACTTAGGTATTTGCATCATTTTATCTCAATGAACAATTTTTGGCATATTAAGAGAAGGGTGATGTTTGTAAAAGACACAACCTGTACAAAAAAATACCTGCCCTCTGATATTTCTGCCTCCCCCCTTAACACCGTGTTAAATAAAATAATTCCTGTCTAAGGAGAGGAGGCTGTTGATGACACATACTGCTCAGTTGGCATGTTTTACTTTCCTATTTTGAAGCTGAACTTTCTGGCATCGCCAAAGCAGCACCTGTAGCTCCCTGAACTCAGCGTGGCCTCCTGCAGGAGCCAAAAGCAGTAGGGCTAAATACACATGAATCTGAACAGAGCAGATGAAATGGTCTTTTGTACTGGAAATCTAAAAAACCCTACAAACAAGATATGATGTGCCTTTGTGTAGGCTGAGACAAGTTAATTCCTGATATAATTCTCCTAATTTCTCTAAAATCTCCCTCGGGGTAGGATTTTAGCTTTCTATGGCTACATTTCCCAAGCTTGTATGATCCTTTTGTAAATAAGGAGGACTAGATAAAAGTAGAGACTGAGCTGGAGGTACTAAGTTAATCAGGAATTCAGTGCTGCGTATTCACAACTGAATGCAGGAATTTCTCCACAAAATTTGGACAAAATAAACAGTAACATTTACAAAAATCTGGACAGCCTTAAAACACTTCCAACTCTTGCAGGTTTTAAAAATTTACTCTCAAGCAGCATTTCAAAACAAGCAAAACCCAACCAACCAACCTCTCCTCAAAACTGGTTGACAAAGCCATAAATAGTTGATCTTTAGTTTTTCCATTCTTCCACTTTATTACTTGATCCATAAGACTGATTCTGGAGCTGGTACTGTTTTGCCCCAGCTGAGCTTCTGATTCCTCATGTTTAAATTCTGACCAAAACCAATTAAAATCAAGTTAAGCAGTACTCTGTAGAAAGATTCTGGAGGGATGGTTTCATATCAGTTTTCCAGGTCTACTGATTTTCTTTTAATTGATTCCCTATCAAACAGCTTTCTTCCTAAAACTTTTCTTTTTTTAAAGATAATACTGAAATTGCAGTTTAAAATCTGAGAATCAAGACAGTGTTCTGACAACCAGCAGATGCAAACTCATCGAGCTAAATTTAGCTGACAAGGAAAATTAATTAAATCCCTGTTTCTCAGCTATGTGGATGTGACAGTGCTAGTATTCCTGACAGTTCGAATGTTTGAGCTATATCTCTTTGTTTCATTGAAAAGAAACAGAAAAGAAATCTTCTTTTGCACAAGAAAATTGTTTCTGTCATGTTTACCACACACCTTTCTGTTTTCTTTCTATGGTCTACAGAAAAGCTTACGTGCCGACCTTTGAAGTCAGTGGCATAGACTTTTAAACTTTGTATAATCCTTCCAAGGAGTTATTTTTTTAATAAAACCATTTTTTCTCAAAAATGAGAAAATGGATATATTTTTAACTGTAATACCTTAGCATATTATTACAGATGAGAAGAAACTGATATTTGCTTCCATATTACAGTAGATAGCATATGACAGAAAATAAGGAGGGAAGTGCGGAACACAGTGATGCTGAATTGATTAATTCTTTTTATTAAGATGCTTCAGGAAAATAGAGGTAGGGCTCAATAACATATTTTTTTTTTGTTTTTTGTAAAGGGTGAAGGACAACTCAATGTTATTTTTTTTCTTAAAACTAATGCTGATTTTTCTCTGCTAATTTTCTAGTGTTACTAAGCTCTGTGGGTAAGATAGTGCATTTGGGCTGTATTTAAGCTCATGCTTTATTATTCTGTTCTCAGTTTTGTAGAGAATTAGATACAGATATCTTCACTATTAATATGCATTATGTTTTTAAGTCTTCAGTAGCAGAATTTTGCACCACTATTGCCGTAACTTTTGGGGGCAGAGTATGAAGAGAAAGTGATGTGGTTCAGATTTTAGTCTTCCCAGGGAGGAAAGAAGAGACTTGTGTTTTACCAAAGAGACACTGTACAGAAAATCCACTGCAATTTTTTTTTCAATTTGAAAGGAACAAATGGAAAGCATTAAGAAGCAAGCAAAATAAAAAGGAAAGTAAAAGGAGCAGATGGAGGCTAAAATATTTGAAGTTACCGTAAAGTCTTGCAACATGTTCAGAGGGATCTCAGAGTGAATCTACATCAATTTTTTTCTACTCCAACACCTGAAAAAAAGCTATCATTACTAAACAAGAGTAAATGAGATTCTCAGGAGTTAAAAACATAGTCTTTAAATGATAGGAGTGAAATCTGAAGAAAGAAGATAGAACATTCCAGTGGGGTAAATTCTGGTGGGGTTAAATGTAAAGGCATAGTATGACCAAAACAAATGGGAACATTTTCTTCTAAGCAAATCAGAAACAGAAATTCTACCCCAGCAAGGGCTGAGAGCTAATGAGTCACTAAGAGAGCACTTTGGATAGATTGGGCAAATGTCTGGAAGAAACTAGGCTAGCATGTGAGAAGGGAAAAAAAAATCATCCTGTGAATTGGTTGCTGGTTAAAAGATAAGGAACAAAAGTGAGAGGAAGTTGTCTGTTTTCATGGAGGAGGATACTTACTGAAACTTCTGATTTGTCTCACAGACCTCAGAATGGGACCGATGCTATACAATGTATTTCTGGGTCATCTGGAAAAGAGAGTTAATAATGAGCTGATAACATTTGTGAATGATAAACAGTTATTGAGGACAGTCCAGCCTACAGCTGCCTGTGAAGAAATACAGAAGGTTCTCACATTTCTAAGTTAGCAGATGATGAGAAAATGAACATTGAATTTGGTGTGAATAATTGCAAAGTACTGCAGATGGCACTTCCTTAGCTACGAACACAAGGATACTCTAATTTGGCTGTAATCAAATGGGAAAAAAAAATCTTGTAGCACAGTGGGATGCTTGATGACAAATGCCAGAAATTATCTTGAGGGAAATAGCCAAACAGCATGGTGGAACAACATGATAAACTGCTGAATAAAATCTGGAACGTTGCATTCAGTTCAGGTTCTCCTTGTCTCCAAAAAAGATGATCTGCAGTGTCTGAACTACTGCAGATGTAGAGAAAGGCAACAAGATAATGAAGGATATGAAGTTATTTCCCTAGGAGAAGACCTCAAGTGTACCCTAGGCATGGGGATGAGAGATCAGAAGACAACACACTAGTAACTGGATTATTAGGAAAAAAAGGTAACTTGAGAAGGACTGATCTTCATTTCTTGCAACAGAAAATAGAGCAGTTCTGGTTAAATTAGGGAAGTCAAGGTTGCCAAAGGTTATTGAACACTGCTAACATTGATGTAGATACAGTTCGCAAGAAGGAAAGTCCCTACTCATCCCAAGAGTCAGATATTGTATCCCTAGGAAAGGCTTACAAATCTGTGCTTCAACTATTCTCTCTGAGGTGGTGCTGCAGGCGTTTGTTGAAGAAAGGAAGATGATTTTTATTTTATGTCATGGATGCTCTCATGTATCTGGTGGGGTGCAACCATGCTGCACTGCTCTGCCTGATGCAGGAGAGGGCATTTATTGAGTGGTTAAAGAGGTTTCACGTGCATGGAGTGGGAATTAAGCCTAGGAAAAGCAAAATCAGATTTAATTGTTTGCATCTTCTTACTGTGAACTGCAGAGCTAACTGCTGGGCAGGGCTTGGGCTCTCTGTGCTGAGCTGTGCCAAGACTGAGTGACAGCTTTTCAGTGAGGACCTGTGGGACAGTTATTCCTGACACATGGAGGTGCTTTCATACTACTCTTGTAGCACACCTGGTGGTCCACCTAAAAAAAAGGATAAAGATGAAGATTTCCCTATAGGTTCTTCATTAAAAGAAGACTAAGGCCTTGTTTTGTGCAAAGAAATGCCTTCATCATTATGTTTCAAGTGAAAACTGGTGTGATGACTTAATGAAAGTACAAATACTTCACGGTATCACTTAAGACAGTGAGATGCAGAGTACACATGCTGTGTGAAGTAGGTGTTTTATAGGTGTGTATGTGTGGAGGTCATTCCATACATCTCAAATTCTCTCACATTTCCCTGAGGTTAGTCATGTGTATGAGTGTGTCAGATATATGTACAGACAACTGTACCTGGATAAAACAGGAACTCCTTTGGATGCTTTTGTTTCCCCAATTTAATTATGAAACATGTTGCTTTGTTACTTTGAAGCCACAATTCATACTGCTTCCGAGCCAAGTATACCTCTGTCCTCAGCCTTTCACAAACGCCCCCCTGCTTCTAGCACCAACTGCACACAGTGTGAAAGAAAATAGGGTGACACTGGCACAGCTCATCTTCTTTCTCTTTCTGAGATCCTTAGTCAACTCCATCGGTGATCATATAAAGCTGTCAGAGACCTTTGTGAACAATCTGCTGTTTTCCTTCTGTCTCACAGAAAGCAGTAAGATTTTCTAGAAAGAAAGCTGGTTAAGGTGGATGATGTAATGCCTTTTAGCTCATAAGAAACAGTCCTGTTTGTAAAAAATGGAGAGTGTAAATGTGGCTAGTGTCCCTGGATCTGTTCTCTTCTTCTGCACTTGTTAATGAGTAGGTTCTTGGCATTACAGTGTGTTTGGCTATGTTTTTCTCCTAGGAGATAGTTATGCCCCTTGGAGGAGATTTCGTGAGATGGTTGTGAGTCCAAATACAGCTGCTAAATCCAAGAAAGACTCCATAATGAAAAGTGAGATGGTTTTAAGCTTTCCCTACCTCAGGGAAATTTGAGAAGCAGTTAAGTATTTGGGAATTCAAACATCTGTATTATCCTTAATGCTGCTATGAGGTTTCAAACACACATTGTGAGCATCCTGGTGGTTTGGTGGAACAGTCCACAAGTAGATTTGACAAAGACACTACAATCTTCAAAGCCTGTTAATAGCAGATTAAACTGGGCTTTGGTTTGAGGGGGAGGGGAGAAAGTCCAGGTGTTGAACAGTCAGTTTAGATATCTTTATTCTTCACAGCTATTAGTCTCTGCCTCATAAGCAAAGAATTTGTGATCACTAGACTTTTTCATAACTTTATTTGGAAAAATAGGTCTTTTTAAACACATCTACCCTAACAGTGGTAGTGTCTAACCTGAGAGTACCAGTACTTAAAAAGCAGTTGAGGTCTAACGTGTTCACTAAACCTTGTCTCCACTGAAGTCTGTATGCCCATCTGCATAAAAATATTTAGGCATATATTAAAAACCATACAATTTCCACACATAAGTGTGCCTGAGACCATGCTCTTTCAGATGTGCTCTGAAGGTTTTTAATTTAAAAAAGCAAGTAAAAAGACATTTGAAAGGAAAAGCATATTCCAGAGATTTCAGGTCCTCTTCATAAATCAAAACTGGACAAAAAGGAGGGGAAAAAAAAGCCCTGACACAGCCTATTCTTGTTTTTAACTTTGAGGATTAGCTTTGTGCCCAATGCTGCATTTCATGCCTTTACCAATTTTGTTATTTCTGTAGCTAAGCCAGATTAACATTCAGTTTCAACAAAGTCTCTTATAAATGATGCTCTCAACAACAGAGAACACTGAGGCATGTCAAGCTGGCTGGAAAAAAAAAATTAAGGCAACAAATAAGCTCTCTAGACAATATTTCTATAGCCTGTTAATTAAATTTAGAAACAACGGAAAAGTGTTGATGTTGAATTAAGATACAGTGCTAGAGAGATTTCAGATTCTCAAGTAGATGCTGGCATTAATACTCTTAATGTGTCTGTTTGGGGCAACTAGCACACCTTTTTCTACCCCATTTAAGGAGCTACAGGTCTGGTTACTATCGCAGAACACACAACCTCTCATCTCTTTCTTCACATAGTTACTAAGGATGAGTGTTTTGGGAAACACCGTACCTGGCAAATGCCATCCTCAGAGCAGTTAGCTCAGAGTCCCTGAGCAATGCCAGCCATATTTAAAAGAAGGGATGTTTGGATGTTTACAGGTGTTTGAATGACATCGGTGAACCCTCTTGAAGTAACTTGGTTAGTAGTAGCAGATACACCACAGCTCACGATCCCAGACAGCTTGTCCCTTAAAAACATAGAGCAGGGTTGGGTTTTTTTTACTGATATGCTGATAAACCAATTCCATGGCAGCTTTTCTACAGAATGACATAAATTAGTTTTGGGACATCAAACTCTCCAGTACTATAAATTGAAAAACACCAGGATAGCCAGTTTGATTTTCAAGAAAGGTATCCAAGCACATCTCAGCTATATCAAAAACGTTAGAAACTTTCGCTTCTCTTTAGTATTTTCTTGTTTAACATTAATTTTGTCATGCAATGATATTTATAGCACTTGTTATTGAATCTTCAGCAAGCTTGTTTTCAGATCAAAAATTATTCCCTATTGCTGTGAATGGTAAACCTCACTGGGAAATATATTCATGAGTGGTCATTGATTTGGTCTTTTCTCATGGTTTTCACAAGACTCATGAACCGATTAATACACTGGGTTTTTTTTAAAAAAGAAAATTAGATATGATGTGTACACAAGCTTTTAAAAAATGAGTGATCAATAAATGAGCAAAGTGGAATTTACTGTATTTTATTCCGAAGTTCTGAAGTAGAAAAAGACAGAAATTCTCTTTGGAAGAGCTGGGTAATGTATAAAGGTATTTTTTGAAAAGACAAGCTCTGCAGGACATTGAAACATTTATTTCCCTTAAAAAACTGTGCCAACCCTGATACTGTAGCTGGAAATATCATGCTATACGCAAATTGTAATGCTAAAAATAGTTTATTTTTAGATAATAAAATAAAATAATGTATTGTAGTGCACTAGAATTCCTGGCTGAACTTGAATATGTGCTTTCTTTGTTAGCAGATTTGCTTCCCAAGTCCAAGAATGCACTTTGGACTGGATGTGAAACAGTTTTGCCATTGCTGTGAGATTAGCGTTTCTGCAATAAATGTGTTACTGATACAGTGCAAACCGATCAACTCTTCTGGCAATTGCTTCTGTACTGAAGGGGTTAATTTGAGTTTAACCTTTAAATAATGGCATCAAGCAGCTCTGCTGTGGTGCAGCCTGTGACTTCTGAAGTGGCAATGAGGAACGAGTGTTGCCTTAAGCTGGTGGCAAACGCCAATGACAATTGTCTTAACTTTTTATTGTTTGTATAATCAAAGGCAGGTGGTGCCTTTTTATATTTGGCTGTCATAGACCTCTCTAGAATCTCTGAGTTTGTGTGTATGAGGGCAGGCTTCTTCGGTGTAAAAAAATGTAGTATTTAGGTGGGCTGACTGAATGTTATTAGGTACAAGTAAGGAGTAACTATTCAGCCAGCATCACCCACAAAGTTACTTTATAGCTAAATTGCTGCAGTCAGCAGGCTTCTGGAAAATAACCACCATTATTGTTTAAATGCTTGTATTCCAGTATTTTTCTGCAATTACTGCTGTTCTGCACTATTGTGTCCTCTGTGAGCACCACTGTGGAGGTGAGCAAAAAGTTGACTTGGAAGGAACAAGCTCCAAATTTTCAGGCTTTCCTGAGGGGGTGGAGGAAAGGTCTTTCATGGAAACTACCTTAATTAAAAACACACCAGTACATAGTTGCAGACCTGAGGAGACCTGACACACATTTCATGCCTGGCTCCTAAATAGATACTATGCCTGAGTAAATAGATGCCATACTTAGCATAGAGAACAAATGGTTTGAGTTGAAAAGAATGAGTCATTCAGAGATGAGCTGTCTTTCCTGAAAACCCACAGAACTGCAGTGATTAAATAGACTTTACATTTGGAAAATCTTGTAGGCAAGTCTTTAATTAGTGTTGAAATGCTTTTCCTTATGATGCTAGTAGCTTTGTTTTGACACAGTGTGGCAATGACTATAGGTATAGCAGTCAGTTTTAGCTGGTAGGGGCATATGGGTGATTGCTGATGTTACATAAGCACAATATTGAATGTCTGATGAGTGTCCTTCTTCTGCTGTAGGTGTTGGAATGAGTACAACTGAGAACCAACTCTTCAGAACAAACTGAGAAAGGTGCTGCATGGTCTGGCTGAACATTTGGAGAATGAGCTGATAGCAGGCCTGATGAAGCTCTTTCTGATGAACTTTGTTTGAAAAACCAGTTCTCATCCCTTGTGGAAAACTACACCAGTTCATGACACATGGACTTCAGCTGTTCCAGCCTCCTATCTCCGTGTGTGTGTGTGCACTTGCATGAGTGCCATAACATTCAACTCAGACTGCTCTTGCTGGTAGGAGAGTAAGAGTTGATATGCCTGACACTGTGGGTTAGTGCATATATAGATTATGGGCTTGTGAGACAGCAACATGCCAGGGAAACTATTCACAGGCTTTCTGGAGAGGAGGTGGGAGAGGGTCAGAAGGTGCTTGACATGATCGTGTGCTATTCCAGGATTGATATACAAGGTTTGTGATTATTTTTTCTTCTGTTGTCTTACTGGCCTAATACTGGAACCTTTTCTGTAAAAATGAAGGCAAATGAATTAAATCATTACTTATCACTGCCATAATGCAGAAGCACTTCATTATTGTATGTTATATGTCACATCAGAGTCTGCCAGGTTGCTGTTGTCTGAGGCCACTTCCCCAGGGCAAGGAGTCAGTCAGGATCTCAGTGCATCCCTGCCCGACCGCAGGATGCCTGCGTCTGAGCAAAACACACTTTGTTTGCCCGACAGCTACACTCGGAGTAGGGGGCAGTGTGTGGTTCTCTGTGCCTTTTTGCAGCAAAACAGACATGGCAAACTCTGCTTGTCTGTCAGATGTTGTGTATTTCCATGTGTAAACTCCAGTTCATATCAGAGAGGAGTCAGGCAGATGGACAGAGTAAGGGGCGGTGAGAATCTGCTTGTTGTGCTCCCAGGAAGAAAGGGGTAGCTGAAATGGATGAAGAAGGACCTGATTTAAAGAAGGGGGTTATAGGGATGTGTTGAAAAGCCAGTAAAATGTAGACACTTGGTAGTCTGTATGGGAGAGAAGCCCTGAGCTCTCTACAGAGAGGGAAGGAAGGGATAGGAGAGGCTGAGGCAAGGTGACTGCCAGGAGAGGATGTTCTGCATGGAGATAAAAGTTCTTTCAGGGAGGGAATGGGAAATGAGAGGGGAATGCAGAGGGAATTGCCTTATTCTGTCACCATTACCTTTGCTGACACCTTGGCTTATTTTCTTTCTTTCATAACACCACTGACACTTCCACAACACCACTCCAGAAAGGCTGTTTGGGGGCAAAGCTGAGCTGGAATAGAGGAGTATCAGAGGCTGGTTCCCCACTCCAACCTGGCCTGGTCAGAATGTTTCTCCCTTGCCACCTACAGCCTCTGAGACCTCCGTAGCACAGTGACTAGGGTTGGTAGGAGGCATCCCACCACTGACCCTGCACTTGCTGTGAATCTGTTTCCCATTGAGGGTGGAGGATACAATGTGCCAACTGCTATAATGGCTGCCAGGTTCAGCAGCCACTACCACATAGCCACCTCACAGCTTGCCTGGTGCTTGGCTCTTCCATGGCCAGCCCTCCTCAGCTCTGAAGAGGAAAGATATTTTTCTTCTCAGGCAGTGAATTGTAAATAATGTCCATGCTCTTCTTTCCCACAGAAAGGTGTTTAAACCAGCTGTACGTTGTCTTTCGAAATGCAGGGAAAATGTAGTGAGGAAGAGATCAGGCTTTATAAATCAAGTAATCCCTTGTGTGTTTCTCCTGCATTGTCTGTCTTTTTAAAAATTCATAAGCTGGGATACCATGTATTCTATAGTAGTGCCTTTTTGGGTGTAATCTAAAGTACAGAGGGTCAGATCCTTATGTGCAGTACTTAAATGTAATTCCATTAAAATCAAAGCAGCTCTTCCCATTTATCACAGTGAAGGTCCTCTTGCAGAAGATATTTTTAACTGCCATCATCATCACTGAGCATGAGGGAGAGAAACCCGTGGTTATTTGGGATGAATATTTGCCATGTCTAGTTTAAAGGGGCTGCTCATTCTTATTACAGTTGTGCCTAGGAGCTCCTATCAGAGAAAAAGATGATGATATAAAAGTGTGAGTTGGCACAAGTTTTTTTCAGCATTGACTCAGGCTGTCAGGGCTACATAGATCAAGAAGAACAGTACCCAAATTATGTCAGCTTCAAGGCTTTGTAGATAACAAAGAGAATCTAATTTTAATTATGATCTTCAATGGATTTTGAAAAAGGTTGTATTCTTTCATCAGAGTGTAGAAGGACAAGGAGTATCTACATGAACTCTTCTCCTTCCTTAAAGGTAGCAGCACTCCTGCTTCTTAACCCAAAGTCTGGGAAGGCCAATATGTCTTTTGGGTTTTTTTCTTTAAAATGATCTGGTACAATATTAAAATGTCATTGTTGCACACTGCAAGGGTAGTAGAGCAGAGCTAAGAAAGAGTGATTATAATCTAACTAGAAAGTACTAGGGACAGGCAACGACTTGAGTCTCTGCTGCTGCTTCTTGTAAGACTGTGCTAGCATACCACAAAGACATGGAGGCAGAAGAAGCAAGAAACTTTTGTGGCCTATTTTCACCATCTTAGTTTTTCTATTTATTTATCCTCTGGAAAATTGACAGTGAAGCAATTAGTCGATGTGTTTATACATAGATAATGTAATTTTCTTTCTTTGTGTGAATACATACACATACATAGTGAGTGGTATCCTGTGAGTGCAGAATGACGTGTACTGAACTGTATTTTCTGATATTTGTCTCTGAATTTCTTACCCTCTCACGAATTCCTAGCCTCTTGCTATAGCTAAATCTTCTCTGAACTTTTTTCATGTCACATTGTTTTCCAGTGAACAGAGTCTGATTAGCAAGTTTCTAAAACAAAACTTGTGAGATGCTGTACCTTTCATGCTAAAACACAAAAATGTTCCTCATTTGGCTCAAGGCATACTTCCCAACCAGTTTGGAGGTTCCTCTTTCACCCAACAAGATTTTAAAAACTTAAGCAACTTTAAAATATCCATCTCAGGCTCTGTCTTAACTTAAAAACTGTACTTTTGAACTCTTACGTTTATAATTCTAGTATTATGTACCTTGATTCTATGAGGAATTTGCAGAGAAATTGTTTGCAAGCAGGCAGCCTACATTTTAAAATAACCTTGTTTTGCAGGCATATATAACTTGGTTTAGATACAGTTGCTGTCTCAACCTAAGATCCTTATCATTGTCAAGGAAATGAGAATTTCTCTGGAGCTGTTATCACTATAATTCCATGAAATATAGTCGAGTACTGTAAACGTAAACCCTGGTTGTCTGCTGCCAGCCTCTTCCAGGACTTCATAATTCTTAGATGTGAATGTTATGGATGGGAGACCTGTCTGCTGGGGTGCTTGATATCAACAAAGACTGAGAAACTCCAGATAAAATACAGGAGTGTTGCTCAACTTAAAGACAAATGTACGTTTGTAAAGGTCACTTGGAAAATATGTATGAAGGTTGCCTGGAAAGGTGTTCACAAAACAGATGGTTTTATTTTCCCCCCTTGCTTGTTTTTCACTTTTGAAATCAAAGTCCTACCAGAGATGCCAAATTTTATAGTGAGTGGAGAAACAGCAGAGTGGTGAATCACCACAGTCAAATAAGATGATGTTTCATAAGAGACAGAAAAAGGGATATTTTAAGTCAGGCTACCTCAAACTCTGCTAGCATGTTATATTTTTTTTCAATGGTTAATTAACATCGGATAAAAGAGATCTTAAAGTTCTTAATAACAATTTTTTTTCTTCATGGAGATGCAAGAGTTCAAAATAAATATCCTTGACACATCCTTTATCAAGGTTTGGAAAGTCTGAAACTCAGGATCTTTCAGATAGGTCTAAAATAACAGAAACTGAAGAAAGTTTTAGCTTAATACTCTTCATCTGTCCTTTACCCAGCAGCTCTATTTAGCCATCAAATAGAGGCAGACAAGCTCCATACAAAATATGTATGTTCTCTCATGTCATGTGGTGGTCTAGCCCTGGCTGGGTGCCCAGTGCCCACCAAATCTCTGCTCCCTGGTGGCCTCCATGGGCTGCAGAGGCACAGCTGCCTCACCATGGTCTTCACCACAGGACACAGGGAAATTTTTTCTTTCAGGATTTAAACACCTCGTCCCCTTCCTTCTCCACTGACCTTGGTGTTTGTGGAGGTGTTGTTCTCTCATTCTCACTCCCTGTTGCTGCTGCAGTTTAGCTACTGTACAGCAGATTCGTCCCCTTCTCCAACACGTTATTCAGAGAGGCGTTACCTCCATCACTAACTGGCCAGGCCTGGGTCAGCTGTGGGTCTATCTTAGAACTGACTGGCATTGGCTGTATCAGCTATAGGGGACGCTTCTGGCAGATCTTTGTTTAAAGAAGCCACACCTGTAGCCCACTACCAAAATCTGGTCCAGGCAAAACTACTATGTCAGCTACAATTGAAGGAATATTTGATGTGCAGGCTTTATCTGCTGCTTTAATTTCTTTTAATTCTGTGTTGCAGCTCTAAGTATCTGTATTAGGACCAGATTTACAAAAACTCAAGGAAAGGTCTGATTGAGATTTTATAAATCTGGCCTTAATGAGGAGACCTAAAGCTGGATTACTCAGATTGTTTTGGGAGTTGAGGGGATTGAAAACTTGCCTTAAAGAGAAAGGCTCCTTTAATGTCTTCTTAGTGAACCCTAAGTTTAGAAATGCTTGCTCAGGAAGAAGGTAAAAGTCAGAAATCAAAGAATCTTTCTTTAATATGATAAAAACAAGTCAAAAGTGTAGAGCAGCCCGGGAGAGTGAAGCCAAGCCCAGGACCTCTTCTTGGTGTGCTGAGCTATGGTGCTTGCAGGTGCTGAGTGTGGGTATGCTGCTGCTAGAGGGTGGGAATTCAGCAGATAGGAGCTGCTCTTTCTAGCTTCACCTGGGGACAGGGCATGATGTGGCTGGGCTCTCTCAGCCAGTGCAGTGGGTTATCAACCCAGTCATCATCAGCAAGTGTTGCTGCTGTTCCTGTCTCCATGCCCTGAACCTTCCCCACCGTACTTGGGGCTGGTATGGTGCTCACTCAGTTCATCTCCCAAACCACCCACAAGAGTAAGGTGTTTATGACAAGTTTCTTGCCTTTTTCTCTTTGTTTTGCTTCTTCCTATCAATCACTGAAGGCAAGATTTGGCCCTCTGGAGCCTAAGATCTAAGAGCTAGTGGATGCTCTGCAGATTTGTGCAAATCCAAGATATGAAAAATTGCTTAAGTTCCTCATTCACACCAGATCCATAATGAGAACTGTGTTTGGAAAATGGCTTGCATGTTTTGAGGACATTGCTTTCTAAATAGAGTGTGTTAAGCATACCTCTTTTTCATGTGGTAAAGGGGCTCTAGTATAGTGAGAACAAGACCCAAAGAACACCTCCAAAATGCATGCAGCTTGCTAATATCCCTTTTTAAAGGAATACTTTTAGATCATGTTTTCTAGGACTGTTTCCAGGGGAAAACTACATTTGCTCCACTGACTCAAATGCAGATTTAGAGTTTAGGGTATCTGAGTGCTTGGCCAGATACTACAACTAAACCTCTTGGTGTCAGACATAGTATCCCAGTGGAGTATGTATTAACCAGCTGGTCAAAAAAGTCTAGCTTCAGAAGTATATGACATATTGAAATGCTTCCATTTTGCTTATCAAATTCAGCGTGAAAATAATCTGTACATCTGCAAGCTCTCCAAAAGTAGCTAATGACAGAAAGGCTTGTTCACTCAAACTTCTGCAGCTTGTATTATGGTGCATGAGTCTCTGAGTTCACTGTCCTTTCTCATGTTTTTGCAGTTATCCTGGGAAGGAGGTTGGATAAGCAAAGAGGCTGGAAAATCTTGAGAGACTAGGATAAAAAAATACCCTCTGTGGCAAAATTTTAGGATTAAGATAAACAGTGTTTTATGTGGTCCTCTAATGTACCCAGCTGTCTAAACTATTTTCTCTCACTAAAGATCTGACCATGTTGGTAACATCTGCTAAGGTATTCCACTTCTGCTTAAGGGTATGCCACTGAGCGAGGCAAGGGCAAAACTTTATACACATATATATCATAGAATTATAGAATGGTAGAGTTTGGAAGGGACCTTTAGAGATCATCTAGTCCAACCCCCCTGCAGTATGCTTTTCCTGATCATCTCTACGATAAAAAAACACCAAAATTCACTCAAGGATTTCTGAATGGTTGCTTGGTTTTGAATTAAATTAACAAAGATCTTATATTTAAGTTCTCAAGCAGATTTGCACCTTCTCTCCCCTCTTAGTATGCCTGATATAAAAATAGAAAGATACTGTCCTTTCTTAGATTTCTGGATATGGCTGAGAAAAAGGTGGGTAAAAACCCATCAGAAAAGTGCTTGCACACTGCAGAAACTGAAAAAATACTTGCTTGTTTGTTTTTCCTCCCAATTATGTCAGTTAGCCTACAAAAACATGTCAGCTCCTCCCACATACCTTGCCAGAGGCCTTACGTTATGACAGCTGAAACAATGCTGTTGCTGTTTAACGAATGCAGTGTTTTAAATTTTTGAAAACAAATAGTATTCATTATCCTCTTACTATTGGTATTTGCACAGGAAAACACTGGTTATTAATCAACTTATTTTTTGAAAGCCTGTCTCGAAACATCCTGAGTTCCACTGGCCACTTTGCTAGAGTCTTGTTCTAGTTCAATGTCAATATTTAAGACATGGTTTTCTGTCAAATGGAGAACTCACAGACTGGTAAATATGTGATAAGTGGGATTTAAAATCTCAATGTTTTTCAATAAATGATCAGAAACAGTTTTCCTGTTATTAATTTAAGAACTTTGGGCAAATTTGTTAATCAGATCTTACATTGCTGCAGAGGTGGTTTGCAGTTTCTGTTATTGCACAGCCTCAGACAGCTCTCTCTCTGTTGGGAGAGAAGCAAGCACACACTGGGGCTTCCTTAGCATTTCTGTGCCACTGCATGGTCCTGAGCACATTTCTCATGACTACTTAAAAGGTAAATAGCAGTGTTTCTAATGAGAAATGAGAAGATTCATGCACAGAAGGCAGAGTATACTCATGTATGTATGTTCAGAGTCACTCTAGAAAAGACTTTAAGAAAATGATACATAAATAATAAAAGAAAGGTGGTGACAAACATGATTAGTTGCATGGTTAAAAAATGCTTAAATATAAATAATCAAGTAGTTGATATATTTCTGCTGCTCATCAGACTTTTTATTAGCACTTTGTACCATCCTGTGAGCTTTGCAGTGACAGGTGATGACGCATTTTTGGAGGATAAGGTAATTGGTTCACAGATTAAATTAGCAACAGATCAGTATTTCAGGCAAAAAGGAAACTATGAAGAAAAAAATCTCAAGGTCATGTACGGGCAAAACAAACTAAAGGGAAAATATTAAGTGAACAACAAAGGTTACTATTATATATTATCCTACTGCACTGTGTTTCATGATGTTGCAGCACAGAATTCAAGTTGGTGCCAAGTCTCTGCTTGGCTCTTAAAAGAGATTTCTAAGCATTGGAGGAGAGATCATTCAAAATGACGTGAAAAAAATTACTTTCTTTTCTGGAGATGTTCTTGAAGTTTTGCAAATGGCTCCAAGTAATGTTGAATTTTTCCTGCATCTTATTTTTGGTTTTCTTTTGAAGAAAACTGTAACTTTAGTACTCTGCTAGAAAACAAACAAACAAACAAACTTGTAACTTTGAGGCGTATATATTAGTTTTATTTCATTTTAACCTATTCAGCTGCAAATCAAGCATAGTGAATCAAAGCTGCTGATTTAGCTGGTTTAAAATATGTTGTCTTCCATTTAGAGCCAATAACCATAATGCTTCCATAACACTTTCTGGCTGTGCTCTAAGAAGTAATACACTCAATAATACAGCTTTCATTGATCTTTTGGAAGGCTGAAACCCAATTTTTGTGAATAAACATATTTTCAAAGCTATTACAAGCTTCAATTAAACAGTGTGACTTTTGTACTATCAAATTATTGCTTAGCCTTATTGAAATGGAAAATAGAGCACTATCATTTATCACTACTCCCTTGTATTAAAGTGCACTATTCTGAAATTCTTCATACATGACTGCTCACCTATGACTGTGAAAAATGGATGCAATGACCCAGCAATGCATCTCAGGAGCTGGCTCCACTACTGGGCTCTGTCATTTAGCCACTGTGTGAGAAAAACACACCTAGATGCAATAGTCCTACTGCTACATGAAGTTTCAGCAGTCAAGTGGTCTTACTTAAATGGAAGTCTCAGTCTCAGCAGGCTTAAGTCTGCACAGTACTGTGAAAGTCCACAATGCTACACTCATTTTACAAAGGTATCATACTCAGTCCTTATGAGCACGGCAATGGTAAATGCTGAGCATGGCTTCCTGAAACACAGAAGCTTTGTAAGGAAATGGTTTGGTCTCAGTTCTCCAGGAAAGAAACTGATTTGCCAACGGATAGAAACAGTTAAGCTCAATTGCACAAAACATATGTTGCTTGCATAAGATACATTTCGGGTGAAAATTCTGCTTTTAATTATAGGTGGTTGCATAAAATGTCAGTGATTAAAGAACAGACTTAGGAGTATTCTTGGCCTGCATGATATCACCCCGAATGCATGTTTCTCCTCCTCTTTACTCCTCTTGGAGCAGAATTTCTCCAACTTTGTGAAAGGTTTGTTTCTTCTTTTTTTTGTTTGTTTGTTTTTTGAAGTGATACAGTTAAGCAAAGAGAAAAGCAGCTTTTCCTCATCTATTTTGTCCCTCAAGGTTTCTCAACAGTGAAATTGCTCAGGATGGGATCCAGAACAAGCTGAGCAGGGCCGTTTTGAAAAAAAAAGAGATCTAATATCTCACTTCAAAAAAAGATAGCTAAAAGGCAGGTTTAGGTTGTCTGAGGCAATCTTAGCCTTCGGTGTCCATGGACTGATGGGGAATGCTCATCCTTTAAAATCACCAGTTGCCTCTGATAAATAAAATTCTTTCAGTAATTCTCCAGAGCCTGAGCTAATTATATCCATGGCAAAACTGGCAAGGCTTGAAATCTGATCCGGTATGTATCCAGCTGAGCATGATCCACTTAAGTATTGGTTCTGATTTAGCCATTGTCATTCCAAAAATACTGCCATGGAGGAAAATATAAACATGATCCTTTCTTTTTTAGGCTTGTTACCATCTGTATCATAGTTACCAAATGTTTCTTGCTCAACTTGTATTTAAAATTAACCTAGTCCATGCATTGCCTGCCTTTACTGTAAGCATAATATAGTAATCACAGCTCTGTTTGCAGAATGTGGTCTACTTTGATAAGCATTTTTCTTTAGCTTTGAGTAATGTTTTATGACAAGTGCTATTTTTGCCACTTCTTCTATAAATATGTAAGGTTTTATTATTCTGCTGTAGTAATTCACTTCTGTACTCATTTATGTGGAAGTACATTGAATTACACCAGTTGGGGTTATGGCCTCTACTGTGCTTTTCAGAATGTTTTCTTTTAGTCTCCTCTATTTTTAGGTCAATTACTGAATCCCCATCACGTTACATGAATGAAGATAGCACCTGTCATTTTATTTATATCCCCATATTTTCTGAGTTCCTGTTGCTGCTTTTTTTTGACCTCCTTTCCCCATGTAACTGCTTCTCATTATGCTATTTCCTGATTTAACCTAGATTACACAATGTCTGTGTAGATTCAGTAATCCCTTTGAAAGAACTAATTGAGCAGAAAATGCTAGTGAGAGACCTATGGGTTAACCCCAGCCAAGGCAAAATCCTCAAGCACAGAGAGAGGATACTTTCCTTTTTGAATGAGGAGATTAATGGTAAGATCCTCTCTTAGTCTGAATGCTGTGCACAAAAGCATTGTTTTGGCAACCTTTGGTAAGAACAAGACCACATTTAAAAGTGTATTTACTGGAAAGCCAGGTTCTGTCTGACTCCAGGAGGGAAACTTAACACCAGGAACCTTCCCTTCCTAATCTCCAGCTTCTACATTTCTTGAAAGAGCTGACAGAGGTCACTTGATTCACAAGGTGGCTGCCAGCTAAGCATGACCAGATGCTGAAGGAGCAAGGAAGAGATATCGATGTAGAGACATGGATGTGGATATGGTCTCTGTCTGCAGTAGGACTGGCTACTTGTGACAGAAGTGGGAAGGGAACCAAAGCAACAACCATCTGACCCTCAAAAAATTTTGGGTTACCAATTTTATACTGTCAAGTGGAATGGACAAGAGCCAAGGCTCTTCTGTGTGTAGTACCCAGATAATATCTGAATGAGTATTTGGAGGTTTTGGCATATATTCAGGACTGTTATCAGCTGACCTTTTCTAATCTACTTTATGATGTCATATATGGCTTTATTTGTGTAGTGTGGTTTTTTTATTTTTTTATTTTCCTGTAGTTATTATGGTTTATCCTTACAAATAAGCATTACTGATATATCTGTGTCAGTATAAAACTAGAATCACATCTGTGGCTGGTTTTAAATGAATTTTCAATATGATTTACAGGGGTAACTTCATATGCACAAAGAAATATAAATGTCAAGAAACAGCTCTCCTCAAAAATCTGCTGTTGTACTGATGGGCTGCAGTTAGATAATTTGAGGCTATTCAAGCAGCTGAATTCTCAGCATCAGTATTCAGTCTATATTTTAATGAGACTATCAGTTTCTCATGTTTTTGATTCTGTCTCACTTTAATTCCTGGAGGTTTTGAGCTGAAATTTAACCTGTGCCAGCCTTAGCATGACTTCTTGGATCCCACAATGAAACGAACACCTAATATCCTGATAAAGAATAGCAAGGAAAATTGGAATATAATAGTAAGTAATGGATATAAAGTGTATCAGTGATAGCTGAAGCTTTCTTCCCAAATATGGCACTGATTTTGGCTCATTAGGAACATTATATCTAATTACCTATTTCTCAACAATGTCATGCAATTACAATTTTGATTATGAAGGTATGTGTTTAAGATTAAGGCTTGAGAGTATAGTTGGAGTGAGTTATGCAGAAAGGGCAAGTGGTTCATTTTGAGTTTCTGAAGAAAAAGCTCATTGCTCTCATTTTCCAGCTTGTCTGAACAGAGACAGCACGTGAAAAACATTTCTGTTTCTGGTGTGCTGAGCTCCCATCTCTGGTCTTGCTGTTAGTGCTGTCAATTACCCACTTGGGTTTCTCTTCACCCAGTGCTAATTTTTGGCCCTGGCAGACTGACTCACTGTAAATTGATTGAAAAAGAAATCTTTCTTTGTCCTCAGCAAATCTGACTAATTAATTTTTTTTTGTCATTATGCTTTTTAGTCGACATTCTCTTTGTGAAAGAAAGAAAGGGGCATGTTTAATTAAAACAAGAAAGTACTGAAGTTAAACAACATTTCAGTCACACTGAGAGTTGAGTAACGTGCTGTTTTTTCAGGGTAACACCTTTGCCTTCTCAGCACTATTTTCTCTACTGATTATGCTTTCAGAGCCTGTTTTTGCAGCAACGGTCTGTCAAAAGCTAAATAATTTGCAATTAGCAGAGAGGAAGCTTTATGTTTGCAATTCAGAAATAGCAGTTCAGTGGGGACTTGGTCTTGGGAAATGCCAGGCAACTTCTCCATGAGCTGCAGTTGCAGCCTTGCACAAAAACTGGGGGCTGACAGAATGCCCAAAAGCAGAGCTGTGCCCTGGGCAACCACCTTCCCTGTACAGGTGGTCTCAGTGCAGGAGCACCTGAAATCTCACATTCAATGAGGTGATGCTTTCTGAACATACATTATCAGCACCTCATTAGCTCAGGTACTGCTGGAGACCTGCAGTAATTGTGTGGGTGTTATGACCAGCGGCAAATATAGCTTGTAGTTGCTTGAGGCTGAGTGAACAAGGTGTGTGTGGGGGGAATTCATTGTGCTTGATATGAATGTGTATAATTTTTCTTCCTGCATGGAATTTCTTTGGTTTCTGTCAGTTTGGCTTTGGTGGCTAAGAAGCTAGAAAGGATCTTCTGCATTACTGAAGATATAACAAGCATCAATTTAATCCATACTGGCTCTTCATGCTTAGTATCAGTTTTATCTAAATCTCTTAAAAAAAAAAAAACAAACGAGGAAAGATCTCCCACTTCTCAAGATGTTTTGTTTCAAGAACAAAACCTGAAGTGAATAAAGAAACCATTAAGATGGGTAAGTTAAGCATTAAGCTAAGTAGTTTAAAATTTTCAGTGTACATTTCAGTATTTCATCTCTTAAGAAAGAAAGAAAGAAAGAAAGAAAGAAAAAGAAAAAGAAAAATACACCAACTGTGTAGTTAGAATGGCTGTAAGATTCATTTGTGCCTGGAGTAAGTGGATTAGAAAGGAAGCTTAGGGACTTGCTTAGGGCAGATGCGTAGGGGGCGTAATGATCTGTTCTGTGACCAGATAAACTGTATTTGGCTATGGACATTAGCATGATGGATAGGTTGAAAAAATCTTGAAAACCTGCAGGATTTCAAATCAGAAGACCTAATTACTGCATGATGTGGTTGAATTTAATGAAAAAATAATGATACCAGTGAAACTGTAGTCATTCTTCATAGTGCTCTATCTGAACTACAAAAACATCTTAAAAGGAGCTGAGGGAAGGATCAATGTAATAATCTCTAGTGCACATTTCATTAGGCTTGAGCCAGAAGAAACAGCAGGACATGCTGTAGTAATGATTCCCTTTTAGAATAGTAATAACGGTGCTAAGAGCTATATTTCCACCTCTTACTGGTAGCAGCACTCCTATTCCAGAAGTAATACAATAAGACTATTAACCTATTGTCTAGGTCTCTAAGCAGACTTCTGAAACAACCAAGGAAAAATCCTATGACCAGCCTGGACTTTACATCAAATCCAAGAGAATGCCCAGGTGGACTCCTTTGACCAAATGGAATTATCTCTAATAGATTTCTCCTCTTCTGAAAGATAAGCCCAAGTGATTGATGGGCCATACCTATCTTATTCAATTGAGTAGAGGAAAGATAAGTGAGTTACTTATTGTGGTCTATGCTTTAAAACCGGATGAGACAAGCCTACTTGGGAGTACCTAATAACCATGATCAGTGAAGGTCCCTCCATATGCTTTGGTATATTTACACATGAACACATGAACATGAAAACATGAACATGAACATGAGCATTGGATGGATGCTTCTATGTACTAAAGCTAACAGAAAGAAATCTAATGAGTTCCCAAGAACTGGATCTGATACTTTTAAAATTATATCATGTCCTTTTGGCTTTTCAGGTTCAATTACTTAAATTTTTCACTTATTTGAGATAAACAGCAATTTCCACTCCTAAAACTTCAGAGAAAAAAAAAAAATGCATGCATTCATAAAGTTCTTACAAACAGGAGAAATTTTCTATGAAGATAAAATCCAAAATAAATTCACTGATATCTTATACCTCTATGTTTATTTTCAACTTAATTTTCAGTGAAGATGGTTTTATCAGCCCCACTCATGCCTCTGACTTAATTTGTGATGATTGTTTTCCAAGGCACCATAATCTGGACGAATGGATAGAGTTCCTTACCTACCTCAAAAACAAATGATATTATCTTTTCATTACAAATTCAATGCTCTAGAGCATTCCATCCACACCAAATTACGGTCTAGGGTTGTAAATCTGATTTTACCATCTGCTTTGTGCCTGGAGTTCAAGCCAAAGACTTCAGGAGTGAAACTGTGTCCATCAAGGGGTAGAATCTGGCCCACAAGACTGGCACAGAATTCAAAGCTAATTTAAAAAAACATACATGTTAACTGGAAGTAATAGACTGAAGTATAACAAACTACAAAAGAGTCCATTTCTCTAAGGCTAACATGTGCTCTGATTTGTATCTTGCACTTACCATTGACCTTAGTGCGGCTTCACAAGCAAGGTATCGTCAAGTACAAAATCTGTTGGTTTATATTTTGAAGCTGTACTTTCAATACAGGTGGTGAGATAGAAAAAACAATTAAGGAAGCAGTTTTTTGGCCTAGTGAAAAAGAATGAATAAAATTATTCTCACAAACTAAATGCTCACATATGAGCAAGGACAGTCTCACCTGAATGTTCTTAAAGTTCAGGAAGAGATAATTACAGAGGCATTATCAATCATTTTTGACATCTCATTATGAGCAGATGAATTTCCAGTGGAATGAAGGACAGAAAAGCCAAGGTACAGCCAATAGTTAAGAACGTAATAAACAGGAGAGAAAGATGTGGATCTTTCAGGCAAGCTTCAATACCCAGAGAAATAATAAAAGGGTTTATTCCTTGACATTACTGCTATGGCTTCCAAATGTGTAGGTTTCAGGACCTGTAGGAGGGAATGCTCTCAGGTCCAAGGAGATGCAATCAGATGGACAGGAACATACGGAGCTAGCAGTTTCTGACTGAGAAGTGTGACAAAACCTACACTTGATCCCCCAGTTCCTCATGTAAGAATGGTTAATCTAAATACTCAGACTCATAAATACATAGAGGCTAGAGGTGCAAGTTGTATCTAAATCCCTTGAATATATTCTGTTATTTCTTTCCACTGCAAGATGGGTTGTTTGGCTCCACTGGTTTAAAACAGCTTTTTGTTAGAATGTTTATTAAAATATAACAATAACAGAACAATTAATATACTGAGGCAGATGCTTAATTAATATAAAGGCAATGATGCTAGGCTAATATATACAAGCTAAAGAGAAGATACTTGCCAACGATATTACCTATGCTTCAGTGCCTTGTTTTCTATCTGCCTAAAGAAAGCCAAAGAAAATTAGTTTGTTCTTCTATCAGTCATAGCCAGGAAAGAATCTGTCATCACCAGTCATGAAAACACTTGAAATATGGTTGCAGTGTCTTCATTGGCATGGTCTTCCATGTCTAGATTGTTACCTTGCTTTAGAGGACATAGGGCTTTTTCCCAGTGCATGGGTTTCTGACATTTATGTCAACAGAGCTGGATGGGGTAGTGGAATGTGTCTTTTACTGCAGTTTCCTCTTTGGTTGTAAATTTTATTTCATTTCACTTCATTTTTTAAAGGTACTTGATATTTCCTCATTTGTCTCACTATTATGCATAGACCATTATTCTATTCTCCTGAGATTTCCAACTTTTAACATTTAGACATTCATAAAATCTTCTGGCATTTATTTTGTAGCTATTGTGGTGTTAATCTACTACTAGAATTTCTTAGATACGTTGGGATACGACATCACTTGCCACATGACCCTGGTATTTTTTATCAGAAGGCAGCAGAAGACCAGGTCTGCAACGTTATCTGACATCTCACTCTTAGCTAGGACTATTTCAAGACTTTATTACAAACGTAGCTACTGTTTTCATTTTGTATCTAGGATAGGAATTCAATTTAAAAGTGCAGCTGCTTTCAATTATATTCTAATGTTCTATTCAAGATAGCTTTCATTTTTTGTGGCATTGCTCAGTTGCCCTACCCTCTTCCCTACTGAGTTCTTCACTCAGACCTTCTAAGCACTTCGGAATTATGCAGGGATAAACAGATGTCATTCATTTGTGACCTCTTCTGCTTTGGTAGTAAAACCAATTCACTTAATGAAAAAAAAAATGTATTCTTACAAGCCAACTAAAAACTTCTGTCCATGGGAACATGCTGCAAGAAGATGCTCAAAAGAATAGGATGCTGTTGGGGAAATGACACAGATAAATCCTTTGTAGTTGAGTCCTCCCTCCTCCTTGTATATCTCTTATCCTGGGATTAGGGGTTGCTGAGAGAGGGTGGCATTTGGTGCTGAGCTGGAGAAAGGGCAGCAGACACAGACTGTAGCTGCAAAGATAGCTTTCCTGTGTAAAAAGGATGAGTGGCCCAACTTCATGAAGTCAGTACTAGCAGGAGTCATGAAGACCCATGATAGGAAGGACAAACTAGGACCTCAGCAGCTCTGACAGTAACATGACAGACACAGATGGATGCTTTTGCTAATCCATGGTTAGGCTGAACTTGCCACTGGTGTGAGCTGGCTGAGCAGCCTTGCGGTGAGACACCACTACAGAGGCAGCAGAACAACACAGAATCTGGGGATGACTGCTGGAGCTGTGGGCTAACATCCCTTCATGGAAAGCAAGAGACAGGCTTTCCTCTTCTCTCTCCAGTGAAGATGGGCTCTGTCTCTGCTCATTTGATATTGTGGTTTTGTTAGCTTTCAACAAATTGAGGTGAGAGAAATAGTGATGTGCAAAAAGTAAGTTGGTTTACTGGGTGGTCATCCAGGACGTGAGGTGAAGAACCACTGGCAAGGACACCTCCAAGCTCTTACTTCACTGGGACATGCACTTACAATCACACTAAAGGCATTTACTGGATCACCAGGAGAGAGAATATATTTTTTCCAGATCAAGGAACAGATTAATTTGGTGACTGAAAGGTGCCAGTAGTGCCAGTTCTCTCCAAGCCTTAGGGTCCAAAGATAGGCTGACAAATGAGAAACCCACCTCAAATTGCAAATGAAGGAGTAACTTAAAAGTGATGAAACATTACATACTGGACTATTGCTTTTAAAATAGGGTAGTAAGACAGATATACCATCCTTCATTGTTCATCTTCAGTCGGAGCAGGGGTAAGATGCAGATTACATTCATCCAACAACTGAGACTGAGCAGCAGGGAACTGTGGCAGGAACTGAAAAAGGGGAACAAGTCAGAGGCAACATGCAGAGATGATGGTCTCTTCACAAATCCTCCTTCATGTGAGAATTTCCTGTGACTGGCAGACAGGAAGATAAAACAGACAGGATAATGTCGGGTATGATCACACTGAGGATGTCACAGCAATGATACTGCAAAACTTAGGGGAAAGGGAAGAATACACTAAGGGAAAAATGGTGGAGAAGGAAATGACACAAAGCAGGGCTTTGTGAATATGAAGTAAAAGTAAACCAGTACCTGGGAAAAAAAAAAGGTTTTATCTTTGCATTGCAGATGTGTAAACAGCATCTTAGCTTCAGCACCTAAATTGCATAAGCAATTCCCACAGTTCACAACAGTGCAGTTTTGATTAATCAGTTGTGCTTGCACATAACAAGGGCTAGTCCAATATCCACTTCAACTGGAAAAGATCCTTCATGTCACTGCCTGTGTGTAGCCTCCATAGCTACACATAGCTCTGACTGGGTTTTACTTTACAGAGGGTGAATCAAAGGGGCTTCTTTCACATTTCTGTTAGATACACTGTAATCACCGTACTTGTCCCCTTTTATTTGATACTATTGACACAATGCTTCTCTCTACTAGGACTACTGTAAGTTTTGTTTCACTATAAGAATAATGCAAGCATAGTGGTCACTCACCATCTTGCATTTGTGGCATGTGACAACAGAAAAACAGATGTTTACAACAGACTCCTAATTTGGTCTTAGTCAGGAGGTGAAAGCAAGAATCAAAATGGAAGGCAGAACATGTAGGTTTGAATGAGAAAAATATTTACTTTTGGCAATGTATTGCTTCTGTATTAGGAAGCTAATGTCCTCTTTCATGTAAAAAATCATTGGTGTCCTGGTTTTGTTTGAAGTTTCTCAAAGGGCTGCTTCTGCTGTCTCCCACAGTACCATTATTTACATTGCAACTCACTTGTCAGCCAATTTCAAGAACCATTGTCATTTTTAAGGGGTTTAGTGGGCAGTTTATAATTTACTTGAACTGTGTACATCTACAAGTTCCAGGCTTTGCTTTGGTATCAGATTATGCTCTGTTAGTCAAGTGCAAATTCCTCTCCTCTTTTCCATCAAATTTTACCTCCAGTCTTCCATTTGCAAAGAAGTAATCTCACTCAAATAAAGTTTTATTCAACTCCTACAAATGCCAAGAATCTTGAACTAATCTTGGCTTCTATTATACTGCTTCACAGTCCATCTCTGATGAAGAGAATATTTATTGCAATGAATGAAATAATGAGATGTTTTCAAGACACTTGACTGCTTTTAAAAATAGTGCTGCATCTCACAGACTACAGATAGTCCCAGAAGCCTGTGCCAATTTCCCAGTAATGCTGTTAACGCCTACTGGCACTGAGCTGCAACAGTACCCAGCCCATTGCTCCTCCTTCAGCCATCTGATAATGCCACTGGTGACAATTTGGTCTGGTGATGTGGCAGCCCTGCCTTGAATTTATGATGAAGTCTATAATCAGAAAGCACAGAAAAACTGTGCCACAGTGTTATCCATGTGTCTCTGATGCAAAGTTCAAACTGACTTCATTGCCTTGTTCTCAGATAATAAGTGGAATGAGCCTGTCACCTCTTGATATTAATGCTCGATCAGTTCTCATTTGTAAAGAGCAGGAAAAAAATTCATAAATTACTTTCACTCATAAGTGGTGTCCCAAAATCACTAACAACGGCTGGATGATCAAAGCCTGGACTGCCTCCCTGCACTGCTTGCAGTAAGTGCTCATCAGCCAGTGTGAACGTGCGCTTTGTGCTTGTGGAAGACAATGAAGTCACATCTGCTCCTTTTCATGGCACACGAGGAGTGTGACTGCGGCCCATCAAGGCCTTTTCCCAACACTGACAGGTGCAGAAATTGAGTTGGTCATAAGACCCCAAAAGCTAATGAAGACAGACATCTGCAGCACAGTAATGTGTAGCTGAGCTACTTAGCAAACTCCCTACATAGCCAACAGCAAGAGAAGGCTCTTCTAGGGACCATACCTATGCCTTGTTTTAGATACCTACTTCAGGGTGGGCTGAATCACTACCTATTTCAGGGTAGGCTGAATCACTCTTTGGGCTCTATTTGCTATTGAGCAAGGACCTCCCCTAGTTATCAGGCATCCCAGGTGACCTACATTTAAGTAGATGACTCCCATCTCCATTTTATTCAGGAGGATGAAGTGCCACTGCAAAAGTGTCCTTTGTCTGGGTAATGTCTCTAGTGCTACTGGATCTGCCTGCCTTTTTTTAACCACAGCCCCTTGAGAGGTTATTTTGGGCCATATTCTGAGAATATTTTCAATTTTCTCTCCCCAAACTAAGGCAGCCTCTCCTAGCTAGGCTAAAGATCCATCAGCTGCTGCTATTGAAAATGCAGTTTACATCCCACTGCATCACTAAAGGTGAGTCAAGCACAGTAAAGGTAGCTCTAAAAGCTCATTTCATTGATGTTTGCTGTTATTGAGTACATACATAACTTTCCTGCCAGCTGGAAATGACTGTAATAAGGCCAGTCTCAGTAATATGTAAAGAGATCCTTCCAGGGAGAAAAAACGATGCCTCATAGCTCTTTCCCAAATTGTTTCTTCCTTTCAGAAAACAAGTTTTTGTTTGCAGAATATTTTCCTGGTGGTTCTTTCCTGAACAGAGTTGTCCCTGGGAATAGACACATATGACTCTTCTCATTTAAGAAAGACTGTGATAACCATACAGTGTGCAAAAAAAAAGGATGAGTATGACCAGTGTTGCTAACGCATAGACAGCTCCACAGCTGAAGGATAAAACCTTATAGGTAGTGAAATCAAAAACATAATCATAACCATAAAATAATCCTAACAAGCACATCCATTGGACATCAGCAAGAGACAGGAGGAAAGACCTCAGAGTGCCTCTTGTCTGTTTAATCAACTTAATTCTTAAGGTGTTTTAACTCTACCACAAGAAGTGAACTCTGGCTGACTAAAATCCATTTTTCAAAATATTTTTCTCTTAGATGAAGATCTAGAAACAGATTCACCATCCTTTTTGGTAATTTATTTCAAAAAGTCACACTCCAATGTTAAAAAAACACCCTGTTGTACTACAACCTTTTATGACTTCCATAATTTGAGCTTGCTAACCCCTTGTTCTTGTGTCTTGTTGAACTCTTCTCACTAGATTAAGGATTCACTGTGCCCTATCTTTCCTTTTTTCCCTACTTCAGCTGTTATCAAACCCTCAATAAATACTGGAACCGACACAGTGGTTGAAATTCTGATGCTGGCATCCTGAAAAAGATATTGGGAAATGAAAAAGGTGCAGAGATCATTTGAGGCCTGAAGAGTTTGGGAAAAATGTATTATTCTAAGAGGTCTCATGAGGGCAGGGTAGAGGGGTAGGAGATCCTCTCTCGACCTACTGCCTACAGCCCTTCTAATACACCCCAAGATGCCATTGGCATTCTTGGCCATGAGGGCACATTGCTGGCTCATGCTCATCCTGCTGTCTACCAAGATCACTCAGTCCCTTTCCTCTATGCTATCTCTAACAGTTCATTCACCACCCTGTACTGGTACATGGGGTTATTCTTTCCCAGATGGAAGACTCTACACTTGCCCTTGTTGAATTTCATTAGATTTTTCCCCAGCCAATCCTCCAGCCTGTCCAGGTCTCGTTGAATGGCAGCACAACCTTCTGGTGTGTCAACCACTACCCCCAGTTTACTATCGTCAGCAAACTTGCTGACAGTGCCCTCTTGTTCCTCAGCAAGGTCATTAATGAATATATTGAACAGTAATGAATATATTGAACTGATCCCAGCACCAAACCCTGAGGGATTCGACTAGATAGAGGCCTCCAACTGGACCCTGCCCCATCAATCAAAACTCTCTATCTTCTTCCTTTCAACCAGTTAACAATCTACCTCACTACCTGATCATCCAGCCCACACTCAGTTTTGCTGAGANCAACAGATCCTTAACCCAGTCCTCATCAACCAAACAAAACTCCTCCTTTAACCTGACTTCCTCTGCAGTCTGGGGCTCCTGAGGACAGTTTCCAGCAGTATAGACAGAGGCAAAGAAGGCATTCAGTAACTCTGCCTTCTCTGTATCCTCTGTCACCAGGGCACCTGCCTCATTCAACAGTGGGCCTACAAGGCCTCTAATGTTAGTTTTGTTCACAATGTATTTGAAGGAGCCCTCCTTGTTGTCCTTGATCTCCCTTGCAAGGCACAACTCCAATGAGGCTTCAGCTTTCCTAATTGCCCCCTACATCCTCTGACAACAGTCTTTTATTCATCCCAAGTGGCCATCCCATCCTTCCATGATCTAGAGACTCTCTTCTTCCACTTGAGTTTGCCCAATAGTACCCTATTTAACCATGCAGGTCTCCTTGCTTGATTTCCTACCCACCAGAATGCTTGGAAAAAGTGATCCTTGAATTTAGACCAACTATCTTGGGCCCCTGTACCTTCTAGTACCCTGTCCCTCAGAATATCCCCTAGCAATTGCTAGAAAAGGCAAAAGCTAGCCCTGCTAAAGTCCAGGATTGTGATCTTGCTTGGTATTCTGTTCCTACTGCACAAGATCCTGAACTCTACCCTCTTGTGGTCACTGCAGCCAAGGCTGCACTCAGCCTTCACTGCTTCAACCAGACCCCGCTTGTTTATGAGTATAAGATCCAGCAGTGCTCCTCTTCTCATAATTATTTCTATTCTACCATCATATGTGATATTCACAGATTTGTTTTAAACCAAGAGGAATGTTGCATTTATTTCCAGATCACTGATAAAATTGGTTGGTCAACATTATTTCTAGCATGTAACGTCATGGGACACAGCTAGAAACAGACTCATGCAGAGAAAATTTCATGTTAGCAACAGCTTTGCAATCTGCCATTTAGCAAGTTCTAAATACATCTTATCCAGGCTTTATTGACACTAATTGCTCATTTTTGCAACCTTGCCATGCAATTGCTCATTTTTTAACACTCAGATTATCCTATGGCAGCAAACAGAACACATAGAAATCTTTTATGTCTACACAACAGTACCTATCAGCCAAATGCATAATTCCCAATACAATCATGCTGTTCTGACAAGGCTTTTTTTTAATAGCATCATTTTGATGGTCATGAAATTATATTCACACCTTTTATCTCTATTTACATCTTCATTAATTAAATCTTGCTTCTGTTTTTCCATTCTTTTGAAAGGGATATATGTCAGCCTAGTAAGGTGATTACCTAATTATCCCATTTTTCCTTTTCACTGTACCATCAGCAGAGGATTGAAGACTGTTTCTCTTGATGCTAAACATGCAACTTCAAGAGATAGACTTCCAGTGGACTCAAAAATGTTTAAGATGGCTTAGGCATATCACTTGCTTTTCTCTGATCTCGGAACAGAAACATCTCTTGATGACTTCTTTCTTTTCTCTGTCACAGTTATGAACGGTTCTCTTTTCACTTTGCAAAAGTGCTCTTTTTATCATTACTTTTGCTTGTACTATGGCTCAAAAAGTCTGTCTTGTCCCTAATCCTGTTAGACATTATTTTTTTGTCATTTCTTTACCTTCCTTCATGTGTTTTCTACAGTGCTTAAATTCTGATGGCTGTTGTTTCCCCCTCTTTAACACTGTTACATAGCACTAACTCTGTGACTTAAGTTTACTCTGTACTACATCACAAGGTTTAAAACAGGTAACCATTATAGCTATATAATAGCAGGAAGCCAGAGAGGTGAAGGGAAGGTTAACAGTACTTCCTTTGTCACAGATGGAGATAAAAGAACTATTCCTGGCACTTCAATCTTTGGCTTCGCTGGCCCGCCCAAGCCATGTAGAGCACCTGACACCAGTCTACCCTTAAGAGGGACTACACTCTTAAAGCAGGAGGTTTCAGGCTTAATGTACCGCAAGTAGGGAAAACTTATGGATTGAAACTATTGCTATAGGCTTACTGCAGCCCTAAGCTGCTCTGACTCTATTGAAGATGTTGAGGTCAACACTTCGAGGTTTCTCTCTTAAGAAAAATAAAATATTGCTGGGATCCTAGAGCCTGGAGGTTTGAGCACTTGTTTGTTGAGATTGGAAGTTGGTGTAGGGACTGTGAGTTTTGGGTAATGACTGAGGTGAAGTGAGCTGTGCAGAGCTGCCATTACATCCAGCCTGATGGAGCAGCTGGTAATGAGGAGGTCTCTAGTCTAAACCTCTGCTTAAAGCAAGATCAGCTTTGAACTAAGACCAGGCCGCTCAAGGATTTATTCATTTGTGTCTTGAACAGCTTCTCAGAATGAAGACTGCATATCTTCTCTGGTCAGCCTGCTCTACTACCTGACTGTCCTTGTAATGGAAAAGTTCTTATATTTAGTTGGAAACCAACTGCCTTGCCACACTATGAACAGCCTGATTCTATCTTTTCAATGACCTCCTTGTAGGCATCACACATCTATTGTTAATTCTCTCCAAAGCCATCACATCTCCTATTGGAAGAAGCCTCCCTCCTTCAGCCTCTCCTCACAGGGTAAGTGCTCCTGCCCTGATCACCTTGGAGGTTCTCTACTGAACTTGCAATGGTCATCAGTGCCTTATATGGCAGAGGGAGGCCAAAGCTGGACACAGTACTCTAGACGAGGTCTAGATGAGGTCTAGATGAGGTCTAGCAAATGCTGAGTCATGCCTTCTTCAGCTGACTGCTCTCTTTCAGTTACAACAGTTTTTCTCCACAGCTTCTCCATGTCTCTAAGTGAGTTGCTTGTATTTTGCCTCAATTTTCTGTGTCACTGCCAGTTCAGTACAACAATTTGTTGCCCTGCTTTTGAAACTCACACAGCTCTGCCTTGCACTCTGACTGAGTAATCAGCATTCAGAAGTAACAGTGGTATTTTGAACAGATGAGAACGGGTCTGGTTTTGCTAATGCTGACTGCTGTGGCAGAATATACAGCTGAAACCAAAGAATTATGAAAAGATTTTCTGTCCCTACCCAGAACAGACAGTAACAACAATGGATCAGTTTCCTACAGCAGCAGCCATAGGGGCCTTTTCTGTGCTGTGAAAATATGCCTTCTCTTCCCAACCTACAGCAATTTGTATCAAGGAAAGCCTCTCAGCACTGCCTTGTTATTTATTCTTCCTGCATGGTCCCTCGGTGCAGCGGCTGCCGCCAAAGGCAGACTCAGCACGAGGCACTGCCAGAGAATGTTAAAAGCAGAAAAAGTCCCAGGAGCCACACAAACAGATGCAAAAATGTACAATCTCTTCCTGCTCCAGAAAAAAAAAAAAGCAGTGACTGTTAGTTGCTCACAGACTTCACGGAGCATTTAGGCTTAAGAGCCCTGAAAAGTCAGGGGAATAATTCTAGATGTTTTGAAAATGGGTATAGTTCCACATACAGAATATTGAACGTTTCATTTTATGGAGTCTGTCTGTTTCTCTTGCTGCAACAGCTAAATAACCCTCTTCAAGACCAGGCTTGCCTATCAGGCAAGAAGATAATCTGTCAGTTTAATGAGCTCTGAAGCACATGTGCACATGTGTGCACAGTATGCCAAAAACACGGTAATTGATAACAGAATTGGGTATCCCTGCAAGCTTGCAGAGAGAATGAAATGTATAACATTTAACAGCTAACATCAGACTAACATCTAACGGCATTTCAAACTTCTACTTATTCTTATAATTTCAAATTTCTATAACTCCTTTCTTTCACATGCTGTGACACACTCCTTTCTCAGCTCTGCAAAAGCTTTCTCTATTCTTATCAACCGGTTCTTCCTGGTAAGGTCCATCTTTGGCCTCTCCACCTATGTGCTCTGAATCAACATTCATAGAGCAGATCAGGCTGAAATTCAGCAAGCCTGTGGGAAATTGTACAAAGGCTGAGGTTTTTGTGTTCTTTAGTACTGTGATTTCAAACAGAGAAAGGGAAAGGTTTCCAGAAGGTAATTGGTGATCAATTCTGACACTTAACAATGAGAGGCAAATCCTGACCATATTGGAGTACATGTCAGATAGGTGAATAAACACAGGAAAATGAACCCTTGTTATCAGAATCTACAAAATAGTCTGATGTGCAAATAGAAGGAAAAGCAAAAGCTTAGGGATCTTATTTCTCACAAGTGTGTTTTCACATCCCACGACTGATCCCATTGCAGCTGCTGTCTCATACAGTTCATATATCTTTGAAACCCTTAGGCCACCAGACCCAAACACTCAAATATGTAACACATTTAATTATTTTGCAAAATCAACACTAAATATTCTGTCATCTGTAATACTCAATTAAATAAATCCCACAAAAAGAGAAGCTGGTGACACTGTGACTATGGTGTTCCATTTTAAAACAAGTTTGTTGTGCACTTTTAATACCATGCCGAAGGACAAGAGCCCTTTTTTCATACTGCTTTGTTGAGATAAATCTGAATTTTCCTCCTCTGAAGGAGGAAAAACTGTGAAGAATCAGACACTGAAGGAGTATGTAAATCTGGTCAGCTTTCTGACAGCCCAGGGATGTATTTCATTTTAATCACTGAAACACAAACATTGGCAGTTGTAGGAATAGACTGAAAGTTGGAGTCCTCTTTGAAACTGGCAACATGAAGAGGAATTTAGATCTGATTCTCACTTTCTTGTACTACTAATTATGCATTTCAAGGAAATATATTGTTGTGAACACAATGAGGTGAGAAAGTCTGCTCAAAAGAAATGGCCTTTTTCTGTTAAAAGAGCTCACAGGACTATTCCATACAACCCAGTGCCTGTGGAGCAGGACCAGCAGCAAACTTACTGAGCTGGTTTATTCTCCTTGAAACAGTCAGGCACTAAAAGGACATCTTTCTCTCTAGTAAATTTTTCTGAGCATGCTTTGCTTTTTAAAAGGTGGTAAAGCATCACTGAAGAATGTGTTGCTTACTGATGTTTACCCAGGAAGTTTCTACTAACATCAGTATTTTTCCATCTGTACAAAGCCAGTTTCAATGATCCATTTGTGTCAGATTGGGGAAGTCCTATCCATGCATCATTTGCAATATGAACCATCTGTTTTACTCAAACCAAAGATAACAGACACTGCAGTCTCAACAATGAAGAGATTAATTTTTTAATCTCTGTGCATATTTGTTAAAATAATTTACTTTTGAATTTCAAGCTTTAAAAACTGTCAGACCAAACATGAACCTGCAAAGATCACAGTGATTTAATTAAAAATGTATAAAATACCAAAGTTGGCTTAACATTCACATGGGAAAGAATTATTGCCAAGTTTCCACCTCTGTCTCAAGAATCAGTTTATGTGAATTGCACTGGAATGAAAGCAATCTTTTCAATCAGAAGGAATTATAAATTAAAATTAATTAAAGTATATTTACCTTTGGTGGCGACATGGACCATTTCAAAACCATGCAATCTCTAGTACAGTGCTCACTGAATTTATTTTATGGACCATTCTCCAAACTTCATGACAGAGGGACCAATGGCTTTATTCTCAGCTTCAGTAGTGTATTTGTATATTCACATCTACATTAATTATCCCATTTCAGCAAAGAAATAGCCAATTTTATCCTAATTAAATCCTCATTATGCCAACTTAATAGTAACACATAGCTCTCTTCCACCTCAAAACACTTTCTAAGTTTTAACAGTGGTCAAGGCCACGCCATAAATCAGTAGTAGCAGTACAATTAGTACTGGGGAATTCTTAGCTCTCAGGTCTAAATTTGAACACTAAGCCAGCTCTCAGTCTCTCTCTCTCCCCCACCCACTCTTTTTGGTCTATATCAAGCTTAGTAGGTCATAAATACATGTAATGTCAAATCAGGTACCCTTTATCACAGTCTGCCCACTCACTCAGCAAGAAAAATATGCAGAAAAGAAAATGAACTAATGTTCCTTGACAAGGAGTAAACCAGTGCATAGTCACCAAGAGTGAGAATATGATTCACTTACCCCCTGAGGGTTCATGAGCTCTTTTCTTCCCCTTTCTGGCAATACATTCCCATTGCTGTTCTGTCAATATAAAACAGACAAAATCAAAGAGGCTTTTCAGTGTGATTTTTTTTTTAAATAAAAGTCCTATATTGCTATTTACTATCTAAGCAGCAGCTTCATAATAGGGTTGAAATGTAAAGCAAGCTGCTTCTTAGCGCCAGTGGAGAGACTTTCCCAGTGATGTTAAAGCGAGATCTTCATGAACATAATCTTGTCCCTGGTTAGCCTGGCACACAGTATAGCAGAGTGGCTGCATCCCAAGGTAAATGTGGGTCGAGAGGTGGGAAGAATCACTGGTATCTTCTCTCTGTGTCTGAATAGGCGTGATCAGATGTATATATTCAGTGGTATTGACTCCAACGGTATTGTCTCAGATTTCTTAGCAAAATCTGTTTCCATAGTTTGTAAGGAGCTATTTCACAAGTCAGTGTCATGCACCAGGTTTGATATCTAATCTAAACCTTTCACTTTTCTATTTTCACCCATGACTGTGCATTTCTTCATGTTAACTTCTTCCATTTCTACAGGAAAATAAAGCTTCCTTAGATATTAAAATGCCCTCCATAATAAATATCCTTACATAAGTCTCTTTATTCTAAATTAGAATCATAGAGTCACCCACATTGGAAGGGGCCCTAAAAGATCATCTGATCAACTTTTCATGGGAAAGACAGCCTAGATGAAATTACCCAACACTCTGCTCAGTCACATTTTGCTAAACCTCCAGTGATGGTACTCTACCACATTTCTGGGGAGGATGTTCCTGTGAATGATTATTCTCACTGCAAAAAAAAAATTGTTTCACACATTGAAATGGAACTTCTCTCTCAGTGCAGCTTGTACCCATTGCCTTCTTCATGTGGCTCCTTTTGAAGAGAGAAAGTCTCTGTTATCTTTGTAGTCATCCTTGAAGTACTGTGATGTAGATGAGTTCTCCCCTAAACCTTCCCTCCTCCAGAAAGGAAAGACTTAATCCTTCAATCTTTCCTCATAAGGGGCATCCCTTTTTTCTATT